>OZ007586.1:256344357-256688767 GCA_963931845.1 Maratus michaelseni | reverse complement strand
GTCAAAGTGGACATTTTGAACCGAATTTCTCGAAGCGATAGCGCTGGAAACAAAAAAATTATCGTACTGTGAAAATAATTGTTTGTAAATCAATTTCTAATTAATTGAACGAAAAATAAAAACATGGGTCCCTTATAAATTCTTCATAAATCACGCCGCCAAGTTTCATGTTTTTACTTTTAAAAATGAGTCTGAAAATGTGTCTCAAAATTTTGAGTTGTTGAGCGTGCAAAAATATTTTTTTGAATACCGCCTTTTATAAGGCGGTATTACGACCATGGTAACACGACCATGTTCTTTTTTATGCCCTAGACAGAACAATTTTATTGGCTATCATATGTGCATTTGCTGAGGGATATAAGATTTTTAATGCGACACAAAAGGGTCCAGTTTCAAAAAGATTGAGCAACAAGATTTCATTGTTGAACCAACACAAAACGCATGGACGAGAAAATAATGTGTTGCACGGACTTCAAAACTTTCAGGTTCGTCATGGTCATAGCTTAAGATGTCGTTGAAACTTCATGTTTTTCAAATGAAACTTCTTTTGCCACGGTAAAATCGTACTGAAATCAGTGAAAATTTTCTGAAATTTGTGATGTTCTATGGAATAAATGACCATTTGTAAAATAAATGATGTTTGTGAAATAAGTGACATTTGATTCAAAAAGTGACGTTTTGCGAAATGTGACATTTTATTGAATAAGTGATGTTTTTTGAAAATGGTGATATTACTATTTCTTCAAAACACAACTGAATTTTGGTGATGTGATATTTCCTAACCTTGCTTGTACAAAAAAAAAGTTTAACACTAGTAATGAGCATTCGTCTACGAGGTTTCAGAAAAAAATCCTATTATATAAAAAATAAGTATTACGAAAGAAACCGAAAAAATGCAACCTCCAAAACTTAATAGGCAGAAACAACTAGATCCTCAACTATTAGAAAAAATTACACCTAATCTTAAAAGTTAAATAACCCAAATGGGCAGAAAAATCCTTATTTAGAAAACCTAAGTACGGACACATGCAGGTCTTATTTGAATTATGAGTGATCACAGTTGTGAAGAAACAGCTCACCTTTACCCCTTGTCAAATAAATTTCCTACTTTTATCCCCGATTCTAATTTGACGAAACTTTCCCAGTTATACAAAGTAAAATTACATATTTGCACATGTACAATTTCAATTTTGCTTTGTTTATAATCTTTATATAATTCCTTATTTTTGAACCCAATACAGTGCCCAGGGCAGCTATCCCAACTGCTTCCCCTTCCATTGTTTCGTCACTGTGTGTAACAACTAACAGTGACAATTTTGTCTCGAAAATATTATTGTGATTTCGTGAGTGTGAAGAATTACTTCCATGATAACATTGTAAAAAAAAAAAAAATAAATAAAAGAAAATTAATAAAGAAATTGTACTGGGAATTGGTTGCCACTACAATTTCCGTATATATTATTATTATTATTATTATTATTTATTTTCCCTCAATGAAAGTGATTTTGTGAGTGTGCCAGAAAATAGCGAATGGGGATTTCAGACTATCCTTGATGGATAATAACGCTAAAAGTATAATTAAAATGTATATTCACTAATCAATTCCGTAAAAATACAGAAATTGTACTGGCAATCTGATTAAAAGTGCAACTTCTGTATTTTTTTCGCATTTTTTACAGTGAACAATAGTTTGGCTTCAGTTTCTTAGCAGGACAGATCGAATGTTACATTTTACAGTTCGGCAAATTAATTTAATGAAAAATGATTGAATGATTAAGGAAAAATTGATTATATCACCTTTCATGTAAAAATGATGTTTTGTTAGGATGATTATGAGTAGATGGATGAATACTTGATAAAGAAGCAGCACCACTGCCGAATGAAGATGACATATAGCTTAAACGTTGTTCTTGAGATGAAGTGGAAGGCATGTTATAACTACTATAGGTACTTTTTGGTCTTTGTGAAATCTGTAAAGTATAGTACAAGTATTGTTTCAGTATAAAATTCAAACGTACTTTATAGAGAAAATCAAAGGAGCCAAAAATAATTACTTCGGTTGATGAATGATAATTCCAAGCATCATGACCTTCAGCAGCAGGTTTTTCTTCTATTGAAACGCCCTTTTCAATGTCTGTAGATTCCTGAAAGCAAAAAAAACGCAAACTTTATAACGAACTCGTGAAAAAGCAGAATACAACAAAACTTAACACATATTGAAATAAATATTATTGAATTGAAATTGATTATTAAATTTGAACTGAAATAAATATTTGAAATAAATAAGGCTTTCAGCCATCTTCAGTAACACCATTTTTTTAAAAAATGCAATTTTAATTCATGTGAACACTGAAATGTGATCTTTTAAAAGAAATTAAGTGAAATAATCATAAAAATTCAAATATTTAAACATATCTAAAACGTATTTCATTGCTTATTTAATGGACTTCACCGCAATTAAAATTACTTTGGTCTTATTTGTATTCACTTCAGTTGTATTTTATATATAGTTTAGATACACTATATTGCCAAAGGTGACCGGTCACTTGCGATTTTAGACGTTTTGTTAACTATCTAGAAAAATACATGAGGAATTAACCTGAAACTGCAAGTGTGTAAACAGTATAGTATAGTTCATATATTTCCGTGGAGATTTTTTCCTGAAACCCCATAGGGGACTGCCAACAAATTGAAAAAGAACAAATATCTTTTGGATAACCCTGTAAAAACTAATGTAGCAAAAGCGTTCAAACTCGAGATTATTAATAAGTGGCTTATTGTAATATACTGTGTTCATTTTTATGAAGATAACATGTATACTCGTAGAGAAATTAAGGTTTTTATAAAAACAGTTCCAAATTTCGCGAAGTTGTTTGCTTATAATTTGCAGAGTTCTTAATATAAAAAAAAGTTATTTTGAAAAAATATGTCAAACAACATTGTACACAATACTCTGCAATCGGAATTAAAAAATAATAAAAATTGGATGAAAAATGAGCAGGTTTACTAAAAAATGTTTCACTGCGCATGCGTGAATGCAATCAAAATATAATGTGCATAATGTATTAGCTAAGTATATAGAGCAACTTTTGTGAATGTTTCAGAATCATAGCTTGAAAATTCTGAAAATTATCGTCGATAGAATAAGCTCGAAATCCGTTGTTCCCAAAAGGAAGCAAAAAGATGAGGGGTTGTATCCAAATACGTGCAATATTGTGTACGCTATCTTGGCAAAATCAACAGATATTTGATACAACCCCTCATCTTTTTGCTTCTTTTTGGGAACAACGGATTTCGAGCTTATTCTATCGACGATAATTTTCAGAATTTTCTAGCTATGATTTTGAGACTTTCACAAAAATTGCTCTATATACTTAGCTAATACATTATGCATATTATATTTTGATTGCATTCGTGCATGCGCATAGCGAAATTTTTTTTAGTAAATGACGGAGAAACCTTTTTATGCCGTTAATAATCTCCACGTGTTGTGAACGATCGAAAGAACACTCAGAACATGTTAAAAACCAGATCCCAATTAACTGTAAGTATTTCAAGTGATAAACGCAGCTGCAAACCAAACCATAGTGAATAAAACCAGAGACTGTCGAAACTGATCAGCTGAGAAATTCTGTAGACCTCCCTACTTCAACTTACAGCTGATACCGTGTGCTAGAACTCAATAACAATCTCTCAGAATCTAAAATGTAGTCGAACAGTTAAGACGCCCTTGTAAATATCCCAAACAAAATGTAAAATTGGAGCACTTTTATACAGTCTCCAAAACGCGATTTAAATGTGTATATAAAGCCAAGAATTACAATAATAATATTATATTCAAAGAAAAATGGATCTACTTCTTACTTCACGCAATATTACTTTTTTCTAATAATGTTGTTTATTACTCCCATACAGCGACACTTCAATGAATCAAAAGAATAAATATCAGTGCATTATTGTGGATATTACTTTGCGCAAAAGCAGTTCTCAGGTAAGCTGAACAAACCTTTTTTACCATTATCAAAAGATGAAAATGCAAATTAAAATATAGAAGACTGATATAAGAATCAATAAAGATAGAAAATTAATTATGCTACCGACGGTTCCCCTAACAAAGATTATGAAAGACTGAAAAAAGAATATCCCAGTATTAAAAACGATAATATAACAATTTCTAAAAATATAATAATAAATAAAAGAACACTAAAAAAGAACTAATGAATGCGATAAAAGAAAATACTCAATTTATTGAGAAACTCAATTCCACAAATTATAGTACATGGAAGTTCAAGATGCAGATGTTCCTGATTAAAGAGGAACTCGATGATATTATAGTACAAGATCCACCAGCTCCACCCGACCCCGCATGGCACAAAAAAGACCGCAAGACTAGAGCTCTAATAAACTTAAGCATCGATGATACTCAAATCGTAAATGTAAAAAACTTAGATACTGCCAAATTAACATGGGAAGCTCTGAAAAACATACTTGAGAGAAGCAATTTATCCAGTAAGCTTTACCTTTTACGGAAGTTATACAGTACTAAATTAGCGGAGGGTGGAAACATGATCACGCATATCACTAATATCTTGCAAATTATAGATAAACTTAATGGCATTGGAGAAAATATTAGCGATTCACACATTTCCGCGCTATTTCTGTGTTCTCTTCCCCCCAGTTACAATACTTTGATAACTGCGTTGGAGGCGAGACCGGAAAATGAGCTCACCCCTGATTTTATCAAAAACAAATTAATGGACAAATATAATCGTAGACATGAAATGTCAGAACAATCACATAGCGGATATAACAACAACGAGAGAGCATTTAAAACAAATAGGAGATATAGACACACTGAAAACAGAAGATAATAAAAATATTGCAATAACTGTAAAATGAAAAATCATTCCACTTACGAATGCTGGCACTACAAGAGCAGAAACACGGTACAATCCGGAAATCCTCGTAATAATCAAAACAAAAATAAAAAGAATTTCTCATCTTCATTATGTTATGAAAAGACCGAAACTCGTAGAGAAAATAAAATTCCAAACGAAAGAAAATACGCAAATGATCAGACGCAAGATAAAGCATTAATCACCGAAAAAGTAGGCAAAAATAAATGGATTCTCGATTCAGGATCTACCTCGCACATTTGTAACGATAAAAGCCTATTTAGTAAATTCATTGATTATAATAAAACTTCAGTAACGATCGCGAATGGTAATAAACTGACAGCGTTAGGTTCAGGAGAAGTTTTTATAAAAACATTAACCCCCGAAGGAAAAGAAAAACTAACGAAATTACGCGAAGTGCTTTATGTCCCAGACTTAGAGTCGAACCTAATTTCGGTTAGTAAAGCCGCTAAAAACGGGTGTAAACTAATCTTCGACGATAATAAATGCGATTTGATCTTTGATGAAGAAATATATATTACGGCGAAAAATGAGAAAAATTTATACATTATTGAGGAAATAGACGATGTGGAAGAACCACAAAATTATGCAAACATAACGTATAACTGTGACAGCAAACAATGCATAGATCTCTGGCATCGCAGACTCGGTCACAGAGATTATGACGCGATTAAATCTATAATAACAAATCAACTTGCGGACGTTAATAAAGATAGGAAATTGTAAACATAAAATTAAACATGCGTAACTTGTATCGAAACTAAATTAACTAATATGCCGTATCCTAAATCAGCAATAAACCGAGCTACTAATATTGTGGATTTGATCCACAGTGACGTATGTGGTCCTGTAGACACACCGACTTTAGGCGGAAAAATTTATTTTATGACTCTTATTGATGATTATTCCCGATATACTACGATATATTTATTATCTAAAAACAGCGAAGTTGCTGAAAAGATAAAAGAGTATATAACGATGATATATAATCAGTTCGGTAAAAAACCTAAGGAAATTAGATCGGATAACGGTCGTGAATATGTAAATCAAGAGATAGATGAATACTTAAAACCGAACGGAATTTTACACCAATTGACTGTCCCTTATAATCCGAGCCAGAATGGAGTTGCGGAGAGAAAAATAAAAGTTTATTAGATATGACTAGAAGTATGCTATCACAAGCAAAATTAAGCAAACATTTTTGGGGTGAAGCCATAAATACCGCAACATACTTACAAAACCGACTCCCAACCAAAGCAAATAACAATAGAACACCTTACGAATTATGGAAAGGAGTTAAACTGAATTTAAAACACTTAAGAACATTCGGTTGTAAAGCGCTATTTTACGTCGATAAAGTAAATAGAGGAAAACTTGATAACAGGGCTCAAACCGGAACGTTCGTAGGTTATGACACACGATCGACTGGTTATAGAATTCACACACAAGGAAAACAAATTACAATAGCGAGAACGGTAAAATTTCTTGAAAATGAAAATGTACACTCAGAAAACATTGAGGAGATACAAAACACCACAAAAACATCCGATGACAATACACAATTACCGGATAGACATGAAAATCACTTAGAAATAAAACTTGACAGTGAGGAGACACCATCCGTGCCCAAACAGCAACCAATTGAACCAAGAAGGTCTAATAGGACAAATAGAGGCGTTCCTCCTGACAGATATGTTTGTCTCATAAATAGTTCATCTGAAAACATTCCCGAAAATTGGGAAGATATCGAAAAAATGGAAAATACTAATGATAAACAAAACTGGATAAAAGCAACACAAAATGAAATCCAATGCCTAAGAAAAAATAACACTTGGACTTTAACAGATCCACCACCCGGAACAAAAATTATCGGTTCCAAATGGACTTTTAAACTAAAAAAGGACAATTTAGGAAATGTTCAAAGGTATAAAGCGCGTTTAGTAGCACAAGGATATAGTCAAAGATTCGGGATTGACTATGATCAAACTTTCGCACCTGTTGTTTCACACGCTACAATACGTGCATTTCTCATCTCCGCATTGCACAAAAATTTGAACGTGAAACACGTTGACATCACCACAGCATTCTTGCATGGTGAATTAACTGAAACTGTTTATATGAGTCAACCAGACGGGTATATTAAACCCGGCGATGAGAGAAAAGTTTGTAAACTTCAAAAGGCCATCTACGGTCTTAAGCAAGCCGCAAAGGCCTGGTACACCAAAATATCGGAAACACTCACAAACAATAATTTCATACAGAGCAAAAATGATCCATGTCTGTACTTTAAATCAAATCAAGAAAATCCGATATATATCATCATCTACGTAGATGATATCCTGATAGCAGGAAAGGACAGTGATATCGAAGAAACAATAAACCAACTTGAGAAAGAATATGAACTAAAAAACTTAGGAGAAGTGAATAATTACCTAGGCATAAACATTAATAAAATCAACGATACATATTACCTAAATCAAAATAATAAAATACAGGAACTTGTAAAAAAACTGAATTTAAACGACATGAAACCTCATTACACACCCATGATTGCTGGATTCAACAGACTTGAGGACGATGATAATCTTTTACCTAATAACACGAAATATCGACAAGCCACAGGCACATTACTTTACATATCAACAATCACGCGTCCTGACATATCTGCCGCAGTCAACATATTATGTCGTAGAAACGAAACACCACGCCAAAAGGACTGGTCAGCAGTGAAAAGAATCATTTCATACCTTAAAACTACAGAAAATTTGAATTTAACTCTTAGCGCAAACAGCAAGCCCATCCTAACAGCATACGCCGATGCAGACTGGGCTGGTGACTTGAAAACACGTAAATCAACGTCAGGAAATCTATTCATGCTAGGAAAATCGCCGATTTACTGGATTACAAAAAGGCAAAATTGCATTGCACTTTCGTCAGCCGAAGCTGAATACGTTTCAGCTAGCAACGCAGCACAAGAATTAAGCTGGATAACAAACTTGCTTAGCGACCTCAACACTCCACAAAAACTACCAATCACGATATTTGAGGATAATATGTCCTGTATAAAAATGACTGAAAATGATAAAGATACTAAGCGATCCAAGCATATCGACATACGTTTCCACAATATCAAACTGATGAAAGAAGAAGGAAAAATTGATTTACAATACTGTCCTAGTGAAGAAATGATAGCCGACACTCTCACCAAACCCACTCCCAAACCTGTGCACGAAAAACATCGTAAGAAACTGAACCTTCAACCATTCCCCACACAGGAGATTACGGGGGAGTGAAGGAGAAACCTTTTTATGCCGTTAATAATCTCCACGTGTTGTGAACGATCGAAAGAACACTTAGAACATGTTAAAAACCAGATCCCAATTAACTGTAAGTATTTCAAGTGATAAACGCAGCTGCAAACCAAACCATAGTGAATAAAACCAGAGACTGTCGAAACTGATCAGCTGAGAAATTCTGCAGACCTCCCTACTTCAACCTACAGCTGATACCGTGCGCTAGAACTCGATAACAATCTCTCAGAATCTAAAATGTAGTCGAACAGTTAAGACGCCCTTGTAAATATCCCAAACAAAATGTAAAATTGGAGCACTTTTATGCAGTCTCCAAAACGCGATTTAAATGTGTATATAAAGCCAAGAATTACAATAATAATATTATATTCAAAGAAAAATGGATCTACTTCTTACTTCACACAATATTACTTTCTTCTAATAATGTTGTTTATTACTCTCATACAGCGACACTTCAATGAATCAAAAGAATAAATATCAGTGCATTATTGTGGATATTAGTTTATGCAAAAGCAGTTCTCAGGTAAGCTGAACAAACCTTTTTTACCATTATCAAAAGATGAAAATGCAAATTAAAATATAGAAGACTGATATAAGAATCAATAAAGATAGAAAATTAATTATGCTACCGACGGTTCCCCTAACAGTAAACCTGCTCATTTTTCATCCAATTATTATTATTTTTTAATTCTGATTGCAGAGTATTATATACAATGTTGTTTGTCATATTTTCTGAAAATAACTGTTTTTTATATTAAGAAAGCTGCAAATTATAAGCAAAAAACTTGGCAAAATTTTGGACTGTTTTTATAAAAATCTTAATTTCTCTACGAGTATACATGCTATCCTCATAAAAATGAACACAGTATATTACAATAAGCCACTTATTAATAATCTCGAGTTTGAACGCTTTTGCTACATTCGTTTTTACAGGGCTATCCAAAAGATATTCGTTCTTTTTCAATTTGTTGACAGTTCCCTATGGGGTTTCGGGAAAAAATCTTCACGGAAATATATAACCTATACTATACTGTTTACACACTTGCAGTTTCCGGTTAATTCTTCATGTATTTTTCCAGATAGTTAACAAAACGTCGAAAATCGCAAGTGACCGGTCACCTTTGGCAATATAGTGTATTATAAGTTTTAACCCCTGGGGACGAGCGACACGTATACGTGACGCATAAGATGCTGAGAAGCCTCGATTATTCCCACCAGTTACTTTTTATTCTAAACTTTGCCTTATTTAATGATAGCATTTCTGCAATTCAATTCTGTGAAAATTTCTGTTTTGAAAAACCGGTGGTAAAAGATTAAAAATTCTGTAAAGGACGCTCGTCGCGAAGGGGTTAAATAAAAAAGAATATTTCTGTTTAGTGAGTATTTTACAACCTCACTATCATAACGTATTTATACATTTCCATACCTGTCAAATTGTTTTACAAAACATTGCCGTTTTACTTTTCATACATTTTATCTATTTTTAGGAAATATATTCAAAATATAAAGATACACACTGATGATCCGAAACATTGTGACTAACCTCTTAGTACTTTCAGCTACTGTTGGTAAACTCAAAGAGAGAGAGAGAGAGATAGAGAGAGAGTGAGAGAGAGAGAGAGAGTGAGAGAGAGAGAGAGAGAAACGACTTCTGTATGAATTTTCCTTTTACATCTCATAAAATATCAAAGAACAGGAGTGTAGTTGCGAAAGTAATTATTTAGTGGTTATCCCCATAAGGCAAAAAAGAATACATATACACCGTAAGGGTGTAAGCGAATCTGCACAGAAAGTTTTAATTCTTTGATCTAAATAGTAAGATAAATTGGTGCAGAAGAGACAAAGTAAAACAAATCTTTGAATGACGAAGTCTGTGCCGAAAGTGGCTTTTTTTTTTTTTTCACGGGGGGCAAACATGGATTTTGGCGTCCCCTTCCCTCCCTCTTCCGTGAAGTAAATTTACAAAGAGAATTTTACTAAGTTTCTAATAGCCGACTTATTTTTAAATTAGAAATATATAATAATAAAAAACTTAATATTGATCAGCTTTGTCAGATACTTATTCAATAAAATTTGTGAAACCGGAATCGAAAAGGATAGGAAAAAATTCCGCTTTATACAGATTTTCATCTTAGCATGTATAATTGTTGATATTCTTTCTGATGGGATCATGCAATTTTTAAATTTAAGACAGGATTTTGTTATAGACAGATTTCATTTTCACATACTTTACTGTAATTGTAGCATTACATTACAATTTAGCAGGCGTTTAAAGTCATAATGATATGAGTGACAATGGCTTAAGAACTGATAAACAAGATTTTCTGTAGATATAACAATGAATTTCAATACCGTAAAATATCTTTGTGTGCTGTCTACAGCCAGTTTCACGGAACTATCACTTATACCGCTCTTCCTATTAATAGACTGATATGTCTAGATGCTTTCCGGAACCTAAGGCTAATTTTCAAAATTATAATAGTGACTTAGGACGAAAAAAAAACTATTAAGTTTTTACTAAGTATTTTATTTTGTGAATTTTCCACCCCTTAGTGTTTAGTGTCCCGGGCAGTCGCCCCAACTCTTCCCCTCTAAGGCTGTATCTGGATGTAAAAAAAAAGTAACAGTAGTAAATAACAATATTTTTAAAATTGCGTATTTTCTATCCTTTAGTTTTAGTGTCCCGAGCAGTCACCTGACCTCACCAATCTTTTTATCTATTTGTCAATTTTAATGCACTTAGCTCAGTTTTTTTTTTTTTTTTTTTTTTTTTACAGCTGCAGAACGTTTTTACCTAAATTTGATATATATTTTTTATATCAAACGACAAACCAAATCTTTATTTGGCGCCTCCATCATTCGTTCTGGCGTCCGCGGCACATGTCCCCTCCTTAGTTTCGTCCCTGGACGAAGTGATCACGTTTGGGATAGTAGGAAAACTTTTAACTATATAAATATGTCTTATGTCTTATCAAACCGCGCAGCTAAACACAATCGTTTTCCACATATGTACCCTGTCCTCAATATCTGTTAAGATTCAAACTCCCTTTCATAGACTATAAATTGTTTGAAATGTTTTGCTATTAATAGAGATTCAGTCCTTCATGCAGACTTTGAAATATTTGTCAAGTCCTCCATATGTTCTATTGGGTTGTTGCATAATTATTGGTAGATTCCGGCAATGCTAATTTACAGAGCCAGTTACAAGACACGTATCAGCATAGGAATTATCGGTTGGAATTCAAACTTGAACGTAATATGTCCGAAACGTTTGCCAATGTCAATCAAGCGTGGGATGTTGGTACTATGAGTTACAGAACAGTCCACAGACTGTTTTCCAAGTTTCGTGGCGGTACTGTGAACATCGACCATCAGCCAGTCGTCCTGTTTTTTATAACACTGTACAGTTAAGACAGAAAGCGGAAGAAACACGAACTCCTCAGTACGTGAGCTTAGTTCCGAACTGGAAGTATCACCAGCGACTGTTTCCAGAGAATTGGCAGGTATCGATAAGGTTAAAAAACTGGATGTCAGGCTTCCGCACGAAATTACCGAACAGCATCAGGTAAGGTGTCTTCAAACATGCATTTCCCCCAAAAACGTCCTTTTTTGCATCCGATTCTTACGGTTGATGAAACGGTTGCTGTATGACAACAAGAAGCATAGTGGCTCAATAAAGGGGAACCACCGAAACACCAAGTCCAAACCAGAATTTCACCTACTGAAGGTTCTGATCTCTGTGTGGTGGACTACCAATCTTGTGGTGCATTATGCGTTTTTGTCGCGTGGCCAAATCATCACAACTCATGTGTATTGCCGTCAGCAGCACGCATGTCACCAGAAATTGTGCACAAAACAACCAGCGCTCGTCAGTCGTTAGGGTCCCATACCGCTGCAGGACGGGGCTCGACTACATGTGTCAATTGACAGCATCGAAAAAATTAATGCCTTGGGGTGTGAAGTTCTCCCTCACCTTGCGTATTTGTCAGACTTGGCCCCCTCTGACTTTCATATGTTTCGCCATCTGTACCATTTCTTGAGGGGCAAATGATTTGCTAACCAGAATGTCGTGATTCATGCAGTTAGCAATTTCCTCGACTATTTGTGATGCCGGTTTCTGCCACCGTGGCATATTTGCACTGAAAACACGTTGGGCACAGTGTATTGCCCCCGATTGCGGTTATTTTGCTGAATAAAATGTATTTATTCCTGTGATACAGCTGTTTGTTCCTTGGTGTCAGAATAGGCCAATAATTATGCAACAACACAATAATATAATATTATGGAGCAATAATCCCTATAAAAGAAATTTGCCATGATAATTGTACCCAATTCTTCCACATTTCCACCTTTAACTTACAAACTTGTTAAAATGTCAAAGCAATGCTTTAGCTTCAATATTATTTTTAAATATACCAATAAAATTAACTTTCCTCCTACTAAATTAATTATTCCAACGAATTATAAGGCTGAGGTTTATAATATCGTTTGTAAAATTTGTAATTTATCATTACATTGATTAAACGTCAACTAGTAAAACCTATTAATGAACATAAAACTTACGTGAAGAAATAATCGTCCTTTAAATAGGTTATCGCGAAGCATTCGTGGAAATGTAGTATGTAGATAGTTTAATGAATATCGATATGAAATTATTCACAGTGCGCAATATGTAACACACGCCACACTGTGAACAATTTTATCAAGAGCTGATACTTTCAGAAGGTTTTGCTCTTCAGTTAAACTCTGAAAATTTGTGACTTAGAAATTGGAATAGAACTTATCTTTGGAATGGAAAAATGTGTTGGAAAATTCTCTCTCCCTTCCATTTTTTTTAAGCATTTCTTAAATTTCAAACAATAATTTTCTCTTTCACTGTTTAATAATTTTACCGGTTTCTGATATTTTCAACCCATTTTTACATTTTTTTTTCTGCATTTTCATCATCTTGTTTCATTTAATGTAGAAAGTTTCTGTTGTCTATGAAATATTTTCAATTTCTCTGTGAAAATGTTTTATTCCTAAAACTCTTCACGACTCCCATTCCACATCTAGAATATGTTCACTCCGCATAGACAGATTTATTTCGTTTAGTTTTTCCTGAATCTTACTACTTCTAGATTATTTCTGTGCAGATTCCGTTGTAAAGCCGTTGTGAAACCGTCACTCTAGATTTCTTTCAAATTTTTTATGTCTGTAGTAAAGGAAACCGCTAACTTCACGGTTTCCATTAAAGAATGTATACTTCATGTAAGACATTCAAAGCAGGTTTTTTTTTTTTCTCTACCAGCCTAAACGTGGCACAGCGCTAACGCAATCAGTATGATGATTTCATCGAGGACTCGATATCTATTGGGTTTATACAACTGTTTGGAAGTCTGGATGCTTTTTTGGGCGTTTCATGAATATAGAACGGCTGCCTTAGAAAATTCTCTTATATCACATATCTCTTGTGTTAGTTATCGTATAAATTATCGATTTTTCTCCTCTTAACGAGATTTCAGCTTTAATAGTAATAAAAGCAAATATCGATTAAAACTTTTTTTTTTGAAAAATTACTCTGAACAAAACCGAGATCATACTGTTAGCTTTGTCGTATATTGGAATCACATGCTTTATTTTATCACATTATGATCGACAAACATGATGCACAAAAACAGCTGTTACAGCATAAAACTCAGAGAAAACGATAAAGCCTTAAAATTTAAAATATTTGACATTGTTGATTTTGAAAATGAGGCAAGTCCATTTTGCGGGGAAAAAAAACAAAAAACTAGTTATAGCTAAATCTTATTACAAATTAACATAAAATTTATGTTTTTAATAAATTCACAATAAATATTTTTTAAATATCAGTATAAATTTTTTACTAGTAATTTTTTTGGTCAACGCTATTTCCAATGCGTTGATTTTGAAACTGAGGAAAGTCCAATATGAATAGAATTATTTTTATGCTGCATAATACTGACAAGCGCAATCAAAATTTCATCACACATATTTTAAAAATCTTCACTATCTAAATTAAGAAATACAAGTATATGCATACAGCTTATTACTGAATATTTTTCTTATTTTTTCCTCTTTCTAATTATTATTTTTTTGTTTTATTGTAACTTTTCTAAAGAAGAATGAAATATTGAAACAAAACAAATAAGTAAACAAAATATTCAATTTTTTGTTATAATTATCATATATTCTAATACGAGCAAATCTTGTGTGTGGTTATATATATATATATATATATATATATATATATATATATGCAAATTTTATCTTAAAAACGGCTCTAACGATTTTGACGAAATTTTGTACCCTACCGTTTTGGGGCACCAGAAAACCATTGGGCTAGGTCACATGTTCGAGAAAATTCGATTAGCGGGTCATTTTGGGTCATGGTCAAGCTAATTGTATCTAAAAAACGGTTCAAACGATTTTGACGAAATTTTGTATCCGACTATTTTCGGGCACGAGAAGACTATTGGGCTGGGTCACATGTTCGAGAACATTCGATTAGTGGGTCATTTTTGGGTCAAAGCGGGTCAAATTAATTTTATATAAAAAACGGCTCTAACGATTTTGATTAAATTTTGTATCCTACGAGTTTCGGGCACACGAAAATCATTAGGCTAGGTCACATGTTCGAGAAAATACGATTAGTGGGTCATTTCTGGGTCATTGTGGGTCAAGATCTAAAAAGCGGCTCAATTTACACTAAATTTTGCATCCAATGGTTTTCGAGCACGAGAAGACTGTTGGGCTAGGTCACATGTTCGAGAAAATTCAATTAGTGGGTCATTTTGGTCATGGGTCATTATGGGTCAAGCTATTTTATCTTAAAAACTGTTCAGAGGATTTGAAATAAATTTAGCACCCTACAGGTTTAGGGAACAAGAAGACTATTAGGCTAGGTCAAATGTTCGAGAAATTTCGATTAGTGAGTCATTTTGGTCATGGGTCATTATGGGTCAAGCTATTTTATCTTAAAAACGGCTCAGACTATTTACACTAAATTTTGCATCCTATGGTTTTCGGGCACGAGAAGACTGTTGGGCTAAGTCACATGTTCGAGAAAATTCAATTAGTGGGTCATTTTGGTCATGGGTCATGATATTTGAACTCAAATTTAATTTTGACCGAGCATAGCTCGGTCTTCCCTGCTCGTATTCTATTAAAAGAAAACGTTTACAAGAAATCATTGCTTTTGAAAGAGACAAATTCATTGGCGCACACCAAAACCATGAATTTTTTTTAACTAACACGTATAACCATTATTGCTTATTAAAGTTACACAAAATAAGACCACAAAAAATATAAATAATTTTATTACTGCTTACGAATGTTTTTAATGTGCTTATTAAAGTTACACAAAATAAGACCACAAAAAATATAAATAAGTTTATTATTGCTTACGAATGTTTTTAAACCCATTCAAATGCAAACCATTAATATCTAGCAATAACATAAAATGAACGTGTCCCCGTTTTCAAAATTAATGGCTTAGTTATAAAATTATTTATCGTTGAAAAACCTATCTAAGAAAATTTAATATCATTACACTAGTCACTTCGTTTTTGTAATTCTAAAACAGTTTCAGCAATAAACCGAAACACCATAAAAACACTCAGAGTGTAAAAAAAAAAGGTATAATAACGTATCTGTCACAATAGGTGATATTGCCTTTTAATATTTCAGCTTCTAATTAATTTTGTAGCTCACTTATCATTGTTTTTAGTAGTTAATCGTAATTTTCAAGTAATCTAATTTAATTTAAAACCAGTCGCATCAATTTTGGTTTATTTTTTTTTTCACCTTTTAATTCTATTCTCTTTAATTCTAAAATAATTTTCAAATTTATCTCTAATGCGTGCAACCCTATTACGAAAGATTAATACGTTTGCACTTAAAACAATATAAATATTCCAACATTTGTTTCGAATTAAAACTTTTTCAATAAATAAATAAAATAATATACATAAAACATGAATTTAACAGACATATCACCGAATTACGCGCTTAAACCATTTAAATTATCAGAATAAAAAAGGCTGCTGTAAGTAATGAAATCTCTGGTGATTTCTTAGGCTATCAACTCCTGACATGAAACTAATAAGAAAGTATCACGTTTAATACATTTCAAAACTTTATTTGAATGCACAATTAATATTTTTCATATGAAAATGCTGTTTGATGTTGTTAGAGGGCAATCTAAAAAATATATTTAATGTAAAATGTCTGTTAGTGTTTTCAATTAAAAAATTGCTTTCACCAATGTTCAACTCGGGACGCCTGGGTTGGATCACCTTGTATAAATAAAAGGGAGGAAATCCTGCTTCATTATTTGGTAGTATGTGATAAAAAAATACTTTCAAACTTGATACACTTATGAATGACAATGTGTGGATGCATCAGAAAGTTGTCAGTTTGAATTTGAGAACAGTCTTAAGTCGCAATAATTTTGTGACGTAATTAAAAAAGTGCTTCCGGCCTGTACCGGGAGGAAAAGGTAGCTTTCCTATATCTTCGTTTAAAATTGTTAGCTAATGTTACACAAAAACAGCAAGTTAAAATGCAAAGAAAACGTTTACAAAAGATTCGTTAATACTGAATTTGAATAAGAAATTCGCCAAATTACTGAGCAATAGCCAAATTGGCTTCATTTATGAACACTTATTTTGGTCGCCAACTTTGGCGATATTTCGCAAAATGTCGCCAAGTTTGGCGAGAATTTGGCGCTAACGGATATGAATATGTAGTTTTATGCGTATGATTGGAAAAATTATTACAACAATGAAAATTTCTGTAATGTGATGTGTGTCGGGTTTCAAAATGTCAGCCACCCTAGAATTTCAAACTGCTCTATCTCAGCCATTTTTTAAGATAGAGGTAAACCAAAAAATGATCTGGAATCCTCGTATCAAGGCCTAACACTTAATTAAAAAATAAATTTGAATTTTTAACTTTTTTGTATATTTATTTCAGTTTTAAATTTTTAAATGGCCGCCATCTTGAAACAAAGCCAAAGCTTGGACCAAGCTGGCCAACGAACTCGGTCGAGACATTGGTGACCTTAATACACACAATTAGTTTCATCAAAATTTATTTATAAATACGAGCGTTATCGTATGACATAGGTCAGATATATATATCTATATATGGATATATATATATATATATATATATATATATATATATATATATAAATCAACATTTGAACGGAGGGTGGTTTTGGGGTCTGGGGGTCATGATCGGTGAAAATATATCGAAATTTTCCGGAACTGCTTTCCTCCGAACAGCTGCAATAGGTACCTTTATACTTTTTTGTATTGAAAGCTACCTAAATGTGGTGCAACATGACTTCAGTAACAGATTAGGCAGTTAGTGGATTTGTTTTGAAAACACGAACCGAAAATTCTCATATCATGAACCTCCAACGACACTCGCAAGCTAAAGTTAAATCTATAGGAGCGTTCTTAATATTTTTGAATGATTTTTTATAGGATAGCTGAAATCGACATTTAACCGGTTACTTTATACTTTTCTGGTTTGGGTTGCATTTTTTTATGAGGACACTTTCGATTTTAGAACCGGTTCCAAAAATAAAGTGTCTTTATAAAGACGAATTTTTATCGAAAAGGAAAAAAAAAATCCCTGACGGCTCGGCCTACAGGCACAGGTAGATTTCGAAGACGCAGACCGTGGAGCTCCTGTTTGTCGGGAATTGCGGAAGAAATGACCTTTTTGCGATGATGCGGCAGTTGGAACCGCCTACTTCGAAACCTAACTTGAATTGCGCCTACTCGAAACCTAACGAAACCTACTTCGAAACCTAATCCTGCAGGCGGAGCCAGCAGGATTTTTTTTTTCTTTGCTATAAGAGTTGGTTTTATAAAAAACTTGTCAGTATAAAAGTTTTAGATAATATTAAGAGGATTTATAATAAATTTAAGCGGATTTGAAATCTTGGGAATTGACGATGTTATGATTTTTTTCTTTTAAACCCCCCCCCCCCTTAAGGCAATTTTTAATTATATCAAAAATCTGTCATACATAAATTTTCGGCCCTTTTCCTAGAAGTAATAATAACTTCAAACGGATTCGATACGTATCATAATTAAGAAATTATGTTTTTTTTTCTGTTTTCACAAAAAGCCCCCCCAACCCCCCCCCCCTTGGTTCGATTTTGCCCATTAACGAACTTGACCGAGATTTTATGCCCCTTGATTTTATGTATCAGTTTCGAAAAGATGCGGGAGTTGGAACCGCCTACTTCAAAAAATAACTTGTTTGCAGGCGGAGCCGGCAGGGATTTTTTTTTTTTTTTTTTTTTTGCTATAACGGTTGGTCCTATAAAAAACTTGTCAATATAAAAGTTTTAGATAATATTAAGAGGATTTATAATAAATTTATGCGGATTTGATATATTGGGAATTGACGAAGTTATGAATTTTTTTCTTCTAAAATCCCCCTTCCGCCCCGTTAAGGCAATTTTTAATTATATCAGAAATCTGTCATATTTAAATTTTCGGCCCTTTTCCTAGAAATAATAATAACTTCAAACGGATTCGATACGTATCATAATTAAGAAATTATGGGGTTTTTTCGGTTTTTACAAAAAGCCCCCCCCCATTCCCCCCCCCCCCCTTGGTTCGATTTTGCCCATTAACGAACTTGACCGAGATTTTATGCCCCTTGATTTTATGTATCAGTTTCGAAAAGATGCGGGAGTTGGAACCGCCTACTTCGAAAAATAACTTGTTTGCAGGCGGAGCCAGCAGGATTTTTTTTTTTCTTTGCTATAAGAGTTGGTTTTATAAAAAACTTGTCAGTATAAAAGTTTTAGATAATAGTAAGAGGATTTATAATAAATTTAAGCGGATTTGAAATCTTGGGAATTGACGATGTTATGATTTTTTTCTTTTAACCCCCCCCCCTTAAGGCAATTTTTAATTATATCAAAAATCTGTCATACATAAATTTTCGGCCCTTTACCTAGAAATAATAATAACTTCAAACGGATTCGATACGTATCATAATTAAGAAATTATGGGGTTTTTTCGGTTTTTACAAAAAGCCCCCCCCATTCCCCCCCCCCCCCCCCCCTTGGTTCGATTTTGCCCATTAACGAACTTGACCGAGATTTTATGCCTGTTGATTTTATGTATCAGTTTCGAAAAGATGCGGGAGTTGGAACCGCCTACTTCGAAAAATAACTTGTTTGCAGGCGGAGCCGGCAGGGGTTTTTTGTTTTTAATTTTTTTTGCTATAACGGTTGGTCCTATAAAAAACTTGTCAATATAAAAGTTTTAGATAATATTAAGAGGATTAATAATAAATTTACGCGGATTTGATATCTTGTGAATTGACGAAGCTATGATTTTTTTTCTTCTAAACCCCCCCCCTTTCCCCCCCCCTTGGGGCCATTTTTAATTATATCAAATATCTGTCATACATAAATTTTCGGCCCTTTTCCTAGAAGTAATAATAACTTTAAACGGATTCGATACGTATAATAATTAAGAAATTATGCAGGGTTTTTTGTTTTCACAAAAAGCCCCCCTATTTCCCCCCCCCCTTGGTTCGATTTTGCCCATTAACGAACTTGACCGAGATTTTATGTATCAGTTTGGAAGATATTTATGCAGAATTTTTCCAGTTATCGTGGTCATTAAAAAGTGACATATATATATATATATATATATATATATATATATATATAAAGTTTTGAACTGGGGGTGGTTTTGGGTTCTGGGAGTCATGATCGGCGGAGATCTGCAAAAAATTTTCAAAATTTCCAACTTAGGTGAGAATGTAAGTATTTCTTACGAAATCTACCTAAAAAACCTGTCAGTAAAATCGAAAAACTAAAACAGTACACTATTGAACATAGACCTCAGATATCCTATGAAAGAACAATACAAAACAAAAATAATAATAAACAAAAATATTAAGAAACCAAAATAAAAATATTAAGAACACTCCCATAGAACCCATTAGTTTGTGAGCATTATCGCGTCATTAGAGTAGGCTCTTAAAGCGTAATATATTTTTCTCTAATCTATATATGTATATATATAAATAGACGTGTGTGTCCCTATATTTCACTTTGCAGCCGCAACTACCCAAAACAGACCACTGGTGTTTGTGTGTGGTAGTATCCTCGAGCCTCCCATCATGCAGTATGGTGGTTGCATGTCGGTAACTGTGGGTGTGTGGGAGATATGGTGGTTGAAAGTGGTCAATCTAGGTCATTTTCATATTTCGACCAAAGTGTTCTAAAAATGTTTGGAATCTTCTTCAACTAAGTAGGATGATTTCGCGTCCCTAGCGGTGGAAATTGAAACTAACCTATATAACAGCGCGTTCGTAGCACGCCTGCTATACAATGCTGTAGGCAGCGGGGACGAGTGCTGGAGTTTCGTCCAGAAAGAAGTTTGTTTAGAACAGAATACTAAATGACTAAAATTGACGTAAATGACTATTTTTATTGAAACCGCAAAAGAAAGTTACTGACTTCCGGGCAACGCCTGATGGATGAGCTAGTAGTCGTATAACAATGTAATGTGGCTATTCCAAAAGTTAGAAAAGAGATGAAAATTCAATAACCCAAAACTTATTGACAGTAGCGTGATGTGGTTTTTAGACGAATATACGGAAGGACATGGGATTTTTTTTAATGATGCAAATCTTATTGTTAGATTAATTACATTTGGCACAATGCTACCAGGATTACAAATGTTCAATTTGACGGATGCCATTGGTGAAAATAGCTGTCAGACGTAAACAAGATACTTTGCAGAGCATCGGAAAGGATTTCTGCTGTAACTCCTGTCATATGATGGCTTAAATAGCGACAACGCAATTCCTTGAAGGGGAAGGCGGCAGTTGCCTTCATCAAGGAATTTGATATATTAGAAAGTAGATTTTAGAACAAGATCAGATTTTAAAAAAAGAAAAAGAGAAATTGCACAAAAACTAAATAAACTTGTCAGGTTTTATTCAAATAGAAACATTACCATGTAATAATCATTTTAAGAACAGAAATGATTAATTATCAATAATATTTGCTATTGCAATATTCTCAATGTAAGATTACACTTATAATTAATAAGTACTTTGACTAATTTTAAAAACATATGTGAGAATAAAACTCTATCAGTTGTTTCTTAGCTGTGCACAACAAGATAAAAAAAATGTCTTGTTCAAAGAACCTCCCACTCCCTCCCTCCAGAAAGTTTTGAAATGACGCCCTTGAGAGACAGGCAGCAGCTTTAGAAACACTGAAATACTAACTGTCAGTGAAAAATGCATGGGAATAACTTTATGCTATCGTACAAGCCCAAGTTTTTCTGCGTATTTATGTAAAAACCCCATTATGCTTCTGTCGATACTTTTTTAATTATTGAATTTATATTTCTTTTGTGACTTTTGGGTCATCTTTTATTTATGAAATTGGGGTTAAAGCTATTGCTTATCTTGGATTCAAGGACATTTTAGTTATGTCAAATCATATTGCTATGATGAATCTCTGGTTTTCAGTGAATCAATAGTGCGGAAGTTTTTCTTTTCATAATGGTAATTTTTTCATAGTCAAGCCAGTTTGTTATAATAGCTATTTTACCGAGATAAATTATTCTATTAACGGAATGTTAAAATAACTGAGATCATACATTTTTAATTAATAATAATCTATACTAATAAAAGAAAAAAGTTTATCTGTTTGTGTGTGTGTTTGATGGATAGGGAAAATTACTGCACGTAGCGGTCTGAAAATTTGAATGAGGATAGTTCAATACAGGTCCTGATGCACCTGAGCTCACATTTTTCATTTTTTAAATAATTAGCTGAGATCGCGTATCAGCGAAATTGTTCAAAATACGGACAGACTGAAAAAATATTCTTAAATTTCGTACTTTTTACTTTCGAACGCTGCAATTCGTTCAAAAAAGTACGAGTTTTGACCCTTTAAAAAAAGTTTGATTTCGCGTTTTCCCCCCTCCCTTTTTTTGAAGCCTGCATTCACCCGACAAGAGACACATTTCAAGAGTCAAAAAGAGGAAAAATATCCACTTAAAGCGGATACTTTCTTCTCTACGACGATGCAATCTGTTTTGAAAAATATTAATCTTTTTAAAAAAATTCGGGAAGTCACTTTGCGAGTCCTCGCGACAGATTTTTTCCTAAACTAAACGTAACTAAATGTAGGTATTTTTATTTTAACACAATCTTTTTACACGTTCTTTGGAAACTTGATTTACGCCACGTAAAAAAAAATATCAAATCATTAAGACGATTAAAAGTATTTAAAAAAAAAATTGCAAATTTTTTGCCCGGATCGTGAATACGCGGGTGGTTTTTGCTCATAATTTTACAACTAAATATCGATATTTTTGTACGAAAATTACACGCAGGCTTCCGAAACATTATGTTTATAACTCATAAAAATTTCAAATGATAAGAACTATTTTATTTTTATTATTAAATGACACGAAGTTAAAAAAAAAAAGTGAGAAGAAAAGATTTCTTACAAGCCCTTAGGTTCGTTTGGGAAGGTTTTCGTATAAATATATAAATTCCTTCAGCACCGATTTTAAGTATATTTAAGGTTATTCCTTCACGACTCTATCATTGAAGGATCGGAGTCTGCTTGTGAAGCTTTTTTACAAGAATGGTGACTGTGCGGCAATTGCATTGAACAAATTCCGGACATTAAAGGGTTTAAGAAGTGGCTCTGGCCCGATGACTGACTAAGAGTGGCACAACAGCATGTCACGTCCTTTAATTAGCATCTTATGACGAATACAGCGCCATCTATCGGTACACTTTTGAACCTTTTTTCTTCCCCAAAACAAATTCACATTGCTACACGTATACTCAGACGAAATATCGGGTCACTATGACCAGTGGTTCTTTCTTTACAGCCTTTTGAAAGTGCAACTTTAATTATAATCACCCTGTCATTCAACATTGATTTTAGGTATATTTAAAGTTATTATCGCGGGCCCAGGTCAGCGAGTTATTATATAAAATACCTTTAAAAGTTCAATCCAAGCATTATTTTTAAATAATAAACTATTACACAAAAGAGAAAATACGTTCGATATATAATTAAAATCAAAATGATTAAAATTTAAATTGCAATATATATTAACTGTATCTCTCCTTAATTGAAGCTTATCTGCACACTGTTTTGTAGTAACAAGATATTGACCTTGAATCACAAATAGCATGTGTTTGCTTAGAGTAATCGAAATTTATACTTTATTAAGCCCTTAATAATACTCAGTAAAACTATTTTAGTTTCATTTCTCGTAAGCATTTGAGTTTGTAATAAATTGTTCTGTATCATGTCAATTACGCTTAAAACTTCAAAACATTACTGATTTTGATTTCACATCTGGAATACTAGCTTTTTCATCTCTTACTGTTACGTCTTGAAGATCGCCTTTCAATGTCATTCTTCTATAACATTATGTCAGAAGCACAATTATAATCCAATGATTCCAACTTTTCTATAAAACAATAAATAAATGGCGTGCCTTAATTAAAAGGGGCAGAAATAAAAACATGTTTTTCTGCCACAAAAATCAAAATAAAATATTTTTTAATCCAAACTTATTTTTGAAATTCGCATTTCATTACCAGCGATTTTAAAATGGAATTCCATTGGCGTGTTCATGGACTTCCACAATGTATCATATTACACAACATATTCTTTTAACTGATGCTCTAATAAGTGGGCTTCGCTGTACTAATACCATTTTTCATAGAAATGCCTATTTTTTTTTTTTTTTTTTTTTTTTTTTTTTTTTTTGAAGAATACTGTTCAAAATGCCATAAACATATTATATTCTATATTGCATAATCAGATAAAATATTTGTTTCATAATCCTATAACTTAATCCTTCAGAAAAAATAACTAACTCACCACCACCATAATCAATATTTAATCATATTTCATCACTTCTTATGATTATTTATATACGATATTAAATCAACCCCACACATAATTAAAAATAATAATTATTTTTACCTTCGTAGATGATTGAGTAAGAAGCGATCGAAGCTTGCGCTGAAGTGAAGAGAGCTTTTCTCCTACAAGTTTGCCAGACGTCTGAGTGGGCAAGAAATGGAAAATCTGTTATTTTATGCAAGCAATATATTAACTATGACTGATCAAAATGTACAGATCAATTAGTTACCTTTATGTGTGACATGTGACATACATTTCAATATGTAATACCATTTTTAAATATAGCATATTTGATAATTAGATAATAAGGGTCGTGTTAATCGCAATCACACTTCTTGTACTGAGCATTTAATAAGTTAGTCTAAATATGCAGGTTGTCCAAAAATTAACTCACACATTTTAAAATTCAATATCTCAAGTAATTGGCATGCAAGTGTGTTCGGTGTGAACTAAAATGCTTCCCGTGCTCAAAATTTTTGTGTAAGCTAATAAAAATTTAGTTCCAATTTTTGTTGATAGGTGGCGCTATATCCAAGGAAAAATGCACCAAAATACAAAGAAATTATGGAGCCTTTATTTTATTTTTCACAAGAGTTTACTTTGTTTTGCAATTCATAACCAGATAACCATATTTCAACGAGTGTGCATGCAACCCAGTCTATTATGCATTCAATGCTAGGGATCACGTGGATTGAAATTTAGTTTTGGATGTGATTCGAGTTACATACGGTATAAGCGTTGATGAATGAATTGCGGAAAAAATATTCGCTGTAAACGCTTGGTTTTGATGCTTTTTTCCTCGTTTTTTGGTGTATGGCGCGATCTATCGTCAAAATTTAGAACTAAAATTTTTATTTGCTTAAAGGAAAAAATTCATTACGGGAAGCATTTTAGTCTGAACAGCATATTCGTGCGTGAATTACTTGATTTATATTGAATTTTAAAATGTGTCAATTAATCTTTGGACACTCTGTGTAATAAAAATAAACAGCTTTAAATAAAGCGAAAAATCGTTTTAAAATAATTTTAATGGCTAATAAAACTTAAGAATATATCAAAGAAAATAATTGCAAGTAACCTCGACAAGAAAAAAAAAAAAAAAAAGACAAATTATGAAAATATGAGTACATTAAAGAGTTAAGCCCCGAGAAAACTTGAAATCTTTTGTAATATTTTTTATAGCATTTTCTTAACCAACATCGAACTTAGAATATTATTATTATTATTATTTTAAATATAATTTAACTTTGGCGGAGATAAACTTTGAGAAATTGAAAGTATTGCGGTCGTCATTAAAGTATTATTTTAGTGATTACTTTAGACATCAACAGTTTTACGCAATGATAAATCAGTTTTTAGGTGCGTTCGTAATTATATAAATACAGGGTTCGTACGGTTCAAGGAATTTTCCAGGAGTTTCACCAGTATTTTCTTTATAGAAAAAGAATACTGGGTTAAACTCGCGAAACTTCCCATTCTATTAAGAAAAAATTTTCTGTAAGAAAATACTGGTACGGAAGAATTTCCTGATCGCAAAATTCCAGGAGCCGTACGAACCCTGTAAATACATAGCACCTATTATCGTCGCTTGGTCCGTCCGTCTGTCTGTCCGTCCATCCGCATATAACAACGCAAAAATTACCGAACCGAATGGTTTGAAATTTAAGATATATTATCTTTGCAGAATTTTGTCGAGACATTTCAAATTTTATTAAAATCGAATCAAAACTTTAGGAGATATTAATAAAAATATTTATTAAGAAATTTGAAAAAGTTTTTTTAAATCGGTGCTTTCTTGTTATAGGAGCTTCCGAAGTTTAATCGTCAAGCGACCGAGATGCTTATTCTATTACAGAAATTAATCTGCAGACGATATCATTCATTTCACATAATTAAAAATCATCAAGATCTAAATATTTATATAGCTAGCTACAGTACGAACGCACCTCATTTGTCACGTTTGACGTACAATTTCCAGCTTGTTTCACTTAATTTCAGAGAAAAGTCTCAAAGTTTTTAGGTCAATTTAGAAATCTGAATTGGTTTAGGTTTCGGAATTATTTAGCACAATTTTGTTGATGCTTTTCTTAATGGTTACATTTTAAATGTATTTTAATATTATTATGTTTAAATAAATATTGATATGTGTAATTTTTTTTTAGTCATGTTAAAAATCTCAAGTTTCAAACCTCATAAATAGGCATCAATATTTTTTTCATATTGGATAATTAAAAATACTATTTCCCACATTATTAAAAAAATAGTACTTCTAACGAAATTTGTGAGGGAGTTTCTAATGAATCAAAGAATTTTCAGTGTTCTTTTATTTTCTAATACTATAAACCATCGCTTCATTATCGCAAGGCAAACGGGGCAGCTGTACGGAACACATTTTTAATAGGTTCTTAAATCCCCAAATTAGGTATTTTTTAAAAATTAATATAATTTGTGTCTACAAAAATGACAGGGGGGGGGGGGGTCTCTCAATTGGCTTTTTGCGTCGGGGAACAGATAGTATTAATCTGGCCCTGTGTTTATCTTTGTGGAAGGAGGGGGGGAGGGGGAATGTCGCTAATGTCAGAGAATGGGGAGAAAACTCTTTCTTTCATATCTAATCTATGTTTATGATTAAGAACAAAAATATTTCGATTTAACGATTTTTTTCCTTTACAGAATCCTTTTCTTTAATCAGTTCATGACAAAACCGTAATTTCTCTATAGTATTTAAGTGATTATTTATCATTTTATTGCAATGCAAAAGCGCACGTAAGTTTAGCTTTCGGAATAATTTTCCTGAGATTTGCCAAAAGAAGACTGCTTTATGTGGTGGCCTACTAAAGGGTATATGATTTATATTCTCATGCATGTTTATTATTGCTAGTGTTTGTAAATGATTTAGTACATCTGCAATGATTTATGATATAGCGATGTGCGCATAGTTTCTATAAGAATCCATAACTTTTAAAATACCAGACCAAACCATTATCTCAGAGGAACAAGCATATTTATTTATTCTTTTGAGGAGAACACTTGCTTAACCTGACAGAGAGTGGTGATTTTTTTTTCTCGGGAAGAAAAAGAAAAAAAACAGTTGGTGACCAGCAACATATATTTTGGCACATAAAATAGATAGCAACCACAGACGAGATCAGGGCCTGATTACAGCCTAATAAATAATAATAAAACAAACTTCCTCCACTATTTTTGAAAAGACATTTTCGTCTTATTTAATGGTAGAATTCTACAATCAAATAAGGCGAAAGTTTCTTTTCGAAAAATGCGGCGGAAGCTTGTCCAAGTGGTCATCACGCCCTGGGCAAGACACGGAAAGAGAGAAAGGAGACTTATAACAAGCAACGTATTTCAGATGTTGCACATAAAGTTATTGAAATTTCAAAAAACAATACTTTCGTCCTATCTTATACCTAGTGTTGCCAGGTGTTCTGATTTACGCAGGATGTTTGGATGAACTGTCCCGCGGAACGAATGCACGGGACACCAAAAGTTCCGATTTTTCATGATGTACAAATACTTTTAAATTGCTTTTAGTATCACGCTATTCGTTAGTCTGAATCGAGTGGAACTTTATGCAGTAAACCTGCTAAAACACAACATATCTATAACGGAAAAATTTTAAGGTCTCGCCGAAATAAATCTACCGGGTCAGACGGAAACTTGTCTAAAACGGAATAATTTTCCAGTCCCTGGTGATTATATTTTTACAGGTTTTACTGTATTTATTTCAGTAAATCCTATAAAAAAGGAACCTGCTTATAACAAATCCCATCTTATATTTAAAACTTTCATGGTCCCTACGGGAAGAATACTACAGAATTATAACTGCTAAATTGAAACCTCTACAATACGAATTTTGTTTCGGTCACTAGCGATTGCGCTCTCTAAGATTATTGTGTTTATTTAATATAGTAAAACCTACTAAGACGGAGTCTCAAGTGACCATAGAAAGATTCCTTTGTAGAAATGTTTCCATCTTAGTAGGTAGATTTGTGTGGTGCTCTTTCCGTCGAGATCATGAATTTTTTACGTTTAAGACAGGAATCCGTTATAGACAGGTTCCATTTTTATAGGATTTACTTTATTTTTATGTTCCGATATAGAAGCCACTGTCCCGCTTTTTCCAATACCCCTTCACGTTAGGTAATAAATTCAATCAGATCACCACACATAAATTCAATTCTACATGCAATTTTTAGATATACAGCACGATTTCACTTAAGGTATATATATATATATATATATAGATAGATATATAAACTATTCTATACTCATCAATAGATTTAAACAGGAAAGAAAAATCATACATCATAGATTCATCATGAAACACTTTCCAATGCTATCAGTATATCAATATGAAATTTAATTTTTTCATACGATGAAAACTAGATATTTAAACAAACAGAGAACGGATCACCTACCCGGACTCCTAACTCGACGGTTTATTTTAGAAAGTGCATAGCACAAATGAAAATGAATATTCAACAATTACTGCCCATAGATGGTAATGCATTGGAATTCTTTTCTGAAACCCTGTATATGATTTACAGACTTTTATAACGGGTGTCCCAAAAATGACTCATGGATTTTAAAATTCAATAACTTGCAAACAGTGACAGATATTAAAAAAATTCTTGCAGGAGGGTTATGTATGATGTCAGGAATTTTCTTACTGTGATTCTTGATTTTTGAACGAATTTCAAACAATAGATGGCGCTGACAGCGATTGACGCCCAGTCGAGGCCAAAACTGACGTCCCTCAGCATTGATGCACCGCCCCCTGAATACTAGGCCTGCGAGCTGACAAAAATGGCGTCTGTCGCAGGCGGATTTTTTTTCACGTTTGTACGGTCCCTCGAACTTTAACACCAATAATATCTAAACGTTTTCTTTGACGTTTTTGATCTCAGAAAAACTAGGCGAAGAAAACTTTTACAATATGAATAAAATACATATAGTAAAATTTAAATCAGCCGAAAAATGAGTAATACAGTTGAAAACGTATTTACAGCAATTTCTGTCGGAAGAAAGTATAATTAATCCTAATTCTTTTGGCACTGGGAAGCTTTGTATATTATCTATAAATTTTATATACACCACAAAATACTCTAAAATTTAGCTGAGCTTGAAAACGCTTAATATAACTAAAAAACGCATTTCCTGCAATTATCGCTGTTAGACGATAGTGTATCTGGCTTCTTTTGTGCAGCCTTATAAAAGAACATGAAATGTTACATACCTATTTTCTACACGAAAAAAAATAATAGTGCTTCTTAATAACGCATATCAATTTCATGATGTGTCTTTCAAACAAATACTGCCTAATTTAATTACAATAATACAATCGATTTATTTTGTACATCCCTGTGAATAAACAACAAATACCAGGAAAGTTATTCATTTTCTGTAAGAAACAGGTTATAGTGCATATCAGTTTCATAATTTTTGAGGTACAATAACATAATTACATTTGCACTTCCTAATTACTTATCGTTCATAGATCGCAATTTATCCGAATTCTTTTGAGTGTCCTTGTAACGAACTATAAATACTACACTCTTCATTTTCCATAGGGAACGGCCTTTCATCATAGGCCTTTTCTGGCAATCCCACGTACACTTACGGAAATTTGAACGCGAACAAACATAGGCGGCCAGACAGATTGGCGAACCGAACTCAAACATTTTCCAACTATGTTTAGAAAGTGTTAAAAAAAAGGTTTCCATTTTCACTTCTGTATGTGTTCACATCATCGGGATAGCTAAATATATTTCCTTAATTTTCTTTTTTGTTTGTTTGAGGCAGTATGTTTTCGCATGTAGCCTTATGAAGATTTTCATGCATCTCCTATTTTATTGCACCGAAAATGAAAATAAAAGTTAACAACCTGCTACAACATCCTCTAAATATATTCCTCTAAAGATAATCCACTGATTTATTTAAAAAAATCTGCGATGTACGTCACCTGTCTCGCATTTTCTGTTACAAACTGAATACCGAAAAAAATACATATATTATTAAAAGACGTGTATCAATTGATGTGTAATGCATATTTCGTTTTGCACATTATGGCAAGCTGAACAAATTATGAAATGTAAAATTTTGATATTTTGAAATTGTTCTAAGTTTTAGTGCTCAAGTGAATCAACTCTCTTTCTCCCTTTGTCTTAATGATCTAAGATTTATTACTAGCCAAATAACAATAGAATGAAATAATTAGTTTTAATACTATATATTTAAATATTAAGCAATGCTACCGCTTTTATTTCGTGAATAGGTGCTTGAATTGCAGGTAAGTGACAAGAAATATTGGAGTTATAAGAATGCTGTGAACTATTGGAATTATAAGAGATAATAATTGAAGAGCTTCGTGGAAGAAGATGTCATGTAACAAAAAATTAAATATTGAGAAAATTAAAGTGGATTTTTTTGTTGTTGAAAACGTTATTGAATTATTTTCTTTTTGGTAGCATATGTTAAAAATGTTAAAAGATGGTACTAAACTCTCTCAGAAGGACTATTAACACTTAATTTTTAAATATTAAAAATTATTAATATTATTCTAATTTTTAAACAAAAAAGTAATAAAGAAATATTTAAAAGTAAAGTTTCATATCTTCAATACTAATTAGAGTCTTAGTATTTTAGTTTGCTTTTCAATTCTTGCATGCCCCTTAACATTACCCGATTCTTGTGTTCAAAATGATGAAACAATCTGTTTCTCGGAATCACTCACGGTATTTTCAGCGTTTGTAGTTTAAGAAAAGTAGGTTCAACTTTTTCTGCATTCATTTTCAATGCTTTTGCTCCTACGAGACAAAAGAATTTGGACCATTCACCTAGTTACGTACAAAACTATCTCCCGAAATATTGATTAAAAAAATGCAATTGGAAAAATGTAATAACGAACATGTGGTGTAATATAATCATACTATGTATGTAATTAGTCAATATTAAAATATACATGTCTTTCATAAAAATAATGCGTCCACAGGATATGTCAAATCAGGTCCGTGAACTGTCACAGCCCTAGTTTGTCCAATTTAGTCTATAAAATCGATTAATTTTTTGTTCATGAAAAATATTTTATTTTTTGTTCAGTCACTTTTTCAGGGTAATATTGGGTAATTTGCTTTCAGGGTAATATTGGATATTCATAGTTTTATTTGAAAAATAACTAATATGTCACAATAAACTGAGTTATGCTCATGAACAGAAAACTAACAGCTGCGAAAAGCTTAACAGTAGGCGGCAGTTGAACACATCCGTGTGAAAAAGAAGCCTGTTAGCCATTTTGTATGTAGCAATAAGTTGCTTAATCTGTGCAAAAGAAGCCTGCGTAAAAGAAGATTTAATTTTTCTTGAAACAGTTGTGAAAATTTTCTGAAAGTAAAGATCACACCATCAGTTCTATGGTCAAGATGATTAGGAAATAGTTTAATTAAATAAAACAACACATAATATTAATTGCACAAAACTTAATTCACTAGCATCACTCAGTCTATTTTAATATTCAGTGTGTTACAAATAATTTATGAAACAAATTTCAGATCTGTGGATAAAATTTGCATGGAACATTATGGTTATAAACAATAGCATCTAGGTAATGAAATAATAATGCTGTTTTAATAAACACTTTTCACGATGTGGGTAGATGCTAGCATGATGAGTTCAAAACAATACAAAAAAAAAAAAATTATGCCCTTAATTTACAACAACAAAAAATCCAGAAAATTTAGCACTGAAAATGTACATTTTGGGGCGAATGACTCTTTTTGAGACTTCAATAAGAAAAAATGTTTTCATCAGGGCACGTATGCGTTTTTTGAACTGCAATTTAGTTAATTGAAGATTTTTTTAAGAAAAGATAACTGTTAACATATATATTTGTAGCAATTTTTACAATTTTCAAAGTTTTCACAAGAAATTTTATCACGTAATTGAACGAAGTAATATAGAATAATGTTCATTTGGTACATTTTTATTTTACTATTATTTTATGAACATAACTCACCTTATGTTCCTGAACCCATGCGTGTGTTCTAGATCCAAGCCTGTCAGGTCTTTCCATCACCGGAGGGGCTTCAGATGAATGAGGTTTAGGCTCCTAAAATTAAAAAATGCTGTATTAATTAATCCAAAAATGGAAGGAAGAGAGTTGTACACACGGAAACAACTCTGGAAATATATTTCTTCTAGTGAGTCTATAGCATTCATTGACACAGTAGTCATCACGTATATCACTGGTTCATTCGGTTTCATGAATCAAATTTTATGTATCATAATTCAAAAACATGTAGCTTAATATTATTTTACTATACTTTGGAATCGGTCGCTTTGATATATCAAATTCCCGTGGGAAAATGTGATATATTTAAACGATATTTACGATATTGAACGATTTTGAACGATATATATAAATATTTGTGATATATTTAATTTGTTGTCCTGCATAGTTCCAGAAGCAATTATTTTATCCAAAAAATTGTTCTGGAATGAAAGAAATCCATTTAAGAGATAAATAAAAGAAATCTCACAACTATTTTAAAGTATTTTCAATGAGTGTAAACGAAATGACTCCCAATTAATAGTCGCCATTTATACCGTGGACCTGCATGTACACCACTCGCAATTAAAAAATACATAAAAGCTTCAGGTTTGAAATATTATTAAGTACTTCGAACTATTATTGTTTTTTTTCAATAAAAATTTTTGAATTAACATCATCATCTATGAGTCACTAGTAAGAAAAGATCGTATGACTTTTTAACAACAAACAGATTCGCTAATTTACTGACTAGTCTATAAAAAGTAAATTTTTAGCTCATAATTGTTACCGTGATCTAGTAACAGTTAATACTAGCTGTTAATTGTCTGCCATAAAAGCGATCACTATGTGTTCCGTTATCTAATCTGAGAAAATAAGTAACTTGCTCGATAAATTAATGTCGAAGTTCATCTGCGCGTTTGTGTGCTCTCGTTAGTTTGATATACCAAATCATCTTGTAGATCTCCACGTCCCTAGAGGTATGGTACAGCAAGTACGGGTCGGGGAAACCCGGCTTAAGGACTAGGGCCCGGTTCCCTTCTGGGAGTCCGGTTCCTGAAGCTGTCGGGGGACTCCGGCTCGTCCCGAAGTGTAAAAGTGGTGGTCTTCCAAGAGGGTGGGATCCACCGCTAATCGCAGCGACCTATGTGGTCAATTCTTGGGAAAGTGGGAGTGGTCAGCAGGTGGCGGCGCTCTCACCGGTCGTAGCGCTTACAGGACTCTCCTGGTCGAGCGCCTTAAAAGGTCCCATGACCTTGGGCCTGAAGGGGGTTCGTAGGTGCCTGGCGGCGCAGCTCAGCTATACCAAATCATCTTAATAACTTTAATTTAAGCTAAGCTATAGTCTACTAAGGCTGAAATTCCATCACCGATCAACGAGTCATTACGGAAGATAAAAACTGCACACTTCATATAGTATAGGAAGACTTAATTGTGTATGTTTTATGGTTCTAGTCCGAATGCGGGACAGTCTAAAGACTTTCTTCACCGATATAATTAAATGGCATAATATCGTAAATTGCAAAAAATTGCATTTTCTTACACATGGCGGAAACAGAGAAAAATATTGAATGGTCTGAGGGTTCAAATGAGCTCTAACTGACAGGTGAAGGTATCTCTGACAATGTCGATATTGGAACAACAGGCTCTTCAACTACTGAATACTGAGTTATGAATTAACGGATTACAAGAACCGTTAGGCCATGGAATCGTTAGACCATGGGTTCGTTACGTCCCTATGCCATGTCCAATGACCCAGGGGTTACTGTTCTGCACCCTTCAATTTTTATGTAATCGCTACATGGCATACATATGGGTCTGAAATGGACATCTGCAAACTGTTATCAGAGTCATAAGTAGTATAGCTAGGATAGCAAGGATGCTTCAGTACAGTTCACTATTTCACTGTTGCAGGTGATCACCGCTCATGATCATCCCTGCAAAGAGGAGGAAGGGGAAGTAGAGCCGAACAATTTACCGGGACCAGGCTTCGGGCCTGGTTTTGCAATAAAATAGGAAATAAATAACTAATAAATAATAAAATAAATAAGTCAGAATTTCCACGAACGCCTTTAAGGGCTGAAAAGGAGGTTAGGGCTCAGAGCCCTTACACCTGTGTATGTATCTAACATTTGACAGTTGGGCGTTTTGCGTTTGGAAAATAGTCTACCTTTCATTAAAAATTAGTAGCAAAGACAATCGCATTGCAAAGACAAATGCATCAGGGATTTGGATCCGGTGAAATCTAAATAACCAATTCTCAAGTGATTAATCTGTTTGTGTGTCTATTTATCTATTTGTTTTTTGGCAACTAGGCAAATCTAATGAACGTAAAGGTCTAAAAATTTCGTTCCAGATAGACGAAAACAGGTCCGAATGCACCCAAGGCTCAGATTTTGGATTTTTTAACTCCATGCCAGAGCACAACATGCCATTAAATGTCAATCTGTGGGACATTTCCGGGATTCACTAGGTATCGTATGCTATTGCGATGCTTTTTTCATAAACGATAGCAGTTTAGAAGCGTTAGGTCATAGATGTCTTTTTTTTTTTTCTTTAGGCGAAAGCCTATATAAAATTTTATAATTTCTCTTAAACATAACGTTAACTCCATTTTCGTCCCAGAATTTTCCCCTGAAAACATACATTTTTCTTGTGACAGCGGCGTGTGATTAGGATATCTCAGTTATACTCTTAAGTGACATTTTATTTCCTGAACACCTCGACTATTGGTTCAGCAATGATTAGAAGTTCTTAAAACGATGTTTAATAATACATCATACTAGCTGACAAACGCATTGACTACCACATTAAAAAACGCATTGAACGAAAAATATAAAGCTTGTTAGCATGGAATTAATATACGCTATATATTTTCTTTATGCTTTAATAAGCTCAACGACATGTGGCGTATACGCCCGAAATTTGAAAAATAGCGCTTTCCGACAGTAAGTCATAGGTAGAAGCCTAATGTTTGCTTACGAAAGCAAACCTTGCATTTTGCACACTTGCTTCAAAAATGCAAGCTGTTCAAATTATACTACCAACTATCAATCTTAAAAAAATAATTAAAATCTTTGTTTTTATCCAGTCAAAGAAAAAAAAGGCTTTTCGTAAAAAATCTTTTCACGCGTTTATCAAATTTTGATATCTTTAAAAAATAAAATAAAATATTTTGCACAAAATAATAATAATAACAATAAAGATCGTCTACAACAACACTGCGATTAACCCCTTGAGGTCGAGCGACACGTATACTTGACGCATAAGATGCTCAGAATCCTCGATTATTCCCACCAGTTATTTTTTATTGTAAGCTTTGCCTTATTTAAGGATAGCATTTCTGCGATTCAATTAGGAGAAAATTTCTGTTTTGAAAAACCGGTGGTAAAAGATTAAAAATTCTGTAAAGGACGCTCGTCGCGAAGGGGTTAAAGAAATACAGAGTTATGTGTACTACTTTGGACAGGAAATATTATCGGACAACAGCATCATGAATTAAATCAACAGAAGAATAAGAGATGGATGGAGTGATTTTGGGAAGAACAGTATTATTCTGAAGAGAAACACGCCCCTTTGCTTGAAAAGAAAAGTGTTTAACCAATGCGTTTTGCCTGCACTAACTTAAGGACCAAACAGACTACGTTCTAGTCTGTCGTGATCTCTGATGTGGTGAAGCGGTCCCTTTCATATTTTATGACTTTCTTAGCATGTGTAAAGGTAGGTCCAGAGCGGGAGCCATTGACAGCTCGAAAACCGCCCCTTCCTTTTGTTGATGACCACTAAATGATTCGAAACATGAATGGCAAGACATGTGATTGATGACCATCTCAGATTGACTTGCTCGGTATGCGAATAAACACAGCTTTATGGAGGGGAAATATGGACGCTAACAAAATGGATAGTACAAAGATTACAAAAAATACAGCAAGACGGTAAAGTATAACCTGGATAAGAAGTCAGCCTAAAAATTTTGACATCACCGAGATAACTAAACGGTAAAAATGGAAATGGATTGGAAACATTGCAAGACAAGACAATAGATGGAGTACAAATACCCTACAGTGGTATCCCAGAGATGTAAAACGACCAAGAATATGACCTTAGGTAAGAAGGAGCGACGAAATCAGAAACATGGCTGAAATTGATTGAATTGTAAAAGCACACACACACACATATATATATATATATATATATATATATATATATATATATATATATATATATATCCCAGAGGAAAAAACAAATTGAAAGAAAATCAAGACATGATCAAATCTAGTGTCATACAAGTGCAAATGATTAAATATCAACATTCTTTGGCAGAACTTTAAAAAATACTTACGTTTTACGAAATAATAAAAAAAAAGATTTAAAAAAACTAATTGTCTGGACATTCAGTTTTTTTTAATAAACTGGAATCTATAGTTCACAATTTAACTTTTCTTTCACATAAGAAAATAAAAAATTGCTTACCTTGATAGTGCTGGCAGAAAGTACGGCAAAGAAATAAACCATGATACTTGTTAAAAGAATTTCGAAAAATACTTACGTTACAGAATGTTAAGTAACAAGAATTCAGTCAGTGTCAGTTTGATTGAAATTTAAAAAAATTCTTTTAAACGACCGTGTTACAAATAATATCCATTTTTCTACCCGTTCCACAAAAGAAAAGGAAAATTGCTTACTGGTCTTGGAGGAGGAGCTGAATTGATGCATATATCAGGATGCTGACTTGTTTCTTCGTGCACTGGAGGAACTGGAGGTTCTCTATAAGAAGGTGGCCCTTGTGGTTTGGGTGGTAAGGCAGGTTTTTTATCGGCAGACCCATTTGCTAAAAAAACATGTAAATTCTCTAAAAATTTAGAAAAAAAATATGCTTAAAATACAAATATGAACAACGCCATAACATTTTCTGAACGTCTAATTACGATGATAGCTGTCGAAATGCATTGTGTTATGTATTTCGTCACATGAATGTTCTATAAGGTGTACGGAATCATTCATATAATGTAGAATTTATGACGATGTGTCAATTGAAACGTTTTGGTATGTCTCTGTAGAACTTTTTAAAATTTTTAGCCAACGTTCTAGTAGTACATTTTAAGATACATTAATTTAATTCGTTTTATTGAATTCTTAAAAAGTTGTAGTATTTTAATCAAATATTAAATGGGTATGAAATACTCTATTATAACGTTTAATTGTGCACTAACCAAGTTACAAATACTGCGCTTTAGTGTAAGCCCACCATGGTCAAATAAATATTTTTCATAAGTAAGAGAGCATTTTTGCATCCATTTAGTTCTCTTTTTGTATCACATTTTTTAAAAAGAATTTAGGATTGATTAAAATACGAAAAACATTTGGGATTAACAGTAATATATGAACTAAATAATTTTGTTAATTCTTTATATTTTTTTTTAAGTTGTAAAAAATAAACTTTGGGTGCGCCTGTGCACGTGGTGATGTTAACTTCAGGTCCACATGCCACTTAGAAAGCTGCGTACCACAAGTGGCACATTTGTTGGCCACCCTGTTTTACAATTATCGAACGTGTGTTTTCAACATGATGACGCACCGTGCACACAAATAAAATAACGCATATTCTATTTAAAATATACTTTTTGGCAGGGTGGCCACAACGATTCTCGATCTGAACTCCTTAGATTTGTTTTTCTGAAAAATAGTATTGAAAACTAGCGTGTACGAAAGAGAATCTACGAGTCGAATATATTTACTTAATTGAATTTTTGTTGCATGCAAATCTGTAAACCAACAAAGCTGCTCAAAGTTAAAAAAGAATATGTTTAAAAGGTACGTTTCTGCATTTTGACCGAAGCAGGAAGCCACTTCTAGCAAATATTAGGATAAAGTATTTGTTGAAGCGTTGATTTTCAGATTTTGAAATGTATTCCAATATAAATTCTATTTTATTTTGTAAGTGAAAGCGACTGTTAATTTTTCCATTGTAATTTAATACAAGCTGTGATTTTATTTTTAAATTACATATATTACATAGCTATATGTTTTTAGAAAAAGCTGTAATTTTTTAAACAAATATTTCTAGAACAATATGTATATTTTAAATATCTGTAGTACAAGCTCTATTTTTCTAATATATTCTCGTTACAGTTCAGAAAAATTAATTGCATTCATCCTATTTTCACATTACTAATTTTTTAACTCTCAACACTGAATTGGTCAAAATTTCATATTGCTGTAATCAATTTGTGCATAAACCGAATCTCTATGTAAAGAATTATCTGTAAATTATGTAACGCTAAAACTCAGGAGTCTTTTTATACCTTTCATTTTCTCGTAAAAACAACTGAAACAAACTTTAAACTCCTCTTAAAAGTTACGAAACTAATTTTCTCTCCCGCGTTCAATGAATATGATGTTTGGAGTATAAAAAATATTCAATATTAGCGAAAACTATATACTTTAGAAGAATTTTCAAATTTTTTAATTTCGTAGGAAGCTAAGAAGTAACAACGTTATTTAACCCTATCACTCTGTCCTGAGGTCCACGCGGACCCCAGCATTTTCAACAAGTTGTCAAAAAAAATCTATCACTCACTGAGTAGTTTCAGCCGGTGACATCTCATATCATAATGTTTGTAACATACACGGTAAAAATTAAACTGTACAAATATAAGTGGTACTTGTTTTTTTTTTTTTTTTTTTAAATTTGAAAAATAGATAGAATATTTGTCCTGGGCAACAACAGGGCATGTTTTGATAGGACATAGTGATAGGGTTAAAAAGATGGTTAGCAAACATATTTCTTAAAATTGTTATTTACATATCAAATTTCCCTTTTTCGGCAATAAAAAGAAAAAAGAGAGAATTAGATGACAGCAATCGTAACTACACTCATCTGTCCGTATCTCGTAATTAATAGATGGTCCCTAAAGAACGTGATTTACCTTGTTAAAATTCCGTAAATTTTGGTCGTACAAAAAGATATGTTCATTTTTTGTTTTGTTTTACTTATTAAAGAATTGAGAATGTTTTCTAAATGTAACTTTTAGAACCAAGGGACCATATAAAAATTTAAATTTCGTAATTTTTACAAAAAAAAACTTTATTGACGAAAATCACTTTTAAATTAAATGAGAAAATTAAAACATTTTTCTAATTCGAAGCTAAACTAGCGATTTACACATTAACTATTGGAAAACCATAAGGAAGGACTATATAGGATATTTCCTCGTATCTTTGTCCAATAGATAATTCCTAAACAGTTAGATTTATAGGTATACTTTCAATTTCAAAAATATTTCAAATGTTGTTTTTCATCATTTTATGCAGAAATCGTAATTTTTGTATAAGTTGCGCAATTTAAATTTTTATACGGTCAAGAAAAACTCTCCCCACGCTCTAACAAGTAAAATAATAAAACATTAACATTTGTACGAACAAAACTTACCGAGCTATGATACTTTCAATTTTATGAAAAATTCAACGTTGCAATATATACAGCAACAGATTTAAGTAAATCACCTTAATCGAATTAAAAAGACATTTAAATCAGGCAAAAAAGACCCATTTAAGACCAACAATCGACCAACAATATACGAGATCACTTCTGTACAAGTTATCAAGATATTAATCAACCTTATTGAAACCATTAACCGAAGAGTGTATTCATAATTTAAAATTTGCCCATCAATTTTAGATGATCTTCGAAATTTTCATTTTCCGTCGAATTGTGTCATGGCTTCACTAGATGTTCTATATCTGTTTACATCAATACCAGTCAGCTATACTTGCGAAAATTTTCAAAAAATATTGCCGAAATACAACGTTGAATCTAATTTAGACATTCTGGGCATTATCAAATTTGTACATTTATGTTTAACTTCTAACTACTTTATTTTTTTTAAATACATTTTATAAACAAATTAACAGCACAGCTATGGCGTTTCCCCTCTCAGTAAAAATCGCCAAAATAGTGATGCATTTTCTAGAACGTCAAATAATTTTACTTTTAGGCTCCAAGATTTGTTTCTGGAAAAGTTATGTTGACGCCGTTTTCCTTATTGCCAAACAACCAGATTTAACTAAAATTTAGGAAAGGCAGGCTATATGCGTCCAGCAATACAGTTCACAATTGAAAATGAAACCGGCTTTAAACTCCCCTTCTTAGATATTTTGATTGAAAGAAACGAAAAAGTTACCGGTCAAGAAATTTTAACATCAGTATACTGTAAGGCAACGTAGTCTTATCAGTACTTAAATTTTCATTCTGAAAATCCTGTCTCTCATAAAATAGCTGTTGTTAAAACCTATGCCCAAAGAGAAAAAAAATATTGTAGCAATAAAGAAGTCCTTCAATTAGAAAAAGAAAAAGTCTTTACCTATTTGAAATATAATGGTTACCCTATACGATGGCTAAAAATAATTTTTTCGGAGCAATCGGTATCATCCTCCATGTCACAAGAGTCCTACAAAAAAATTATATCTCCATTCCATATTATAAAACTTTTTCAGAAAAAAATATCGAATTTATTCAAGTATATTTATATAACTTAAACTTCAGAGTGTTATGAAGAGCATGTTATGCAAATTCAAGCCTAAAATCCCTCTCATTACAGAAAACTGGTACAGTTTACAGTTGACTCTCTTTATAATGGTGAAACTGGACGATCATGCAATATTCGCTTAGAAGAGCATTAAACGTGCTTACAAATCTAGCAATTTGCAATCAAAACTTGTCAATAAATACCGACCACATCCCAGATTTCGAAAATATTAAACTAATTAAATCTAACTGCAAAAATTTTTTTAATGTAGAATTTTTCTAGACCGCTGGTTTACAAGATTACAAAAATCTCCCCTAAATGAAGCATGTACAATTCCATTAGAATATGTGGTCCTACTGTGGAATATATTCCATGGCAATTTCATATTTTAAATGCATGATTTCGAACGTCAACATGTGTAAACAACAGCTTTGGTTTTCGATTAATATTTGTACTGATGAGGAACTTCTATGAAACTTGAAACGTCTACTGTAATTTATTTTAATATGTGTTATTAATGTGTTGTTTTTTAGTTTAATTAAATGTCTGATTTTAAATGTCTTTTTAATTTTAAAATTCTGATTCATACGTAATACGTTTAGTTATTTTAAAACCTTAATTGAAAATTTACTAGAATGTACGGTATAAAAGTTCAATGTATGTAAATGCAGTTAAAGTAAGAATTGAAACATTTTTAAAAACTGTTAATATCTTACCGTTTTCGGACGCTGATAGGACTGTCGTTGGTTGTACAGGTGGAATGTCATCACGCTGCGAAGAATACATGGAACATGACTGAGAAGGCTGGTGAAAATTACTGTAACTAATATCTGTGCTACCAGCAGCCTAAAATAAATTAAAAATGTGTAAAAAAAAAAAGGAAAATCTTAAGCAGTAATTTTACTTCAGAAAACTCACATATGTTACATAAGTATTAAGCTAAAATTTTTATAAAGATGTATAGAATTTTCTGGTTTCTGAAAACGTTTGAGTATCCAATTTTATATAAAATTATTTCAAAAACAAAAGAGTATTAAGAAAATCATCTTCTGACAAGGAAAATACAATGATCACAGTAAATTCTGACGAATTTGTAATCCGATTACGTTCATAATTTATTGTCATAAATATTAAACATAAGTATGTTGAACCTCCGTATATTTAGTTTTAAAAGAGAAAAATTAAGCGTAAACTTTCGCATTATTTTCAACTACATTGCAGGGTGGAGGAAAAATTTCTTTGTTAGCGTTTGCACACGTTTTATACTCAGTAGTTTGTATCGTTCAGCATGGTCTTTGTAGTGTTGAGGTAATATGTTAGTTTCTGCAACCAGTCATTGTGAGTTTTGTCCTACCCTGCGACGTATGTTTTTTTTTTTTTCTTGTATAAAATTTATGTTATACTTTTTACGTGTTACATGTTTTAAGTGCAGTTAAAAACTTCTGCAGTGTGGAACGTTTGGATATTTATTCTAAAAATTATATTACGTTTCAGAATTATTTGTGAAAAATGTTTTTTGTGTAATTTTTAAAATAATACTTCTGACGATGAGAACCCAAATAAAATTAATGTCTAGAAAATTCATTTTGGAAATTTTTACTCTTGCAAGAAAAACTGATGCAGCGTTTGAATTTTACAGACAAAATGCCTTTAGAGGATTTTCAATTATTATACAACTGGTAAGTATATACCTATTAGCGTTACTGCTTACTGCTTTAATATTTTATTGCTCCTTTAGAAATATGCTATTGGATTTAATCAGACATAAATTAGTTCAAGAGATTTGTCAGCAGAAATATTTTTAAGTTATGTAAAATAGTTCTAAATTTTAATAGAAAATTCTGTAAAATAAATAAAAGATGCATTATTTTATAACTGTGCCTAAATTATAAAAGTATAAAAAGTTAAATAATAATTGATTTTAAAATAATGAATTACAACTGGTAATATTACACTTATGGGCGTTACTTCTTTAATATTCTATTACTTCTTTACAGGTATGCTATTAAAATTAATTAGACATAAATTAGTTCAAGAGATTCGTCAGTAGAAATATTATTTTTAAGTTATACAAAATAATTCTATATTTTCCTGGAAACTTCCATAAAGTAAACAATAAAAATAAAAATAAAATAAAATAAAGATGCATTATTTTATAACTGTGCCTAAATTAGGAAACTACAAAAAGTTAAATAATAATAAATTTTAAAGATGAATTTTGTAGACATAAACTAGTTTGGGTTTTTGCCAGCAGAAATATTTTTAAAACAACACAGAAAGAAAAAACAATCATGAATAATTCGGAAACGTAATATATTTTTTAGGAAAATAACCAAACGTTCTAAATGAAAAAGTAAATAAATAAAAATAACTGCAATGCTTAAAACATGTAGCGTGTAAAAAGTATAAAATAATTTAAAAAAGAGAGAAAAAGGTATATGTCGCAGTGTTGGACAGAAGACCTGCCGATTGCTTCTAAAAACGTGACACGTTACCGCAACGCCACAGAGACCACGCTGAACAATGCAAACTACTATGTAAAACGTACGCAAACACTAACAAAAAATTCTACCCCTACCTAGCATCGTAGTTTAAAACAGTGCACAAGTTTATGCTCAATTTTTCAACTTTAAAACTGAATATACGGAGGTTGGGCATATTTACGTATAATATTTATGGCAGAAAAATATAAACGCTCAATCGAATTATAAATTCGTAAGAATTTGCAGTACTTCATTGTTTCTATGTTCCTTGTGTGTATATTGTTTAACCAATAATCCCTTATAGATGGCAATATATTAACTTTCCTTAATGCTGCTCTTTAAAAAAGAAGTATCCAATTATAAGGGATAATTTTAAAAAGGAACATGACATATAGCACTTGAACTGCCCATTTATGTTTTGCATGAATCTGAGCATTGGTGCAACACTTTTAAAAAATTTTCTTTTAAGAAATAAAAAAATAAAAAAAAAATTACAAAGATTGCAGATATAACACCTCTTCATAAGCCACGTATTTTATATTATTTCATAAATTTCTAGGATATACCACTATTGTTTAAGCAATTCTTTTGGCAGAGAGTAAATTATACATAATTTCTATGAGTACCGATTGATAATATGGACAGTTATTGTACTTCTTCGGTTATTTTGTATCGCATGTGATACAAAATATTCCAAGAATTTAAAAAAAATTAAGGAAATCGGTGTTGGTTTTGGCGCTGATTGACGAACATTCAGCTATGTAAAAGTGAAGTAAAATCTGAAAGAATTCTAACGGTTTAGTTTTTATGAGGAAAAATATATAGAGGCATACATATGGTGGACCCGAGAACTGACGATGTTATTATCAGCAGTATATATATATATATATATATATACAGGGTGATCAGAAAATGAACATTTGAAAAATTAATAATTCACGGAATAATGTAGGTAGAGAGGTAAAAATTGACACACATGCTTGGAATGACATGGGGTTTTATTGTATCCACAAAAAAGTTCATAAAATGGCCGACAGATGGCTCTTCGTGTGATAAGAAAAGCAATAATTAGCATAACAAATTATGACAAAGCAAAGACGATGTTCTTCAGAACGAATGCTCAACATGTCCACCGTCATCCCGCAACAATAGCTGTAGCCGAGGGACAATGTTGTGCACAGCACTGTGCAGCATATTTGTAGTTATGGTGAGAAATTGGCGTTGGATGTTGTCTTTTAGCATGCCTATTGATGTCGGTCGATCGCGGCAGATTCTCCATTTTGATAGTAGAGCTTCACTAACATTGCCTTTTCTGGTAACGTCAACATGCTGCGATTGCTGGTGCATCTGATTCTCTCTCCCATTACAGCTCCTTTTATACACGATTCTCAGGCAGAGTCACTGACGTTTTGCTGTTCAGTGCCATTTGTCCGCCTTTTTTTAACCTTTTTTTGTGTGGTTACAATAAAACCCCATGTCATTCCAAGCATGTGTGTCAATTTTTACCTCTGTACCTACATTATTCCGTGAATTATTAATTTTTCAAATGTATACTCATTTTCTAATCACCCTGTGTATGTGTATATATATATATATATATATATATATATATATATATATATATATATATATTTGTTGGAAATACATAGCTTAATAAAAAATATATCGACATAAATTATTCCGATAAATTGATAGTCAGTGCGGGAGGGAAACAAATGGGCAAGTCATAACGATGGATTTTTTAGTTTGGATGCTTTCTAACTGCACCGCACGTTCTTATAAATTGGTTAATGAAACTACAAATATTAATTGTTTCAAAAATAATCAGTATCATTTGTTGATATTTTCCTCATTCTCAAATAAGGGTTCTCTATCACAATTTTTCACAAAAAATCGACTTATTAACCATTTTTTCCTTCACCATCAAACAATTTTGTTAAAAATATTGAAAAATTCATCGGAGCTTAATACATTGCGGAGCAGTATAGTTTTGCCAAGTGATAAGGGCATTAAAAATGTTTTAAACCAGAAATGTCACTTAATAAACGATATCAAATGTATGCCTAACAGAAGTATGTTGCATATCACTAGATAAAATTTGTAATGCAATAACGTGAGGGTTTGAGGTAAGTGTATTTTTAATGTGTAACTTCTCTTACTCATTTTTTTTTTATCTTCGATAAATGTATACAAATAAACACATTTCTTGTTTATATAAACTTTCTTTGCGTATTGCTATCAGGCCCAGACCAAGGTAGGTGCGGGCGGTGCGCCAGCACCAGGCGCCAAGTAGCGCCAAGCACTTCACAGCGCCGACAGGCGCTTCATAGGCGCCTTCAGGATACCACTTTAATGCTCCGGGGATCGATAGAAATATGTACAAAATGTAAATTCTTATTTTTATGACAAATGCAAATTGTCATTTGCAAACTAGTGTTTCTTTTCCACTCATAAAAACTTATACTAGCTAGACTTATTTCACTCTAAACTATTTTATTTTAGCATTTTTTCATAAGCGAAAGAAAATGTACAACCTTGTTAAGAACTTTGCGCGGCGCTGCTATGTAAATGTCACCTAATTTTCGCTTAACGCTTTTAAGGGCAAAGTACTTCTGTTGTTAGAATGTTGAAACGATTGACTAACACTATAATTTGAGAATAAATTTATCTTAAAATAAGTAAAAGCTTTTCTTTAAGTACATTATAAAAGCAAAATTTTATTCCAAAATTCTGGCGCCATAGTAGAATTTGGGGTTTAAAATAAAGCGGTATAGGAGTATATAATATACCACCGCCTTGTAAGGGGTTAATGTGCAATAGCGAGCACTGAAGCAACAAATTAAAGTAACATTTCAATTTTTAGACGTTATAAACCGTCGTTATTTGATCATTAAACTTATTATTTTTTTACAGCGTTTGAATCTTAGGTTTAAAAAAATTATATATACTATTAATTTTTAAATTCTATTAAATAATTTCTCTCCTTCTCTCTAAATAAATAGATAAATCTAAAGACGCAGTGAAGTTAAAAAATAAAGTTAAACGGGCAAAAAGATTCTACACTTAAATTTTGTTCATCTATACAGGATGTTGTCAGCGCAAACTTTCTTCGAATTAAAAACACTACATGATAATTTTCTTCGGTTGTAATGAGATGTTGATTCAGTGAAAAGTTTAAAAAACCAAAAATGTGCTAATCATAGTGCTGGTAGACAGAATAGCTGATTATTGTAATTTGTATGAAATAGCATAATGTCGGAACAACTTTATGTCAATTTGTATCATAGAGTTTGATCAATACGCTGCATTACTTTGTTTCTAGTTTGTGGTGATAGTTTTATTAAGTATAAATTGCATTAAAAATTGTAGAAAACATCAATGTCGTAGGTAACTATATCCCTTTGAAATTTTCTGATTTTATTTAAGTTTTATATTGAAAACAGCCAACTTTCGATCATTTTTCTTTCTTTCTTTAAGTCAAAAAACGAAAGAAGAAACAGAAATTAAATAGACAAGTATTTAATTTAATTCTTAAAAAAGAGTAATTGAGAATTATTGGAACGAAAATAGTTGTCGTTCCGTACCTGCCAAACCGTCTAATGTTTTTCCAGACAAATAAACACGTTTTAAAACAGAACATTTAATAAGATATGTCTTAGTCTTGCTTCTATTTGGTGTTTATTTGATATTATTTATTAAGTAAAACTTCCTGTTTAAAGTATGTCTATTTGACTTGGAGGGGGGGGGGGGGAAATCTGGAAGGTTTTTCAGCTATGTCGTTTAATAATAACTTTTAAAAAATCTTCCTATTAAAATATTTGACGAAATAATTTAAAGACAAGGCAAATAAAATTTCGACCCTCCTCCCACCCCCCCCCCCCCTTCCGTACCAGGCGCCAGATAGCGTTGTTGCGGCTCTGGTTGCTATACAATTTGAAAGGAAAATGTATCTTTAAAATAATATATACATACATAAAATTGAATTTATTGAATCATCAATACGCTATATTACCCTAATTTTACATTAAAAAAAAAAAAAAAAAAACTCCAAATATAAATTAAAAAAATTGTATTTTAATTTTTTAATTGAATTCTGTAATGTTGACGAAGATTTCATAGCGATTACACATATATTTAAACAATGTTTTTGTTATTTATAAAAGCTGTTTCTTAAAAAAATAACAAAAAATAGCTTGGAAATCTGACGTAGAATAACATGTTTCGTTCTAATATTATTCTCCAGAAGGTTATTATTCCTTTCTTCCTAACATTTCATTCCCTTTAATTCTGAAGAACATTAAAGTCGTTACACGAGGTTTGAACTTATGCTTTTTCATATCTTCTACTAAGATTCCTTTCTAACCATTCATCAATGAATCTGAAGAATTCACGCATTTTGAGCATACATTCTGATACACTTTACGTTTCAATTTAATCATCTTATGTAAATGACCTGAATGAAAGAAGAGGAAAAAAAAAATCATTTACATACGTATACGTTAAAACATTGATGTAGTTTAGTTCGGTAGCCTGGGGCATAAATAATAAAATTCAAAAACATGAAAAATGTAGAAAGAATACTTGACTGGAATGACGTAAAAGATTGAAAGCATCGACGCTTATTGAAAAGAATTACGCAACAATAACGTTGATTACAGATATGGATTTTTTTTCTTTGAAACTTTTTTGCTCTCATAAAGGAAGTAGATGAAAAAAAAAGGCTTTATGTTTAGTGCTTCTTCTATTTTGAGACGCGATTGTTGTTTAGTAGTGTTGCTAGGGGTTTCGTTTGGGAGGTAATTTTTAAATATGGAGCTAAAAGAGAAATTATTTTCACAAAAAGAAAATATAAAATGGAATAATTTCAGCATTTAATAAGAGTAGACAAGGTGAGGAAAAAACTTTGGTGCATCAGAAAAATATCATTGCTTCCATTTATATACTTAAATATTAATAATATGTTGATGTTATATGATGATGTTGGAATATCAGTTATGTGTTTTAAATGGTCATTGATTTTTTTTTTCTTTTCTTAGGTAAAAGCATGAACCGAACTTTAAATCAAAATACAAAGATTGTCTCACGTCATGCACATAAATGTTTTGGGGACAGTAATTTTGGGGGCTCCACTTGTTTTTGTGGAAACAGGTGTTGAAATCAATCAAAAATATCATAAAAAACAAGAACATATCCATTACTAAACTATAAAGTCATGGGTCCAAAAGTGCTTGAATAACGAAAATCTGATTTTTCAGGAAAAGGCTGCACCAGTACATAGGACCAGATACCAAATGTACCAAAACTTACACAGCATCCTGTAGTTTCAGGCTTTCAAAAGTTTTGCTTTAAAATCCCATTTCGTTGTGCCATTGTTTCTTGCAATTTTTATTTTTTTTTCTCTCATATACTTTTATCGTATTTTATATTGGGTTAAAGTGATATGAATTCGATTCAATTTCATATTTTCATAATACCCAAAATCCGTACAGATACCAAATTACTGTCCCCAAAACATTTATGTGCATATGCCATGAGACAATCTTTGTATTTTGATTTTTTTAATTCACGATTTTACCTAACAAAAGAAAAAAATCAATGAGCATTTAAAACATATAACTAATAGTCCTACATCATTAATATTTAAGTGTATAAATAGAAGCAATGAAAATTTTCTGATACACCAAAATTTTTTCCTCACCCTGTATACTCCTATTAAATGCTTAAATTATTCCATTTTATATTTTCTTTTTGAATAACCATATTTAAAAATTCCTCCCAGGGGCAATTCCACCGTTACGTGTGTGACTTTAAGAGAGTATTTTTTTGCAAATTGAGACAAATTTGGAAGTGAAATTATTTAGATAACGTTTTACTTTTTTATTGCTATTACAGGACATACACAGAATCATTTTTGTAGTGACACCTTTAGTCTAAAGTAATAACGATTTTATTTTTTTTTAAATAGTAAAGTCGTTGTTACGTGTGTGACTCAGTGTGTGACTACTGCAAAAAGTTCTACGTGAAATCAGTGAATCTCAGTTAAGAGATCCTTCAAATTATATAAAGTGTTAAAAAAATAAAGAATGATATATACAAAATATAATTTTTAAAAAGTTTATAAAATTGCCAAAGGAAAAAAAAGGGGGGGGGGGATATGTGGTAGTGTAAAAGTTGTGTCTAAAAAATGGTGTGATAAATCTTTAAGCTTATATTGTGGTAATTATTTAACATTTTCTGTAAACTAACTTTCCATATGTAATTCAAGTGCCTATATAATATATTGATAGGAATCCGTCTCTCCTTGCTGCATACATCACAATATGTTTCTGAAAACTGAGATTTTTTGAATTTACGCATGATGGGATTGTCGGCCATCTTGACAAAAAAAAGTACATAATATAAAGCACAAAATGTTAGTTTGAGCAACAACAACTTCGGATTTTAACGCACTTGGGTTTTGAAAATTTATGTAAAATATGGAAAGATAGCTGCCATGCTCTTAACATGTATATATTTTTAAAATAATAAATTCAGAAACACAATATGGTGTATATAGTAAAGAGAATAATTTCCATCAATATATCATATGCATACACATGACTTGCATACGAACCTTAGTTAATCGAAAATGTTAAATAAGTACCAAGATATAAGCTTGGAAATTTGATATCGCACCATTTTTTAAACACAACTTTCACTCACCCCTCTCTTTTTTTACTTAAAAAAAATATTTTTTGTAGATATAATATTAGTACTCTAATATCTTGTTTACGGAAGGTCATCAAAATCTATTAAGATGCTATTACGAACTATTAAGATAATAATCTATTAAGATGCTACCTTTATCGGCATAAAAGGGAATGGCGTCCAAAGACGAACCTAATTCCAGTTTGTAAAATTGCAGTATCTCATGTTACTTTCCTGAAAATCACCATTGAAGAGCCTACGCTAATAACGCGAAGACATTGGCAAGCTAATGTTACACCAATGGCATGCGTTCTTTTAAAATTTCTCGTTTGCATTTTAATATGTCTAAATGATTCTTTTTTTCATAGGATATCTGAGGTCGAAGTCGAACCAGGTAGTTTCGTATTTTTTCCATTTTGGTTGTAGTTTTTTTTTCTTTTGAAGACACTTTCACTTTCGAAAGCGGTTCCAAAAGTAAAAGTGTCCCCAGAGGGAAAAAAAAAAAACTACAACCAAAATCGAAAAAGTACGCAAGTATCCGGTTAGACATTGACCTCAGATATCCTATACCAAAAAAAAAAAAAATTTAAACGAGAAATTTCAAAAGAACGCTGCCATTGGATTAACATTAACTTGTAAGAGAATTCCCGCTACTAACGTGTCAGAACGGTCACTTCAATTTTTTGTATATAGTCATACCATTTTCGAGGGCTCCATAAATTATTTTTATAAGAATATAAAATTTCCCATACAAAAATGACTATAACTTATCTCACAATATGCCAGATCCTTCACAGCTTAATTTCCTATAATTTTTAAATATATACAAAATAAAGGAAAAAAAAAAAAAAAAAAAACCTTAAATTATAGTAACGTCTAATAATCAGTGTGCTGTTTTAGAATTATATTTTTCGAAAATTATTCTTAATCCTTAACAAACGGCTTCCGCTATATTCACGACAACCAATTTTTACTGTCCAAATGTGTTGCTTCCAATTATTAATGTTTTGGAATCACTTTTTTTGCATTATTGAATTGCTGAAATTTTAAGAATAGATAAGGCGAAATTTTCTGTGCAAAAATATTGGTATCCATTTGGAAACAACACATTGGGACAATAGAAATGGTTGTCGCGAATATGGCGGCATTCATTCGTTAAGTGTCCTCTCCCCTCAACGGCGAAAACACACGATCGCTATAATGTTAATCCTATGAAACATTATTTTTCTAATATCTCATCTCGTTTGCATTTTAATTTTTTTTTTTTTTTTTTTTTTTTTTTTGCAGTGGATAGCAGAGATTAATCTCTATTTCCGCCGTTGATTACTTTTTCGATTTTCTTTGCGGGGTTTTTTTTTTTTTACGAAGATACTTTTACCAAATGTCTGTCATTAAATAAAGCAAAAAAATTTTATTTGAAATTTCTGGTAGAGGAACAAAAAAAATTATCTAAATTTGCAACATTGGTGGGAATGGAAGAAGTTTAACCCTTTCCAGCATGGTGGGTTAAATTCTGTCCCACTTAATATTAATCCGCAAATGCCACATTGGCACCAGAATTTTGAAAAAAAAATTCCTTTTACTGTGTACTGAAAAAAAAGCTGTACTTATTTTCAAATAAATTTGTTCGTAAATTCTGGTGCCATTCAATAATTTCAACATTTTATTGACAGAAGTACTTTGTGTCTGAAAGGGTTAAATAGCTTGGAAGGGAAACGCTTTGTAAAAGTTCTTGCACCCGATCTCGCTTTCACTAAGGATGCTCTAGAGATAGTGTTGCCAGGTGTCCCGATTTACGTGGGACGCTAAATGTCCCGCTTTTTCACAAATTTTTTTTATGAGTAAAATATTTGTTACGAGTTTAATCTAAATTAAAATTTTATTCCTTAGTCTGAGACGAGAGAATTCAACCATAATTCGGTCATATTCAGTCGTCACAACAATCGGATGTTACCGAATAAGTTTCTTTTTAATAATGATAACTAGCTGACCCGCCCGGCGTTGCCTGGGCCCGTGATAATAAATTAAAAAAAAAAAAAAAACAAGTTTTTATTATTTTATATCTTTATAACCCGATTTTGTATGAAAATACATTTTAAAATGAAAAATTCGCGAAAAAATATTAATATTTAGTGATAAAAGCGCTCATTTTCTTGTTTTTTCACGTAGGGTCGTTTCATAGTTTTAAAATAAAAAGTTCGTTTTCTCCGAACTCATTGAAATCTTTATTTGTTATAAATAAAACGGTTTTACAGCCCGTGTAGAAATGTAGTAAAAAAATATTGTTATCTAGTTGTAAAAGAAATGTTTTCTTCTCGCTTCTTTGTTTGTTTGTTTGTTTTCGCGTCGGCTCCTTTAACATAGTAATAAAAAAATAGTTCTCGTCTTTCGAACTCTCTGAAATTTCAATCGGCTATAAATATATCTGTAACCAATCTCTCATTAAAATTTTGCGAAAAATATGCATATTTAGTAGTGAAAACGTGAGTTCTTAAAAAAAAAAGCTTTAGCTTTCAACGCAATGGCCCTATTACGCCTCTATCCTTTTTCATTCCACCCTTTTCAATTCCCCTAGGCTAAACAGGTTTCCAGTTTCTGAGGGGAGGAGCCTTCAAATAAATTTGAAGCATGCGCAATGAGATCATTTTTGTGTGGAAAAAAGAATGTGGAATCTGAAAAAATGCTCCTTTAGCTTTAAATATATATATTAGTATAAAAATTGACACAGTTAAACATAAATCTGACGTTTTTGTTATATTGGTATGTTCCAAAAGGCAATATTGCTTAAACTTCATTTGTGAGCAATTATTCTCATAAAAATCTTATTGATTATATCAAAAACTATAGCTCCACTATTTTCAGACTATCCCCTTATGGATAACGCATAATTCACGTACATTCAATACGATGAAAATAAATTACTTAAAAGATTAACCTTTCATGGCGAAATCAGAAAGGACTGAAAAAAAAAAAATTCCGTTGTAGACAGGTTTCGATCTTAGCAAGTACACTGTTCCTTAGAATATTGTATTTTACTGTTTTAGGTTACGAAATCTTTCCATTTAAAACATGATTATGTTCTAAACGGGTTTTTACTGGAGTACTTAAGTTGTCTCGATTTTGAAGAACTTGTCTTTGTTTTTTTATCTCTTTGGAATCTTAGACCTGTCAACATTACGTATGTGCTAAAATCTATAGGATTCAGTAAGGTGACGAGGTTGAATCACTTAAATTTTTTTACTGAAGTCGCAATTCGGTATTTCGGACAGCTAAGCGAAAAGGAAAATGCTTCGAGTTACACAAAATTCGAAATGATGATTAAAACGATTAAAACTTATCTTTTTCTCCCCAAAGGTATACAAAACTTCTTCGAAACATACAAAATTCAACTTTATAGAAATTCAGCACTAATTGTTAACATTAGTTTTCTTTACCGGTGTTTCACCCAGGAGTGTAGCTATCGTGGAGCAAACTGCTCCAGGCGCACGAATTATACGCACAAAATTTGTAAGAACGAAATAAAGATCCGTAAAAAATTGGATAATTTTTTAATTATCTTCACAACAAGTTGTTATAAATGGTTCATGCTTGTCACAATCGGCATATTCCTATGATATTTTACCTTGTTTTGGTTCTCAACTGCTTTGATTTAAAACGCATTTTTATACTTGTTTAAAACAAGTTACGTGCACTGTAAAAAAATTTCGGAGCGTTTCAGGAAATTACACTGAAACATTTCGCATATTTTATTGGAATTTCGAATTTCTTTATGTCCCACGTCAATTCCGGCAATAATTCGTGTAATATTTTTGAAAGGTTTCAACTTTTCCGTAAACTACATTCTGCGCATGCGTGCTTCATGTTTTATGTTCCATTAGCCATTTCGATAACTATAAGAAGAATTAAAAACAGCTGCCTAGGTACTTAGAGACAAATTCAATCTGAACAAACGCCATTCTTTGTTTGGATATCAACCGATAGAGTAAGTAGCTAATTTAAATAGTTTTATGCTTCATTATTTGAATTTTCATTTTATCTGTAATACGAAACTTTAAAATTTAATTGTTTAAATAAGACACTGAATAAAAAACGTATATTGATTATTGAAAATTGGAATGTTTCACTACTTTGTTGAGTAACGTAACAGGAAAAAGCCGTGGCATCTTAATGCCACCACTTTTTTCCGGAACCTTGAGGAAAATTTTTTACAGTGTGACGTCCATTTGTGAATTTTCAATTGACATCACTACACTGTCACCTTAAATAACTTCAACATTATGCCTGATTTTTTTTTAAATTTATTTATTGTTGGCGACTACGACAGCAGAAAAGCTTTCAAAACTTACTTAACCTCTTGTGTATATTTGAGACTCGTCATGCACTTACTTTATGCAAGATGTGGAATTTCAGTCGTCAATCGAGTTAACACTAATAGAACCTCCTCATGGATGAATTTAAACTTAGGGTCTTCAACATGCAGCCCGTGAGTCATCAAGCTACCACTCGTATATGGGGGGACATGTACGTCTCACGGATGGCGACTATTTTTATAGTCTATCCGTAACACTATTTACAAATATTTTCTTTGTGGCAGATTTCTCTTGAAATTGTCATAGAAGCGTAATGGCAAAGATTAATGTTTTGAAAAAAGTGATACGAATAGAATAAAAAAATAGTCGCCAGTTGCAACAGTTTCTAATAAAGGTTAAATTACTTGTCAAAGGGTTAACAAGCAGCATATAAGAACATCGTTTTAGCTCTTTGGTCACTATATTAATTGAAAGAACAGTAGCTTGTTAATTTGATCTGGAGAAAGTTATTGACCATATTACGAACAAGAAAGCAAGAAAAGGAAAATTTTGAAGGTTTTTTTTTTTTTTTTTTTTTTTTTTTTTTTTAATATATACAGTTTATAAAATACGTAATCATGGTCAGATTTCGACATATGCCATATGGTCGCAACTGAAATTTTGAGAGTATTGTTTTTAATTTTCAAGACATGGCAAATTTTAAATGAAGAATTCATAAACATCTTCTACCATAAACAGATAATGGTTTTCTTTAGAAAATAATGATTGTAATTAAGTAATTATCGTCACAAGAATAGACAAAAAAGAAATGTTTGGCTTCTCAAATGTTGGAAACTTCACAATATTGCTTAGAATTTAGAGTAGAATTTGACCCTTTTTCTGAAATAGAAACCATGGATATGTTGAGGTGCCAGTTAAAATGACTCGATTTCTATGAAGGTTAAAAACACTTTGATCACTTGTACATTCACTTAAACTACATTGTGACGGCCCACTTATACTATGATTTTATTTTTATAAACAACTTGTTATGCACGAGATTTTATCCGAGATTTACCCAATGCATGCAAGAAATCTCGTTAATCACATGAAAGGAAGTTATATGGTGCAAAGTTGAATTTATCCAGGACCGAAAAATTTTAAATAAGTAAAATAAAGTATTTTTTCCAAAAGACACTTTTGAAAATTGAGGCCTAAAAGAATATTTCATATTTTTAGGATTGACATGCATGATAAAAGGAAATACCTAATGATGAAAAAATGATTTTCTCGAAATTTCTTTTTGGTATTAACAGTATGCTGTTTTATACATAGTTATTAAAATAATATTTAATAAATCTGATAGAAATACTTTGAGCAATTATTTTTCATGTGAATGCAATACGTGTTCTTATATTTCATTGAGAATCGATATTTTTAAATCTATCGTGCAGGACCCGATTATGGACAAATGAAGACTCCGTGGCCCCTTTCTCATCACGAATTACATTAAGGATTATATCTAATTTGACGGCACTCCAATCTGAAGGGCACTGAACAAATGCCTAGTTTGCCTCATTATGGTAATATGGCCCTGCTATTGTGTTTCCAAAAAGGATTGAAATCTGTCCCCGCCTCCCCCCCCCCCCCCCCAAGAAAAAGAAAGCTTTGAATTTGCACTATTTGTGCAAAGTTTTAACCTTTAGTAGAGGGGAAAAATACTGAGGTTCGAGATTAGTTATAGTATTAGTTAGGGGACCCACTAAAGAATAACCTGCCTATATTATAGGGCCGCAAAGTACCTTAACCCGTTCAAGGGTAAGTAATTGTGTTACACTAATGTTAAATTCAAACCATAATTTTCGAAAAACTTTATTTGAAAATAAGGAAGAGCAATTTTACTGCTTTTATTCACTGTTCAAAAACTCTTGTACAAATCTTGATTAAGTGGTATAAAAAAAATACAATTCCCACCTCCTTTCAAGATGTCCTCTTTCATTGGGCTTTGACAATCTTATGTTGAACTCGAGAGAAAACGCGCATACCCAGATAATGAATGGTCTTTACATTTTCACCAATAAATACAATTAATAATCGCAACCTTATTCAGTCTGAGACGATTGTTACAAATTCTATGATAATGTAAATATTGTAGTTTACTTTTCGAAAAATAGTGGTGACAATTGTAAAAACCGAACGCAGCCTGGGGTATGTCATACCCCGTGCGACTGCTCCCGGGTTAAAATATTTCTTTTTTTTATAGTCATAGCTACAACCATTACATTATAATAATGTATAGACAAGTGTTTTTTTGGTCTTTTTTTTTGTTTTACTTTATATCGAAATTCAAGTAATGTCTTGTCAAAATTTAAAAAATCTGCATGATAGTGAGTTTTCTTATTAGAATTCTATAATAAGAAAATCTTTAAATGGACAATAGAGGTTGACGTTTGGCAGAATGCATTGTACCCAAATAAAACGGATGTCCGGCCCCACGTAGTAAATAAAAGTAAGTACTCGGTACTTAAAAAAATATAACTTTATTATATTATTTTATTTATATTTATTGCGTTGAATACCTTATTGATAAGTTGCCTAGAATTTCGAATAAATAAAGTAAGGTTGTAGATAAAAATCAGTACATATATGATGGTTCGTACGGGTGCTTACTTTGGAATACCATTATTTCCTAAATTTTGCCTTATTTAATTAAAAGATTCTGCGATTGAATAAAGCAAAATTTTCTTTATGGAAATAACAGATATCCAAAAGTAAGCACACGTGCAAATCCTGCATACAATTTTAAAATCTTATGTAAAACAAAATTTTCCGGAACTTTTCCCAGAGACATGGGGCGCACTAATTTTTCTTGATCCAGGAACTTGAATATGTAGCTAGGCCACCTGTTCCAACGAATATCCGTAGGAGATTACTTGATTCTTATACTATTCAAAATTATATAGGGTGTCCCGAAGAGATTGCAACCCGCTTTAATTTTTTACCTGTTGGAGATATGTTAGACAATGAAAATTGCGAAAAATTTTCAAATATGGTGTGAATTAAGATTATATTGATGCAATAGCCCTGCCATAAATTTTCAAAAAGGTTACTCCTTTTTAAATTTCTATACAGTCCCTGGATCCTATAAGTTATATTTAATTAAAAATTCCGTTCTTCTAAGACCAAAACTCACCGAGTCGTGATACTTAAAGTTCAAGAATTGTCGGAGCTTTCTGGCACTAAAAAATCGGATGACCTTTTTGAAAGTGCCAAATATTAAATTGTAATATGATATTTACGAAAGTTATATTATTAAAGTTGAAATTAGATTTTTTAGGGATATCAACACTATAATTTACTTAGTCGATATATCATATATTACATTACATTATTTTCATGAATATTAATTATTATAACTTCTGTGCATAGAGAGAAATGACAATTTTTTTTTTTCATAAAAATCGTTCTCTGAGATTTCATAAACATTAACCCTTTCTTTGCATGAGTTTTTCTTTTACAATTGTTTTTTTTATACATATATTAAATATTAGACACCGGAAATTTTAAGATAGATTTTAAACTTTGTTCAGCAACATAGTTCACGGGAAATTTACTAGATTAATATTTCTATATAAATATAGTGGTGGCGAAGAAGTTGATTTATTTATTAAAAGTTAAATAAACAGTGATGGAAATTTTCACCACAATGCAAAGAAGGGTTAAAGTATCATAACTTGGTGACATTTGGACATAGAAGAATGGATTTTTTGCTGTTATACTTGTCAAGACATGGAGAAAAATTTCTAAATATTGCTTATAGGACCCACGAACCGTATAAAAATGTATAAAGTGTAACTTTTTGAAAAATAATGGCGGGACTGTTTCGTCAATACAATCTTAAATCCCACCTTATTTTGAACGCTTGTGCAACCTACATTGCCTACGTATCTCCAACAAGTAAAATATTAAAGTGCGTTTCAATATTTTTGGGACACTTTATAAATCACAAAAAAGATGCTATTAATAACATAAAAATATTATATGGGATTATCATTTAAGGGTTCCACAAAGACATGAAGGTTCAGCAATATTAGCATTGATAAAGGGATATAAAAATACCATGAAAAACTAATCGGACATTAAATTGTAATATGATATTTACGAAAGTTATATTATTAAAGTTGAACTTAGATTTTTTAGGGATATCAACACTATAATTTACTTACTCGATAAATCATATATTACATTACATTATTTTCATGAATATTAATTATTATAACTTCTGTGCATAGAGAGAAATGACAATTTTTTTTTCATAAAAATAGTTTTCCAATTAAACCGATATTACTTTTGTCAATTTTTTGAGAGTTCAAATCAACAAATCAGTTTTTTTAAAACCTGGTATGTTTTCTATAACTATTCCAAATGAGTTTTGTTATTTTCAATATTGGGATTTTAAACAAAGGTGTATATAAATATCGTTTATCTATAAAAAAAAAAATCAAAACAAAATAAGTAAATTGATAATGAAGTAAATTTCATTGTTAATAATAATAATAATAATAATAATAAAACGGTAATTTACATTCACTACTCTTGCACAAATCATCAATGAAGCCTTATAGATGTATTCGACCTTTGCTAGAAATTAGTTATATCATTTATCACCTATAGTAATCGTCGTCAAACTTCTCACACTTTTTGTCTGCTGTTTTTTATGTTATTTTTAATTTAAAAAAATCCATTATCAAGAAACAAATTTCTGTTCATTGACCTAATTTAATTGTTTTAATTTTCAATGTTTAAAAACTGCTTATTATTATTCATAACTGAAATAACCATAACTTTATTGTCTTGTTCTCATACTGACAAATTCTTCTGTATAGTCATATTCTGCAAATTGTTATATTTTTTTATCGATCAATGGAAGTGAAATATAAAGGATTCCTGTATTATTGCATTTAAGAAAATTATCAAATATTTATTAGAATATGTTATATTCTAATTTGAATTATCAAAAACAACGAATAGTGTCTTCATACTTTGCTGATAATTTCTATTTTTAATTCTAGTAAAGCACTTTGCACCAAAAATCAACTTTTTATTTTCTAATAAATATTTAAATGTAGGCATTTAAAGGGCTCTATAAGATTTACAAATATACACGTAGGTCTACAACACAATAGAGCATATAGAAGTGCAACACGCACAGGTTAACCTAACATCTGTTTCCGCCGGAATCCAGGTGTCGAATTGGTTCTTTGCAGTCACGCTTTTGTTGTAAGGAACTTTAAGATTTCTTTTTTGCTAAAATATTTTTGTGCGTAAATAATAATCGGCATTGATTTGTAAACCCAGAGTAAAGTAAAAAGGAAAAAAAAAAAGAAATATATCAAATAACATAGTAAGTAAATGTGCAAATAAACCTTTCATACCAAGACAAAATAAATTTCAAAAAACATTTTTGCGTGTAAAAAATAATCAAAATTATATTGAAAAGCCAAGGTAAAATTAAAAATAAATAAATATATCAAGCAACACATTAAGTAAATATGTAAATATAAAGATAACATGACAAGATAAAATTCATTACCTTGAAACGGGGAAACTTCGTCTACAAAATCGACGATTTATTTGATTAAAACTATTTGTGTGTGTGTGTATGTGTGTGAGCAAGAGAGAAAGAGAGTGTGCGTGTGTATATATACAATACATGTGTGTGCGAGAGAGAGTGTGTGTTAAAAGTGGTTTAGAATTAAAAAGAAAAAACATTATGGCTTCATTAAAAATGGCTCCGGCAGAAACTGAAATTTGGTGTTTTTTTCACGTTACGGTAGAAAAAGGAAAGGAAAACAAAACTTTCTTTGAAGAAATTTTTAAGCTAGTCATATATACATATATACAAAAATATTATCAATTACTCCAAAGAACACATATCTATATACAAAGACATTTATATTTTCATATATGTGCATGCGTTTGTTTTAAGTAACACAAATATATTCAACCATTAATTTCATTGTTTTATAACCAAGTTCAGTTTCAGTGCTTATTTAAATTCTTAGAAGTGAAAATGCGTGTTTCTAAGACGTTAAAATGTTCCAAATAATAATATAATAGCTTTTAACACAATGGATTGTTTACATTATTGTCTATTATGAGATAATTATTGGGTGCAAAATTAATAATATACGTTTCTAAATTCAACAGAATATTAGAGATCTCAGTAAAATATGGTTAACCATTATAAAAGAGACCTCTATCCATTATTTTTTAAATCAATATTAGCATATCATCGTTCCAATAGTATTGAAATATTTTTACATGCCTTCCCCCCTTCCCCCCCAAAAAGAACAATTATTGTTGGAATTTATACGTTTATATTACTATTATTAATTCGATGCATTTTGTTGTATATCCTCATATTTGGCTGATAGAAGGTAAAACTGTTTTTCATGCCACTGCATTATTTCTTAACGTCTGTTTTGTAACTCTATACAGTTTTTAGGTAGATTTCGTAAGAAATACTACCTATTACATTCTCCCATAAGTTGGAATTTTTGAAAAATTTTTGCCGATCTACACCGATCATGACTTTCAGATCCCAAAACCACCCCTAGTTCAAAACTATATATATATATATATATATGTGTGTGTGTGTGTGTGTGTGTGTGTCACTTTTTTATGTACACTGTAATAATTCTGCACAAATCTCTTCCAAACTGATACATAAAATCAAGGGGCATAAAATCTCGGTCAAGTTCGTTAATGGGCAAAACCAAACCAAGGGGGGGGGGGGGGGGGATTTTTGTGAAAACAGAAAAAAACCCATAATTTCTTAATTACGATACGTATCGAAGCCGTTTAAAGTTATTATTACTTCTAGGAAAAGGGCCGAAAATTTATGTACGACAGATTTTTGATATCATTAAAAATGGCCCCAAGGGGGCAAAAAAGGTGGGTTTTAGAAGAAAAAAAATTCATAACTTCGTCAATTCACAAGATATCCAATCCGCTTAAATTTATTATAAATCCACTTAATATTATCTAAAACTTTTATATTGACAAGTTTTTTTATAGGACCAACCCTTATAGCAAAAAAAAAAATTAAAAACAAAAAAATCCCTGCCGGCTCCGCCTGGAAACAAGTTACGTTTCGAAGTGGGCCGTTCCATCTGCCAGATCATGGCAAAAAGGTCATTTCTTCCGCAATTCCCAACAAACAGGCGCCCCACGGTCTGCATCTTCGAAATCTACCTGTGCCTGTAGGCCGAGTCGTCAGGGATTTTTTACTTCTGTGCTTGAAACCTTTCAATAAGATGTCCAATTAATGATGTTATTCCATCCGCTGGTGTTGGAAATGAAAAAAATAATAATGGCACTGGAGAGGCTACCTACATTACCTACCACATCCCTAAATGGGAAATGTGTATTCAATGATTTAAGCTTGTCATAATATACACACATTTGTGTATGTGTGTCTGGGCAACAGCTTATGTTTCTTGAATATTTAATCCCCCCTCCCTTCTTACGAACAACATACTCAAACCAGTAGCTGCAGGAGTAAGTTAAAGTACTTCTTTGGCGTTTAATCCTTGGAAGTCGAAAACAAAACAAAGATTCCACTCTCTAAATCTTTATCTGGGGAAATCTTTCAATTCCTTCAGCCAACTGTTGATATCTTTAGCAGGAAAAGCCGGCTAAGGCAATAAGGTGGCAACATACTGTCATGCCAAGAGCTGGGGAGGCAGTCACTCCACCTGGAGTCGATTCTCATGCGTGAGCTGGGAAAAAACGGTCCGTCAGTGACGCGTGGAGCCGGCATCCGGTGTAACACACACGAACACAAGGTCACCGGTGCACCCTCTCCTCTTGAGATCGGGGATCTTTATCCGACCATGTTCCGAAAAGAAGATTTTAGATTGCCGATCAGACAGATAAATTGGAAATTTATGCGATTTCTTGTTATTGCTGCTACTGTCGTAGGCTTTCTATAAAATAAGGTTAACATTCGAACTTATCTTTACGTACTAACCTATACGAAAATTTCTTAAATTTCCCACTTACAATCAATAGCGTAACCAAGGACAAGGAGAGCACCCATGAGGTCCGGAACCCATCCGAAATATAAAATAAAAAATAATAAACAACGCACTTTTTTGGGGAAATTAAAAATTTATCGTTTCTATTTGTTACTATTTTTACATTTTTTTTACACATGTGATTTTATTTTAATTATATATAGATATAGATATAAGAAGATTTATATGAAGAAGATTTCATAAACAGTATTTGCATAATTGGGAAGTGTAGAAGGAACTTATGTGTAATCTGTAAATCGGACCTCTCAATTCATGTCAATGCCCTGGACAATTCTGTCAAGTTGATTGACCATTCAGAAGTCTGGAAAAGTGCTGAATGCTCTAGTGGTTTATTTTGGCACGAGAGGTATATAAAACTGACACAGTACCGAAATAAATCTGATCTTTCGTATTTCACAAAACAGGTGTGCTGTAAAATTAGCAAAGAAACTAATTAAAAGTGAACTGTCGAAAAAATTATTTAAAAAAAATAGAGCTTCAAATGCAGTTAAGATATGTAAAATATTACATTTTTAAAGATCCCTTACATTTTAACCAACGACGTTTGGGAAAGGGTTCAGTGACAGTGATACCAAAAATATAATCGAAAGTAATTTTACATAGTACTTCAAAAATCAGTTAGTTTTTCTGTTTGATTGTGCGATTCTTGATGCTTATCGACAACTATTCTGTATAAAAAACCATATATTTTGAGCTTTCAAAAACCAAAGTTTCATTTGAAAAATGTGACTTTTAGACTAGCTTTTCCTTGGCATGGAGCGTTCCGGAATACCACACACTTTTGAGTGGTTTTGTCTGAAACCATCAAAACAACAATCACGTTAAAATTTGTATAATTGTCTAGTCCTTGACAGACGATTTTTTGAAACTTTGCATTTTAAACAAAATGGCGGGCTATCAAACTGAATATATTAGTCTTCAACAAAAATTGTTTTGTTTATAAAAAGCGAACGTATGTATATATATATTAAGCATTGGACAAAGACTAGCAAAATAAATAAAAATTTTCATTAAAAAAAAGTTCATAATATGTTCATCGGTTGCGGATATATTTCTGATACCGATTTAAAAATATAGTTTCGAGAAAATTGCGTATAAAGTGTCTTTTTAATTATTGTTTTACATAGAGAACGCATGACACATTTTTAGTCATAACTAGCGAAATTATAGGAACTTCTTTGTACGATTTATTTTAAAATGGCTAAAAAATATTGCTTTTCATGTTTATTTTTTCGAAAAATCAAATTTTTTGAAAATTAAAAGTTTTATGCCCCCTTAAAAGATTTCTAGCATTATTATTTTAATTATATCATTTGTGATAATCTACACATGTGTGTTTTCTTTTTAATGCGTTCTGGTAGATCGAACTGTCATGTGACGATTTCCTTTATAACTTAAAAATCTAGTGGTAGGATATATAACGTGTCCTTTTTTAGTTTGAAATAATATCTCTTAGAAATATTTACGATTTTTTTTCCCCAGCCGAGCAATTCCACCCAAGTCTGTACTGTGATGGGCAAAATTTATCCGATTTAATTTTGTTTTATTCACAGTTTGTTGGCAGTACTAATCTTAAATATCTGATACCAAGAAAATATGTTAAGGTTTAAAAGAAAATTAAAAACGCTGTTGCCGATTAATTATAGATAAGTGAAAATGCAATTCGGGTAACTATGATCCATGACAATACTTAAGTGATAAACATATGATACCAATGATATTTAAGTAAACGCGGAAACTGTTCTGCAAGGATATTTTCCATGTTAGGAAAAAAAGGGAATAAATAATCAAATAAAAAGCACAAGATAAGTGAACACATTTACAAACCGTTATTTATAATATAAAGAACAAGGTAGTTGTATTATTATTTTTATTTTTTATTATTGTAAATATTTCATACTTGCCAAACATCCGGACCCTCTGCGCGGCTGGGACCGGATACCATGCTATCATTCATCCATCCTAAGCGGGAGCCCTGTAGATACATATATATATATATATAAATAACAAGCATGAATGCCATTAAAATAAGTAACTGTTTTTTTAATTTGCATAATGTTAGTAGTTTCTGTTTCATAAAATGTGTATACACTCTTTTTATTTACACTATAAATGTAGTGTTAATTCATACGGTCAGTTATCACTATCTTTTCCACTGCTAATTCAAAAATTTATTAAGCTAATTGCACATGTAACTATGGTAGTTATATCTCTATCCAGATCAACTGATCGATCAGTTTAAAAGAAAGCGTTTATTGTGAATTTATCGTGAAAAATATAAAAGCATATTTTAACAAAATCTGAATGGAACAAGAGCTGAATTTGCCTCTAGAGTTTAGTAAAAGTGCTAAAATCGGAAGTATTTATTTAGACATGGATCATTAAAATGAATATATAAAAAATAAAACTCTTTGTAAGTTTAGTGACTGGTATGATTTAAAATTTTATAATAATATCAAAGAGGATTTAACGAAGCTATTGTATTAAATGTTGCAAAGGGGTACATCAAAATATCACTTTAATTAAAAATAAAATTCCAAAACTTTGTGTTATATTACTGTAAACACATAAATTATCACGGCAATCAGAACATAAAATCGTTCGAAATTGGAAACGGGCTTATATTCCGTTCCGAAACAATCATCGTGATATTTTATATGTTTATGGTAATTTATTGCAAAATTTTGGATTTTATTAATCTGGCACCATTTTCGGGGTGCATTTTCTATCACTTTAATTAAATAAATGAATTTTATTTTATATTTATTTTAAATATAGAGCATAAAACAAACAATACATACGATGGCCAGGAAAAATAACACAGAGAACAATTAAAAAATCATGATCGAACAAAAAATAAACAAATTTTTCACTTGTTAAATGACATTTCAAATCCATTCATTTCACTTTTTCACGAATTGTGGCTTTAACAAATATATAGAGATTTCCAGTTGACTATAATATATGCATATACAAACAATTTCTGTTTTAAAGTGTAAATTTTAAGAATTTGATAATGGACTGCTTCTTAGAGTTCTGCACTGATCGGGTTATACCGGACCCGAATCAGAAAATTCTATTTAAATCCAACCAGAAATCCGACCTTAACCCGAAAGAAAAAATTAAATACTTTCTTAATCTATTATGGTAAAATCGTGTACAATTTTAATCTTTAATATCAGTCTTTCCTTTTATGTTGAAAAATAAGTATATGTATGTACTCATTCATATTCAAATATACGTTTTGTCATATGAAAAAATATTCTGGGCTTTCTATTGAAAAATCGGATTAAAACCAAATTTGACCCGTAAGAGTTAAAACCCAAGTCGAAACCGACCAGAACCTGAAACAATTAGAGTCAACCCTTCCTTAAACAAACAAACAAACAAACAAAAAAAAAATAGCGCCAATTTGTCCCAACCCGAACCGCGCGTTGGGTCGGGTCATTGTTCCGTTAAATTGGATTACAGGACGTATGCAGGTATATACTGCCTCAGTACCAGTTTCTATGTATTTCTGGATCTTAACCTTCATAAAAATGATCGCTACGCAATTTGAACATAAGGCTGAGGTGAAGTACAAAAACTTTCTTTTAAGAATGGACATCGCAAAATAAATAGTTTTTACAGGGTGTCCCAAAAGTCTTTGACACATTTTAAAATTCAATAAAAGATCAAGCAATTTGCGTACGAGATTGCGGTTTGGACGAAAATGCTTCTTATGATCTGAAATTTTGTTTACGCACATAAAAAAAAATAGTTCCGAAAATTTCTTACAGATGGCGCTGCTTCTGGAAAGTTATCGAAAAGGTAGAAGCCCTTTATACGTAATGGCGAAGACGCACAATGCGTATGCAAAGTCTTTGTCCAAACTATGGCAACCCACATTCCAGAAGTTAACAATACTCGTCTATCCATCCTCACTCGTCTAATCGAACTCAGGAGGACGAATATTGTTAAGTTCTGGAATGTGGACTGCCATAGTTTGGACAAAGAAAAGACTGTGCATACGCATTGTGCGTCTTTCGCCATTTTTATGCATAAAGGGATTCTACTTTTTCGATAACTTTCCAGAAGCAGCGCCATCTATGAGAAATTTTTGGAACTATTTTTTTTATTTCCTTACACAAAATTTCAGATCATAAGAAGCATTTTCGTCCAAACCGCACTGTCGTACGCCATTTACTTGATCTTTTATTGAATTTTAAAATGTGTCAAGGAATTTTGGGACACCCTGTATAATTTGAATATATTATAGTATAAAATTAGTTGTTTTTTGGCTAACACGTATAGCTATTTAAAACGATATTATTATTATTATTATTATTATTATTATTATTTAGGTTATTCTTCTAAGCCACTTTTCGTTGTCTCAAGAATATTTCCTCAATAGGTATTGCAAATTCAAACAATCCTAAAGAAGTACGAAGTGTGTTACAAACATAAAATAGACAAAAGCAAGTGGTAAATTCGTTGTTTTAAAGAGATCAGGCATACAAAACAGAAGATTTTTTCCCCTGAAGCATTGTTTTGTAGTCACTGAACCGTGTTCTGTTTGGACATCCGTGTGGTTCTTTACACCGGATGCAGCAAAAGCCTTGTTGACTTTCACTAAGAACTATACATAGTATTTGTATTTATATTGATATTTTCAAAAGATTGTTCAAAAATAGAACAGAAAACGCTAAATAATTTGTTTAGAATTTAAAAGCACGAGACTCATTTCTTGGTATCTATACGAGTACTTAGATAGGAATAACTATTATAAAGAAAAGCATATTTTCTTTAACATTTAAAATTGATTAGAGTATTTTCAAAAAACTTGAAAAAGGCATTGAATTTCTATTGGAGTCTTCATATGCTACAAATAACATCTAAAAGCTTCCAAGACTAGTGTACTTTAAAAATACGAAACCTGTGACAAACAAAGAATAATGTCTAAAGCTTGTGAGCTGAAACTGCATTGATGTTTTTTCTGAATAGTAGTTTTTTTTTTTTTTTTTAAAGTCAGGATTTAATTGTTCCTTGTATAAAATTTCGCGTTTAAAATTCATTTAAAATTTGAGTTCAATCTCAGACTTGCAACAGTGTATTGCACATGAACTGTAATACAAGTTTAAAAAACAGGCAAAATAAAGACTGAAGTTTCTTTACATAAATGACATCGAACATTTTGATGAACTAAGGTAGAAAAAGAAATTGCAACATATATTGTAATTCAAATTCAATTCAAATTCTGATATAATTGCACTTTTGATAATAGGTATAATATATCAATCCATAATGTAAATTATGTCGATGTCGTTGAATTTCCCTTTCATACAAACATAAAATCACAATGTTACATGTGCAACCGTGTGTACTTTACGTTCTAAATACTCTGGTTGAATCAATGTTCATGAAATATTTTGTTTAATTTGTAAACTTTAAACAAAAAGACCACAATCGTGTGACCTTTTTGCTATGAATGCACATGTCGAACTAATATTACTGAGTGACTATGGCTAACTTTCAAACTTTGAACAAAAATCACAACCAAGTGTTCTTTTGTTATAAATACATGGGTCAAAACTATATTAATGAGTGACTATGATTACTTTTAATTTTTTTACTGTGTACGCGTTATGTATTAGAAAGATGTTTACAAAATTTCATAAATAATATTGATAATTTACATAGCACTTTTAAAGAATTATAACAAATTAATAATTTAATGAAATGAAATGATTAGTTAGAAAAAAGTATGTCTAACTTCATTCGATCACAAAACAAAAAATCGTCTTTTGATGATATAATTCTTACATAAACATGTCCTAATTTAAAATAAATCAGAAATTGCCTGTTTATATAAAAAGGTTTTAATACAATTAATGTTATAACTCCTAACGCCCAATCTTCTGCCTCATTTCCAATAAGTCTTTTTTTAATTCTATCAACCAAAACACTCTATATTACTCAGTGTACTTTTACAATTTAATTTTTTGACAAATAAAATATTTTCATATATTTTATTTTATATCATTGTTAATTATTATTTTTCCCATTCGTTTTACTAAGAGAAATACATGAAAAATTAATTTGTCATTCCAAATACAAATTGTGCATTTATAAGGTATGTGAATTATATAAAAAGTTGTGAGTGAGTTAACTTTATAGTTTCAAGCAGACAACCCGAAAACCGGCAAAAAAAAAAAAAAAAAAAAAAAAAGAGGTCTGACTGGACAAAAACCGGAACTAAAACTAAATTATTTTCTTCTGTCTCGTAACTGAACAGAAATTAAATTTCCGTCTCCGGAAATACACCCCCCCCCCTTTATATATATAGTATCTATCTATCTATCTATCTATACATATATATAAATTAAAATTAGATACAAGTTAAAAATTATGTAATATATATTTAAGTTTACTTTTGTTGTATTAGATGGTATAATTATTTGTTACTTTAATGACTAATATCATATCGTTATCTACTTAATATCCCACACAGCTTACATTAAGTCAAAATGATATGATATATAATGTAATAAACCTTCTCAACTTAAAAAAAAAGTTTGATAATAAAAATAAATTAATATTTGACAAAAGAACTGATTACTCATTATAATTCATGCTTACATAAACCTGTTTATAAAAATATTTTACTTAATTACGTACACACAATAAAATGTGTATGCTCAGATAAAAATAAAAATAAAAATATTAAGATTTATCAGTAATCAAGCTAAACTACACTTCTATCCTAACTATATCATAAACTCAGTAAATTCAATCGTGGGTTCTATGACTTTATCTATACGTATATCATGAAAAAAAATCTGTGGTCATTGCTATGTTATTTCTTTTACATAATGATTCATTATCATTTTTTTCGTTATTAAATTTATTGGTTTTATGATTTATCATTTATATTACAATGGGATTTATATATAAATATAAATATTAAAACTAAATTAATAACAAATTTTCTTTTATTAAAATTATTTATGAAAATTAGATAAAAGTTAGAAATTGTGTAATTTGATTATATTTATAATATAGATATAAATTGATTTATTATGTGGAACAAATTAATATAAATTTAAAATATCTTTATTATTTGTATATAAATTCACAAATGGTAATTAATATTATTAATAATTAAAAATAAATGTGTTGATTAATTTGGTATAACACAGACTTTATATATTAGAATTAAAATTTATTATTAATGTTTGAAAATTATAATTAACCCCTTAACTGTGTAGCCCGAACTCAGTTCGGGCAAGAACGGTTTGCTTGTTTTGTTACTAAAAGCTTTTGCACACCAGTAATTATTTAACGCAACCTTCGCTTTATTAATCGGCAGACCATTTTCGATTACACAAAGCAAATATTTTAGTACGGAAAAAGTGGTGTAATGTGCCTATTTTTAGTTTATGGTGTCAAAATACCTCCCACAGTTAAGGGGTTAACCCCTTCGCGACGAGCGTTCTTTACGGAATTTTTAATCTTTTACCACCGGTTTTTTAAAACAGAAATTTTCGGCTAATTGAATCGCAGAAATGCTACCATTAAATAAGGCAAAGCTTACACTAAAAAATAACTGGTGGGAATAATCGAGGATTCTGAGCATCTTATGTGTCACGTATACCTGTCGCTCGTCCCCAAGGGGTTAAATAATTCATAATTACTAAATTAAATATATGAATTTGTTAGTAGATGGCAGCACTAAATTGTTTAAAATAATCTTTTTTTTCACAATATATATTCCTGCCACTGTTCAACAGTCTTAAAACTTTAAAATATGATGTTTTCTAATAGGCAGTGCCTGATTTACGGCAGGGCATTTGGGGCATGGGCCATGGGCCTCCGATTTTCAGGGGCCCCCAAATACTACTGAAGTTTTTTCAATTATTGGACAAAATCTGATAAAGTTTTAACTATTAAGAAACAAAATTAATATTGAAAAATCTGTTTTTTTTTTCATTTAAAAATAACTACTTCACTCACGCGAAAACACCCGCTTGCTAATATCAATTCTATGGCAGATTTTTTTTTTTTTTTTTAATATCTCGTTTGCTTTTCAATATTTTTAAAAGATTTTTTTTTCCATCGGATAGTTGAGGTCAATCTCTACAAAGGCCGTTTTTTTTACTTTTTCGATTTTGTTTACAGGTTTTTTTTTAATTAGGATACTCTCACTTTCAGAATCGATTTCGAAAAATCGTCAGCGAGATAGAGCACTAAAGATTAATTATGAGGATGTTATAAAAACTTTTACTGCTAAAAATTTGAGAAGAAAATTTATAAAAAAAATAATTAAATATCACAAAATTATTAAAGTGAGTAGTGGTTATCTTAATAATTACTGCTTTCAATGATATATTTTTTACTCAAGACCGCTGTAAGCATCGGTGCAAGGAGGTCCCTATGAGCATCTGTGCCCAGCGGCCCCAAATTTGTAAATCGGTCCCTGCTAATAGGTCGTAAAATTAAATATACTTAATTGTGTTTAGTTTTTCTTTTTGTACTTTACTTAGTTTTACTTAGTTATAATTCATTGATGATTAATTTTAAATTCATCAATAAGTTAACTTATTGTATTAAATATTAACTGTAACTTATTGTATGAAAGGCGGTGAGTACAATTCCTTTTATTATTATTATTATTGTATTTCCTTTTAATTTTCCATATGTTTTTATATGATTTTCTTAAGTTTTTACTTAAATTTAATACATTACATCGGCAGTGATAGACTACTCGGCTGTTGACCTGTTTATTATATGAAATAATGCATTTTTTTAAAAAACAAGTGGATGTTCTTGTCCATAGGCGTAGCGTGACCGGAAATTTTTTTTTTGGGGGGGGGGGGCACAAATGTTTATTACGCGCGCACGCACACATTCCCATATATATACATATACAGTGGTATCTTGGTTAAAAACGTCCTCGCAGAAATTTTTCACATTGGGTAAAAGGAATTTAGTTTCGATCTTCTAGCCCCCTAGACCTAAAAGTTTATTTTTCTTAAACATTCGTCGTACACCCATTTTTGAATTTTTTGCGAAATGTTTATGTGATTTTTAGCGTTTTTTCGCGTTTTGGGACAATTTCTTAACATTTTTGTTAGGAATTAAGTTTCAATTTTTTAACACAATATAGTAAAATTTGTCCTCTGCCTTTTTTTTAATTTTTCGCGAAATTTTTTTTGTGATTTTTAGCGTTTTTTATCTTTCCGGGGCAATTTTTTAAATATTCGTACGAGATATTTGATTTTATTTTTTCAGCCGATAAAGTACATTTTCTACTCTGCGATTTTTTAATTTTTTCAAAATTTACTATGCGATTTTTCGCGTTCCGCGGTGATTTTTTTTACATTCGTAAACGGAATCCAACTTCAATCTTTTAGTCCAATATAGCAAATTTTGTGATTTGCGATTTTTGATTTTTCACGAATTTTTTATTCAATTTTAAGCGTACCGCGGCGATTTTCTTAAACATTCGTAAAATACATCGGGTTTAAATTTTTAGCCCGATATAGTAAATTTTGTCCTCAGTGATTTCTAAATTTTTCTTAAATATTTTATGTGATTTTTAGTATTTTTCCGCGTTTTGTGGTAATTTTTTAACATTTGTGATGCGAATCTGGTTTCAAGCTTTTAACCCATTATTGTAAAATTTGCCCTTTGCGATTTTTAAATTTTTCATGAATTTTGTATGAGACATTTTGCTGTTTTTTCGCGTTCTGCTGCGATTTTTAAACATTCGTAAAAAGAGTCCAGTTTTAATCTTTCAGCCCATTGTGCTAAATTTTGAACTCTGCGATTACATTTTGTACTCAATTTCGTACTCACTGATTTTAATCGCGAATTTTTCATGTGACTTTTTGCTGGGGTTTTTTTTCGCGTTTCGTGGAAGTTCTTAACATCTGTAACAGGAATCCAATTACAACCTTTTAGCCCAATATAGTAAATGTTGGTTTCTTTCAATAATGTTTATTCGGAACTCGTTATAGTGAATTTGAATTCGTTCTCGAATTTGTTATGCGGGGTTTAGCGTTCTTTCGCGTTTTGCGGCGATTTTTTCGACATTCGTAAAATGAATCCAGCTACAATCTTTTAACCCAATATAATAAATTTGGTTCTCTGCGATTTTTAAGTTTTTACGCATTTTGAAGCGATTTTTCTAACAATTGTAAAATAAATCCGGCTTCAGTTTTTAAATACAATACCGTTAATTTTGCCCTCTGCGATTTTTTAATTTTTCTTGAATTTTTTTGTGTGATTTTTTTTCACGTTTCGTGGAGATATTTTCACATTCATAAAAATAATCCGGTTTTAAACTTTTAGCCCAATAGAGTAATTTTTTTTTTTTTCTCTTTTCAATAAAGTTTATTCGGAATCCGTACTATGATTTTAATTTTTCATGCGATTTTAACGCTTTTTCGCGTTCCGTGGCGATTTTTTGACATTCGTAAAAGGAATCCAGCTACAATTTTTTAACCTAATGTAATAAATTTTGTTCTCTGAGATTTTTAAGTTTTTCGCGATTATTCGCAAACTTTACGTTTTTGTGCGTTTTGCGGCGATTTTTCTACATTCATAAAGGAAATCTGGTTTCAATCTTTGAACACAATACAGTAAATTTTGTCTTCAGTGGTTTTTGAATTTTTCGTAGAAATTTTTTTATGGGTTTTTTTTTTTCACGTTTTGTGGAGATATTTTTACATTCATAAAAATAATTCACTTTCAATCTTTTAGCCCAATACAGTAAAAATTTTTCTCTTTTCAATAAAGTTTATCAATAAAGTTTTTTTAGCATCATTCGTACAAGATTTTAATTTATCATGCGATTTAAACTTTTTTTTTTGCATTTCGCAGCAATTTTTTAACATTTGTTACAGGAATCGAGTTTCAATCTTTTAGCCCAATATAGTAAATTTTGTCCTCTGCAATTAAAAAAAAAAAAAAAAAAAAGAGAGAGAGAGATTTTTAGCGTTTCTTTGCATTCTGCGGCGAAAGGAATCCGGGAGGGATCGTAAAAGGAATCCGGTTTAAATATATTGTATTAAAATCGCGTACATAAAAAAAAAATTACCCGATTTTCTGCGGTTTTTCGCTGTTAGCGGCAATTTTTTAACACTTGTAAAATGAATTAGTTTTTAAGCTTTTAGACCAATATAAGTATATTTTGTCCTCTGCAGGTTTTGAATTGCTCGCGAATTTTTTAGCGTTTTTTGGCAAATTTTTTACCTTTTTTTTTTCGAAACGGAAATAACTAACTTTGTTAAATTTTGCTTTCCTGCGATTAAATTAAAGTTGGAAGGATGCAAAATCGTCGTAACGTGAACTACGATGCTCAAAATATTAAACTGATTTTGGTCGGAAAAAAAAAAAATTCAAGGTTAGTTTGATTCGAGACCAGATCAGGCGTAGCCTGCACGGGTGTACGCTGTTGAAAGCAGTTGGACCCCACTACCAGGTTCATTTAATTCGAGGTTCACTTGGAAGAAAAAAAACGACCAAGTAAATGAGGAAAGCTCCGCTAGATCATTTTATTGAAATTAATATTTTTGTAACAAATATCATAAACAGCACCACAACAACTGTATCTGGCGCCTGGTGTGTGTGTGTGGGCGGGGCACCGCCCGTACCACCCTTGGTACGGCCCTGATAATAAATAAAAGACATTTATCAAACTTTTAAGAAATTTGAAATAAGTTTAAACGGCACTTTTAAGAAGTAACTAATCATTTAATGTATGTGCGCCTGCAAAATTGTATGGAAAATTGCACCTTCGATAGCAACGGTTTTGCTTAACAACGGTACTTCTGGAACGGATTACCATCGTTTACCAAGGTACAGCTGTATATTAAAAACAGCTCATTCAAGAAGACTTAAATTTTGAAAAAAAAAAAATCATAACCATTGCATCTCAAAAATGCGAAGGTAGAAGATTAAGTGCTTTCAATAAAAAATAATAATAAGTAAGAGAGGGGAACATATTTAATAACTAAATGAAGAAAATATTAATTATTTTTTATAATCTTAGTGATGTGTGGTTGCATTCCATTGGTAAATAATTCCAGCGACACAGCTTGGAAAAGCAGGATATTTATGACTTGATTAAATTATAATTAAAGTTACAACAAATTAAATGAAATATATATTGCCGGGAAACAGAACTCCCGCTCTGATAAACACAACTACATTTTCTAAAGTCTACAGACGGAATGAGAAGGGGAAAAAGTACTTGTAGATACTAACCGCAGACAGCGGGAAAATCAGCTGACACATTGAAATTGTCCGCAGCTGTAAGAGAGTGATAGTTCAAACTTTCGTTTAATGAATGTTCGTATCAGGGTTTGTACTGCACAACACAATTTTTGCTACCAAATTCATCACTTCAAAGAAAAAGAGCTGAGCTATCTATACTGATCTGACATCTGATTAAGTAAAAAAAAATGAAGAAATATAAAATGAAAATTAAAGTAGTTATTTCATTTCCATTTTGGGTCAATACAAGACAAGTTTTAATTGACTGTATCATATTTTAGAAATTGATGTTCAGAAAGTTGGGGGGGCACGTGCCCCCTCGTGCCCCCCGAGGCTACGCCTATGTTCTTGCCGACTGATGATTAAAAACTTACGTGTCGCTTTGTTTTTCATTTTCCATCTCATTTTATTTCTATTATTCTATTTCTGTTCCAATTTATGGTTAAATCCTTTTTTTTTCTCTTACTTACCCATCATACGTAGCATAGGGTAAGTCTTGTAATCGTTTTGAAAATCGAAAATTTTTTTTTGACGGATTTACACGTTTCAGACACTGGAGATTCCGAAAAACATATTTTTAGAAAAAAAAAATTGCCGTCCGTCTGTGTGTCTGTAAACGCTCTATCTCCCGAAAAAATTGAGATAGAGACTTGCAATTTGGTATGTACTTAGTATGTAATAATGGGAAGAAGCCTATTTCATTTCAATAACCTCGATTATCCGGAACTATTTTTTTCGGACTCTCGAAATATTCGTTCTGATGAAAGGTATATAAAAATTTTCGAAATTGTTTATTTTAAGAAATGAATATAAAAGACAATAAAAAAACATAAATTTTGCATAAAGCATGAAGTCGATCGGATAATGAGTTGCCGAGATATTTGGAATCCTATTTTCCACACTCTTCGATTTTTCATGTCCCTGTATTTCATCCAAATTTCACTTCAAAGATATATTTTAATTGGAAATTTGACGCTTAATCAGATGCAATAAACCGCTAGTTACTAGGATTATTATTTTTGGAGTTATAAGGAAAAACCTCTTTCAAGCAATTCAGTAATCGAGCCTTTAAAGTTTATGACGTCATTAAGCCACGATTTTATTTGAATTGCAATGCATTTTATAAGTAGTTTACACATTTTTATTTTAATATTTTACATTATGCATATCCATGAGGGGTAAGTATTACGGTGGCCCCCAACGACTAGTTTTGTTTGGCATCATCTATCTGTAAAGTATGTTTATGATTCTTAATATATTGAGATTTCCTAATGCGCTTTATTTATTACGATGTTATATATATATATATATATATATATATATATATATATATATATATATATATACAGGGTGTCCCAAAAACATTGATCTCGGCTTGGCTTTTATTCCTTAAATAATTATCATAGACGTATATTATAAATTACAAAGTTACGTAAAAAAAGGTACAGAATTTTATGAAACCGATTAAAATTTTCAGGGGATTAAATTTGAAGAAATAAAAAAATTAAATTTTTTACGACTCCTTTACAAAAAAATTCTTAATGAGTAAAATGTGCCCCCATACACTAATAAGTCCATGTACGAAATTTCAGCTTTTTATTATAAAAAGTCGGATAGATATGAAAATACATACATGCTGACTTGCACAATTTTTCGATTCCTGGATATGAGTTCGCAAAGGGGAAAAATCATGTCGGATGATCGCGTTTCAGGGATCGTACACAAATTACGAAAAAGAAAACAATGATTGCATAGATAAATAATAATTATTCTATTTATTGGTACAAAAGTATCTAAACTGTGTAGAAATAATAACTTTACGCAAAGATTAGAAAGCTTGTTCAAAATGTTTACATTATGTTTCCATTTCTGTCAAACATTTCTGTCAAACATTTCTAAACTGTTTTAATGATCATTGACTGTGCCATTTCCAAGTTTTATTCTGTAATTCATCATGTAAAATTCTTAGGTATTTTTCAGGAAGCATAGTTTTGTAAATTCGTAAATAGAACTAAAGAGCCATATTTTATTTGCTTATGATGCATTTCTCGTCGTGTCTAACTTTAGCTGTAAACATTTACATTTTAATTTATTATTAACCTTTCACCAACTTTTTTTTAAACATATTTCTGCGACTTTTTATGAAAAAATGCTGAAATTTTGTACATCATCTTATTAGTGTATGGGGCACATTTTACTCATTAGGAATTTTTTGTATGGGGGCTATAGAAAAATTTAAATTTTGTATTTCTTCAAATTTAAAACCCTGAAAATTCTAATTGATTTCATAAATTTCTGTACCTTTTTTTACGTAACTTTGTAATTTATAATATATGTCTATGATCAATATTTAAGGAATAAAAGCCGAGGTCAATGTTTTTGGGCACCCTGTATATATATATATATATATATATATATATATATATATATTACTATAACAATTAATGTAAAATATTATAAAATGCCACCTATAAATAAGAGAGTTTGAGATTTTTGTTACACGGACTTGAAATATGTATATATATAAAGTATATAACAATCATAAAATTTCAATTATTTAAAAAAACAATGCATTATATTTATTGACATTTCTCTTATATATTTAAATTTTTTCTGAGGTTAAAAAAATAACTATTAATAATATGTCTTGTGCGACTGCAGGTGCGTGTCATGGACTTCCAATCGGGCAACCGTTTTTCTCCGGGCACAAACATGTCAAACAAATTGGGTTACCATATTATAAAAGGGCATTAAATTATCTGGAAATCATACCAACATTTAGTTTTAAAAAGTTGATTTTTGAAAAAATGCAAGTCATTTGAACAAAAAAAGGTCACTTTCTCTCTCTCTTTTTTTTTTTTTTAACCTTTTGCAAGTTCTAAAAATATTTAATCACCGAAAATTATACGCTTCGGTGGTAAAAACGATTAGCTTTCTTTTACAGAAAAAATGAAGAAAATAGGTCCAATAGTACCTGAGAAAAATGGTCGCCCAGTTAAAAACAAGTTTACAATATACACATTATGGTTCAAAACCCTGGTTACTTTAAAAAATGGCTGCATATTTTCTGTTTTATGAATATCTTTACTAAGCGAGTGTGATTAAAACCAGCCGATTGCGATGGCCCAGCTTGTTTAGTTATGAGTTTTATACAAATGTAAAATCAGTTGCTTCTCGTATATAAATTTTCGGATATTCGTAAAAGAAAGTTACTGGATTCGGTCCCGAGTATCTGTGATCTACAAAAACAACTTTTCAAAAGTAAAAAAAAAGCCAAGCGTAAAAAAAAAAAGTTGTGGCTAAAAAATGGTGTGATATCAAATTTCCAAGCTATTATATTACTTTTTTAACTTTTTTCCATTAAATAAGTTATCATATATATAAGTCGAGTGCCTACGTATATGTTAATAGAAATCGTTTTCTCCTGTACTAAATACATCCTAACGAGTTTCTGAAAATTCAATTTTTTTCAAATTATGCATGATGGGCTTGGCGGCCATCTTTGCATATTATTCACAAAATTCTAAGCATCCAAATCCGTAGTTAAAATCCGAAGTTCAAAATTGTTATTTAAGCAAATATTTTAAGCGTTTCATTTATAGATTTGTATGATCTGAAAATTGTGTCTTAAGATAATGATGACTTATCTTAAAGATTCATCTTATGATTTATTTTTTACAGTAATTAATAATTTCAAACTAGTAAAAATCAATTTCTCAAAATATCAGTCTTATCTAATTTATCTGTCCGTAGTTAAAATCTGAAGTTCGAAATTGTTATAAACATATTACATTGCAAACATATTACGCTTTTACTTTAGAAATTTGGGTGCTTAGAAATATGAAAAGATGGCCGCCAAGCCCATCATGCATAATTTGAAAAAAATTGAATTTTCAGAAACTCGTTAGGATGTATTTAGTACAGGAGAAAACAATTTCTATTAACATATACGTAGGCACTCGACTTATATATATGATAACTTATTTAATGGAAAAAAGTTAAAAAAGTAATATAATAGCTTGGAAATTTGATATCACACCATTTTTTAGCCACAACTTTTTTTTTTTACGCTTGGCTTTTTTTTTACTTTTGAAAAGTTGTTTTTGTAGATATCATTTCTTTTTTTTAAAACAGAATAAACATAATTTAAATAATCTAAACATGAGAAATAATTTAAAATTACATTTTACTTTCAGTCATTGTTTAAAAGGTTAACTAGAAATACCAGTAGATTTTTCAATTAAACTAATAACAACATACTAAATGTGGCTTGTTATAATACTTGTTATACTCCCCCGTTAAAAAATATCACTGACTTATCGATGAAATGAATAAAAATGCAATACGTACATAGCGTGTCAGCGCTGCATTTGAAATCAAACGTGATATCACGCTCTTTTATTATTAGCACTAGCTGGCTTTGCCCGCTAGCGGACCCCTAATTTATATCGGGGCCTCAAATCTTGTAAAACCTCGAATAAGATAAACCTCGAACCGAACGAACCTCCGACCTGGTTCTCCGCTGCCTTCGGCACCGGATAATCCCTTAATTTGCACATCGAATAGTATAAACCTCTAACCAAACTAACATCCGTCACGGGTCCCCGCTGCCTTCGGCACCGTATAGCAGTCGTGCTGCGCACGCTCAAGTTCCATCTTCCACCACCAGGCAGCGCAATCTGTTCTGTATGAACCTCGGGCACTGAAATCGTTAAGGCTATAGATGTCGAGTCGAATGAGCTATACCCCGTCGTGATCTAGCCCATAGAACCAGAGAAAGTGCCCCTGGTGGTGAAAAAACGAACTAAAATCGGAAAGCTCTATTGATGTCGAGTCGAATGAGCCATACCCCGTCGTGATCCGACTCGTAGGAACAGATATAGGTAAGCGTCCCCTGGTTGTGAAAGCTAATCGCGCTTGGGGGGCAAAAGGGGGGATGAACACCGGAGATGCATAATAGGATTAAGCGGTCACAGACCTTTCCAACGATGTATCACATGAGGGGTATGTGCAAAATTTGGAAAATACCCCCCCCCCCTGCATATTATGATTAAGCATTCACAGACTTTTCCAACGATATATCACATGAGAGGTGTCGGCAAAATTTAGAAAAGCGCCCCCTTTGGGTGGGAGGGCTGAAAGTGGGAGGATGGACCCCGAAGATACATAATATGAATAGCGGAACAATTTTTAGAATTTCTGAAAGCTGATTTTTATTTATTTATTTATTTATTTATCTATTTTTTATTTTTTGTTTATTATTATTTTATTTTTTTGCGTTGCCCTGTGCATGTTTGGAATTTCTTAGCAATTTCTTAGATTTACCTTATTTTATTCAATTAAACATTGTACTGTTACAATAAATTTAAATGGAAACTTCACTTCTAAAACAAAAAATAATTTAACAACTGGATTTCATTAATTTATAGGAAAACTAGCAAGCTACGCCCGCTGCGCTGGTCGGTTTCTACAAATGAACCCTGAATCAAACGAAATATATCGTTTAATTTGACCTTGTATTTGAAAGCAGTCTGTATATTTACGTGGAATATCCTTCCACATTACTGAAAAATGACGTGATTGCGCTATTATATTTTCTAATGTGCAGTCAAAATTTTAGCTGTTAAGGACCAACTCTTTTATTTGGTCATTTACAGTTAGGGTTTGCTAAAGAATGATAAAACTATATGCAATATACTAAAGCCATCACTAAAAATTATCGAAATAACAATGCAAACAAATTAACTAACAAAATCCATTCAGAAGAAGTTTTTATAAAGGCTAATCTTTGATAATCTGATTATTGAACTTTTCCACATAATTCTAAAACAACAAAACGATATAAAATATACTAAAACAATTCTTACAAATTATCTACTTAACAATGCAAGTCGCAAAAAATACGCCCAGTAAAAACTATCAAAAAGGCTAATATTTCGGAATCGGGTTCACTTGACTATATAACCTTCACACATAACTGTTGGACTAAGCAACGTAGAACAATATATAGTACATTAAAACCATTTCTGAAATAGCATCTAACTAACAATACAATTCTCATCAAAATCCGTTCAGTAGAACTTTTTTAGAAGGCTAATCTTTCATAATCGGAATCAAATATTGAAAAGGCTAATATTTGATAAAAAAAATGGCCACCCGATTTTCGAATTTCCCCCTATAATTCTAGAACTAAGCAACGTTATATAATAAAACGTTCCCTAGAAAATTATTTAACAGTATAGGTTCCATCGAAATACATTCGGCAAAATCTTTTAAAAAGGCTAATCTTTCATAATCGGATTGATCTGATTATAGATCTTCCCAGAATAATTATATAACTAAGCTACGTAGAACGATATGTTATACAATAAAACCTTCCCTTAAAAATTATCTTAGTTTAAGTTCTACGAAAATGCATTCAGCAGAACTCGAGTTATAAGCAGCCGGAACGAAATTTCATATATGTAGAAGTAAATAGAAGTATATTGCCATTAATATAGTTTGCATTTGAATAAAAAAAGGTACTTTTCGGTTAGCCGGGCGCCAGTGATATATGAACACACACACACACACACACACACATATATATATATATATATATATATATTCATACATATAAGTGTATATATAAATGTATGTATATACATGTATTTGTGTAGATATATGTGTATATATGTGTGTGTGTATATATACATGTATATATATATATATATATATATATATATCACTGGCGCCCGGCTAACCAAAAAGTACCAAAAAAAAAAAATACTGCGAAAATGCAGTCGTACACTTGAAAAAAAAACACCTTTTGGCCTAAAATCTCTCATCAAAACTGTTTTTCTTTTTTTTCTTTTCTTTCTTTTTTTAAAAAATAAAATTAGTAACAGTTTTTTCTTTTATTTTTCCAGATGTATAGCCATTTCAATTCTTTCTGCAACAAAAAAAGACACTTTTTGGCTTAAAATCAAATTGTTTGGGGTCAAAAGTAAAATCAAAATCGCCAAAAACAAAAGATAAATCGCCAAATTTGTTTCAATAGAAATCTTGCCCCTTGAATAATTTTTTAAGCATTATGAACATTTCTAATCATGTTTAAATTAAATATTTTCGTTTTATAATATTCTCTCATCGAAACTCTTTTTTTTTTTCTTTCTTTCTTTCTTTTTTTTTTTTTTTTTTTTTTTTTTAAATAAAATTAGTAACAGTTTTTCTTTTATTTTTCGAGATGTATAGCCTTTTCATTTCTTTCTGCAACAGTAATGATCCCCAAAAAATTAGCAATGGTAACCTTTTCGGCCAAAATAACAGAACTTTCTATCATAATTCGGTAGCTAATATACGTAGAACGTTGTGTTACATACTGAAACCTTCCCTGAAAAATTATCTCTCGAACAGTGCAAGTTCCATCAAATTCCATTCAGCAGATCTCGAGTTATAAAGGAACGGAACGAAATTTCTGTTTGTGTTATATATATATATATATATAGTAAGATGACGTGAAAGGTATTCCTGCGAACGAAATGCCTGTCCTTTACCGTGTTTTTTTATTTTTAGAAATAAATGAATCACATTTAATTCATTTCAAAATTTTTGCTTACGTTTGGAAAGAAATTTTAAATGGCGATAACTCTTAATGTATACATTTTAGAAGGTACATCTTCCCTCAAAAACTAATTTATTTTTAAAGATCTTTCTAAAAACGTAAATTATATATTTAAAATATTTTTAAAGCATAAACACTACGTCTGATTACTTTATTTTACAATATTTATAAGAACACGCATTTTATCAGACAATTAAATACACTAAACAAACATGAGTGAAAAATTGACCTGGGCCTGGACTCGAACCTGGGACCTTATGCGTACCATGCCGACGCTCTGCGACTGAGCTACCCAGATCCATATCCGTAACCGGCAATTTCTCATACTTATTCATGTTAGAAACAATCATCTGCCACAGTTTGCAGTCATATTTAATTATTTGATAAAATATGTGTCCTTATAATTGTGAAGTTTTATTTTTAAAAAAATATATCAGAAGAAAATGGCTGACTTGCAGATGAAATTTGATGTGGTTATATTATAACCTGTAACTGATTTGTGCTATTTTAATACAGATGGTACATGGTCGTTGGTGGGTTTTATCTCTGTTTTGGCATAATTTTTTAATCGCCAAGTTAATTAACAGTTTTTTGCTAATTAATGATAGAAAATATTTTTTTTTTACACTGAATTTTATAAAAGCACATAGATTACGTAATTACTTGTCCAAAAATGCAATCCTTTTTTTATTCTGCCCAATATTAAGGCCTGTAGCTTGTTTGAAAAAAAAAAAGTTTGACGAAGAAAAAAGTGATCATTTTAAGTAACTCGACATTTTTAAAAAAAAGCTATATCTCTGTTTATAAATCACTTATGAAGATGAGTTTGGTCTTAAATTGAAGAAATTCTTCCTTAGATTCTTCTAGTTTTCGTTTTTTTTTTCTACGACGCTTGGTTTGTTTGATATCTGATATTTTAATCTGGCATGTTTTGTCGATTTAACATTGCGAAGTTGCTTTCTGTATATAAGCATTAGCGGTCTTTATTCCAGTTCTTGGCGTTGTTTGTGTGGCGTTCTTTTTTTTAAGCTTGGCTTGGCAGAGTGACCGCCCTGCTTGATTTAATATTTACACGGTTACTATTATAGTACATTGTAAATTGTATCTTTTAACACTATTTCTAACAGTGTCAAAAGACACCTTTAAAGATTTTGATTAATGGTAATTTTATTTGTAATTTTTAAATTAAAATAGTCCTATATCCTTTTTAATACATTGAATGCTTATTTCCAGGCTTATCAGCTTTAAAAATTAAAAATGAACTATCTATAAATCAAAATCTTAAAAAGTTTTATTTGACACCGGTAGATATAGTGTTAAAGTAAATGAAAAGTTTGATTCCATTTTAAATTTTCCGAGTTTAAGTATATCTATAAGTGAATTAGTCTTATTTATTTTCGATAGCGTATAGGTAGGATTTACGCTAAAGAGGTGTTCTACTGCCTGACTGAGACCAGCCCTCATCAAGTATCTAACAAAATGGTGTGAAATAAATATTTGAGTGTATTTATTGAATCAATTGTATCATGGAGCGACAACGATCCATCACTTCTTTGCTTATGAATAATAAATTTACGCTTGGAATTACGAATAGGTGATTAATGGTTCAAAGTTATTCAGCTGTTTATTTATTAAATAAATTTAATATTAAAGAAAAAAAAAATCTACATATTTGTGAATTTTGCAAAGGTTGAGAAGGCAATTTGAGCTATTAATCCATCTCTTATTTTGAAATTAGTATATCTTAATGCGAAATAGCTTTTTTTTTTTTTTTTTTTAACATTAAATCATAAAATTGCTCAACACTAGATTTACGGAATCCACCAATTTGATGGCTTTCTGATTTTATACATAAAAATATTATTACTAAAATACAAATATTTCTTAGAAATATGTATTGGTATTTAATTATATTGCGATGTAAATGTATGCTATAACCTACTGTCTTCGCCAGCCTTCTAATTCCACGTATTTGAATAAAATATACTAAAGTTAATGGATTAAATTTATTACAAAAATATTTTTTTAACGTATATTTAAAATGACGGCTTTCAGTAAAAATAGATATAGAATCAATGCCTACACATCTAGTGTTAAAAAAAAGTTAATACTTGTAATCAGGTCATCAATTCTTTATCCGATAATTTAATTTTTTTTAAATGCCACTTTATATAAAAAAAAGAACCGAAAAAGAACTGTTTTATATACTATTTTTGATGAAAAGCAAGAATATAAATTCTTTACACCACTAATTAAATAAAAATGCCACTTTATCAGAAAAGAAAGAGAAAAAGAAAGAAAGAAAGAAGACGAAGAAAAGGGGACAGCTCCCCATATACTATTTTTAACGAAAAGCATGAATATAAATTATTTACATCATTAATTAAAAATTCCACTTTACAATAATAATAATAATAATAATAAATGAAGAAGAAGAAGAAGAAAAGGATACAGCTCCCCATATACTATTTTTGAAAAAAATCAAGAATATAAATTCTTTATATCACTGATTAAATAAAAATGCCACTTTACAATATATATATAAAAGCGAGATCTTCTATAATTAGAATAAAAGAAATTATTGAACTTCTGTGACATCACAAATTTCTCCACTGCTTTCGGAAAACACCTTTTCGTTTGCCAGTTGCGGAAATTTAACAAAACTTTCCAAATTCCTATAGAGGGTGAAAAAAAAAAGAAACGAAAAATGCAGCAACATATGGAACCTATAACTGTATAATATATTTTGGCCTTTTTTATACTTTGAGAGGGGAGAGAACGCTATTCTGTGAGGATTTTCCCTGTATGCGGCCTCTCCAGCAGGGTTTTACTGGTTATTATGTGCATCAAAATAAGGTCAAAGTTCCCAAAGGTACATGGGAATGCCTTTTGATCATACCACTAGTCAGCAGCTCTCTCTTTTTTTTTTTTTTTTTTTTTTGAGAACATTGTTATTTTTATAGTATAATAGCTTAATAATTTACCAAACATTTACGCTATAAACAAAACATTTATTTTGAGAGAATTTTGAACCGTGAACTTCTGTATACGATAATACGTTTAAAGTGACTTAAGGGGGGGGGGGGGAGACATTTTTAATTCGTTTTGCATATGCTTCTCTCCCTCTCTCTTTCTTATTTCAGTGTAAGCCTAAGCATATTCTTTTCCGTGTGGTGTGGTGTTGAAAATATTGAGATTTTTAAGAGCATTATAAGTGAGTTTGATTTGACATCAACATATTTCTTTTTGGGCATTTATATATTTATTAATTTAACATTAATATAGGTTTATTTTTGAAGAAAAAAAATTAAATGGCAAATTTGAAATTATTAGCGACAGAGTGAATATTATTTTCATTTGTTGAAAAAATATTGTTATCGAACTTTTAAGCACTCTGATCCTAGAAGATTACATAATTTAAAAAATGCATAGTTAATTAGTGTAATCAGGAATCTGGAAGATTCCTTATTAGGAACAAAGTGGTGGCTATTACATGCATTTATTGGAAAAGCTTTGTTGCATGCATTGTATGTTTGTAGTGTAAGCAACAGTGGTTTACCGAGAACTACTTTGACCGAGTCGTAGGCCATTTACTACTCGATCGAGTACCGAGTAAAAATACCGAATAGATGTGTGTAAGAAAGAACGACTGAAATGCAATTCACTGAATAATGCAAAATGTTTCATATTTTCTAACTGTACCTTATTTTTTTATTAAAAAAATTTCATTGGCTTTACAGTATCTTTTCATTTTTTCATATGTACAGCATACAACTGTGTTATTTTAGCAGTGCTTACAGCGTACACATTTTTTCTAGGGCAGGACAAATTTCCTAGGAAGTGCAAAACTTATTAATAGCATACTACATAATAAACAAACTATGTATTGCTCCTTTTTTTTTAGTTTGCTAACGAAATAAACACATAATAAAATATTTTAAAGGCCTGAATTTTCCACCTATCTTTCATTACATTGAATTTGTTTATTTATAACTATCAATTAAAATAACAAAATTTTGGAGTGTTTAAGTTCGGCAAATCTGAATAATTTATCTTTAGATGTCAGCCTTAATGCTGTCATTAGGATACTACTCTTCTAATCTAGAAAGAGAAAAATAAGAAATGCAATATCTCTTAGGTTAGAAAATGAAAAGCAACATTAAATAACTGTTCTAAAATGATTAACACTCTGCTCGAAGCGAATGATTACTGTATCTAATACAGCTGTTCTTAATTTCTTCTAAAATGATGTACTGAATGATGGATGAACTGTGAGACACGCCTTAGTGAATGTTAAGAAAATAAGAAGAAAGAAAAAAATCAGCTTTAATAACTGGAAACTAGATAATTTCTCATGGTATATAAATGAATTTCACTGGATGTAATTCAAACTTAGAGATTAAGATGTTTGCATTATAATGTAGAGTACCTTTTGGTTGACATCATTCTAATGATAACTTCTTTTATCACTTATTTTACCTCTTCGTAAAATTTATATATATACTTACATATATAATATAATTGCAAAAATAGAACGGATTCTTAAAATACAATAAATATCAGGAAATTTAAATTACTCATTATTTAGATAATGAATCATTGCATGTAAAACAAGAACAAAAAATCATGCGTCAAGCATAGATTATGAAACACTTTCCAACACATCTAGAAAACTGTAACGAAACTTCACCGTTAAATAATGTGAAAAAAGATGTGTAAGTAAACAGTATAGGAAACATATAACACATTTAAAAGTCCCGTTTTGGCAATTACCTTCCATAGTCAAAAATGTAATTGAATTACTTTGTGCATCCCTGTATATGATCTATAGATTTGGATATATAATACACAGCATGATAAAATTTAGTTCATTTAGAAAATTCACATTTAGCAATTTTCGCCAATGGATGCAAATGCACTCGAAATGTTTTGTACAACCTTGTATATTATCTAATGACTTTTGTACACACCCCATATTAAGCTAAAATTTAATTCAGGTAAAAAACGCATAAGGCAACTCAAAACAAACTTCCAGCAATTACCAACCATAAACGACAATGTACGTTGTTCTTTGCGTAGCCCTGTATATGTATATATATTTATTTTGCACAAAACTTCTATAAGTGTACCAACTATAGTTCATGCGTAATACAATTAAAAACTAACCTAAGCAATTCAATCCCATAGTCTGTAATAGTTACGAATTCTCATGTGTAGCCCTGTATATGATCAACCGAATTTATACACACCACGTACTATGAAAAAATTCAGTTTTACTCAAAAACGCAAACCAATGTTGAAAACGCACTTATCACACATAGACTGTAATTATTGCACTTATACTGTAACCGATATATTTTGCGTGTCCCTGTAAATGAACGATAAACGCAATGCACACCATACTTTTAAGTGAGCAATTTATAGTAAAACCTCAAAATATAAATTTCATTATGTTTGAAATAGTGAAACATCATTAAATTACACTGCAAACGATTTTTCCCCGTAGAACAATGTGCAATGGAATACGTTTGAGTGACCCTGTAAATGAATAATACATGCTTTGCATCCCATATTCTACGAAAAAGCATGTTTTAGTGCACTTCATAATTGTATATCAATTTAATCATGTTTCAAATAGCGTAGCATCATGAAAATGCTACACACTTCATTTTGAATAAGGATCATGCTGTACTAAACAACAATAACATACAAAAATTTCAGAGCAATCCGAGTATTGGCAATCCGAGCGAGTTAGAGCACGGACGGACGACCAGACGGCAGACGGCCAGACAAACCGAAGTCATAAACACTTTTCAACTAGGTTGGAAAGTGTTAAAAAGGGGATTTAATACTTTCCCTTTTACATGGAAAAAGCTCTTAAAGACATCACCAATAATTCTTTAATTAGCCGGGAGGAGGATGAGAAATTTCATTATGTAATTTTTATTTCTACTTCGTGGGATTTTTCTGGCAAGGTTTGTACAGAGTATCTTGAAGACAGATGAATCTGAAAAATCCTCAAGATATTCTTGAAGGATATCATCAAGATATTCTTAAAGGTCTGCCAACAATTTAAAGGTAATTCTTCTGATCAGCGTATTTTCAAATGGGATATTTTACATGGAAATGCAATAATTTTAGATTTATGGAGGAAGATTATAATTTTGGCATCTAGAGTAATTGTGATACAAGTGATTTTCAGAAAGTTTGATCAGGGGTCTTTTTATTAACACTTTCCAACTTAGTTGAAAAGTGTTTATGACTTCGGTTTGTCTGCCGTCTGTCCGTGCTCTAACTCGCGTAAATATACTTGGATTGTCCTGAAATTTTTGTATGTTATTGTCGTTTACTATAGCATGTTCCCTATTACAACTGAAGGGTGTAACACTTATAGTTTTTTTACAGGGACAGTCAAAAGTATTCCTTTACATTACAGTCAATGGGAAATAATCGTTTCAAGCGCATTTTGATGATGCTACGCCATTTAAAACATGATGTAATTGATATATAATTATGAAGCGCATTAAAACATGCTTTTTGTAGAATATGGGGTGCAAAGCATTTATTACTCATTTACAGGGTCAAATAAAAGAATTCACTTTCACATTGTTGTATGGGGGAAAATCGTTTGTAGTGTAATTTAGTGATATTTCGCTATTTCAAACATAATGAAAATTATATGCATCCCTGAGGTGCACTATAAATTCCTCTCTTGAAAGTGTGGTGTACATTACGTTTATTTACAGGGACACATAAAAGATATCGGTTAATAGATGTATGCGATATTTACAGTCTATGTGTGATAAGTGCGTTTTCAACTTTGGTTTGCGTTTTTAAGTTCAAAAATAAATTTTTTCATAGAACGTGTGTGTTTATAAACTCATAAACTCGGTTGATCATATACAGGGCTACACAAGGGAATCCGTAAGTATTACAGACTATGGGAGTGAATTGCTTAAAGGTAGATTTTAATTGTGTTACGCATTTTCTTGCTGAACTATAATATATTTTGTATACTAATATAAGTTTGTGAAATATAAATAAATTCATATATAGGGCTAAGCAAAGAAAAAGATGCATTGTCGTTTACGGTTGGTAATTGCTGCGAGTGAGTTTTAAGTTGCCTGTTAGCTTATTATGTGGTGTGTACAAAAATCTTCAGATAATATACAGGGCTGTACAAAAAATTTCAAGTGCAGTTCCATCAATTGGCGAAAATTGCTAACTGTGAATATTCTAACTGAACTACATTTCATCATGTTATATATCCACATCTATTGATCATATACAGAGCTGCACAAAATAAGTCGACAACATTTTTAACACTGGAAGGTAATTTTGAAAACTGTATTTTTGAATTTCTTATATGTTTTCTAAACTGTTTACTTACATATCTTCTTTCACCTTATTTAACGGTGAAATTTAGTTAGTTTTCTGGCTGTGTTGGGAAGTGTTTCATAATCTATGCTTGACGCATGATTTTTCGTTCTTATTTTTTTTTTCCTGAAAAGGTTTAGAGAAATGAGATAAATCAATTTATATATATATATGCTTGTATACCGCTGACCAGGCCCTTACCTGCTAGACTGAATGCCTAGCTTGACGAGTTAGTGCCTGGACGCGGGGCGAGATTCGCCTCATCACCGCATGGCTGTGATCCACCTGATAAGAGCCTCGTTGGCATCGCTGAAGTGCTCTTTAGTGGTTTGCTACACTGATCTTTGTTTGCCGGTTCATGGTTTTTATTTAACTTTGTTGAACTGGCAGAGAAAAAAAATACCGAAGAGAAAATGGGGGGGGGGGGGGGCCTCACTCTTGCACAACACACGCACAAATCTCCGGTCCGTATACTCGCATTGACAATCTTGAGGGAAGACTGTTTTCGAGACATTTATTTGAATATTTTGTCAATTTGGGGTGTAGCCTTGTTGTGGCCATTAGTTCGCCAATTGATTTAGATATTTAACTTCGTACAGGAAAAATAAATAAAATGAAGGATTTAATAAATTCCAAATGGTTTAAAATATATTTAAATATATAATTTAGTTATTAGGTTGCATTTGCCATTCTGAAATGCAGCCTTTCTGCACCAAACTTTTGAATCTCAGCGAAATAAGTTGACTTTCTTTGAAATTGTTAACCTTCTCAAAACAAATTATAGACAAATGAGACGTTTACAATATTTCACTTTGAACTTTTTTCACTAATCTACTAACCTTTTACGAGGATTTCGGAAAATTCTGTAGATTTCATAAAAGATTAATGAAACTATCTTTTCACAGTGCCCTATGAATACGATAGTTTTAAAAATAAGTTTTGGATTTTTCTTTTTCTTTTCACAGCTAACACGGCCACAGGAAAATGTCTACAAAAAATCTGTTTGAGGCATTTTCCTTAAAAGAAAAAAACACACCCAAAGACAGAAACTACAGGAATACAGAAAGTGAAATCGGAAACCAATCAACAATTCGTCTTTTATTCAAAAAGCTCCAATAAAATATCTGGTCATGTTTAACATTTTAAACTTTTATTAAATATTAAATTCTGAAGCTAGGGAAAGATGCTTGACATAGGCAGAATTATTCCCAATTATAAAGAATGATTTTCAAAATAAGTGCGAAACACTTTTAATGGATTTTAAATGTTGCATGATAGCATTCAATACCACTTTTTTATGTTCAATAAAAATTCTTCCATTCACTAGAATTTATTCATTGATAAAGATTAATGTCCATATATTACTAATTCTTTATCAATTCTCATGCCCTTTTTGAAAAGAATTTCCGATTGTACTCGTTTTAAAAACTTTTGCAAGAATTCTTCAAAATTTGTTCCCTTTATCGATTTTTTATTAAAACAATTTTTTAATTAAAATGTTACGGTACAGAACAATACAATTTATGGAAGTGTAGCAATACTTTAAAAATTTAATTATTATTGCTTCCTAACAAATTATATGAAGGAAAGACTGAATAATACGTTAGATTTCTAATGAGGCCTTGAAACAATGGAGATTTAATAAAAAAGTAAGTTTATTAGCCTAAAACAACCATATTCAACTTTCGGCCCGCCGACCTTTTATGTGCGGCCTTAGACACACAATCGTTAATCCATACATATATATATATTTAAGATCTTCACAGTCATTTTATAACTTTTTTTTTTTGCTTAAGAAGACAACATTTGACCTGTTAGTTATATTTAATTCAAAATTATGCTAAAACATCGAAAATATCATTTGCATAGTCGAAATTTCTTTCTGAACATAGTCATATTTGCGTAACAGTGTGGTGTATGCATATTTTTATCTTCAATATTAATCAAACGTTTAAAATTAATTAAATTTTCACTATATATTTCTACATTTTAAAAAGATAAAAAGGTTTTCCGATCAATAGAAATATTAGTTATTATAGAAAATAACTTTATTATTATTTTTTTAAATATAATTATAGTGTGTTGCGATCCATACCTAACGTTAGCAAACACATGTTTGCGGTCCGCGGAAAAAAAAGGTTGAGTATGGCTGGCCTAAAATCATAAAAATAAAATAAATTACAATTAACGATATTTATTATAATTTAAAATTAAAATGGAACGTTTGATAAGATTTTGGTTTATTTTTATATGCATGCTTGAAACTATACATGATGAACCATCAATAAAAAATTGCGGTTTATCTAAATAAGAATTTATGAAGGAGACTATTTTAGAACAGTGGTTTGAATTTGCGTGCATAAAAGAAGCAAAGAATATTTAACAGAACTCAGCATATCTTGTTTAATAAACTGCTTAAAATTCATTACAGATAATAGAGATGTCCTAAAAAAGTTGCACGAGCTCTGTCGTGTGTCCTCAAATATATAAACATATCATATATGTTATCTAATATGAAGAAAAAACAATGAATATTTATGTAGTGTAGTATTATTTGATTATTTTTAGCTTATACATTAGTATTAGTTACGTAATCGAATAAAACATAAAATTTTCAACGGTTCATTTTTAAGGAAAAGAAAAGAAGGAAAATGTGCGTGCATGGCAAATATTACGGCGTTCCTTCTAATTTATACGCTGTTATAAAAAAATTATTACTGAATATTTCAAGCATGTAATAATAAAGTAAAAGCAAAAAAGAATACAATATTAAGTGCAGAATTTATTTTCTCCCTGGTTTGGTTACAACTACATTTTGTACATAGTCCTGAGTATGTGGTTTCGATTTCTGAAGAAAACAAAGATAGTTCATATTTTTGCCGATAAGAGGAAAATGGCGCTGTTGTGCAAGTGCTTATTTTTGAAAAGTACTTGTAACAACATTTCTTTTAAGAGAAAGTGCGAAGTTTTTAATTTGAAATAGCATGGCTAAAAGAAATTAAAGAGTTAAAGTGCATTATCTTTTGTAACAACGTGTGACAAGAAACTAAAAATGAACAACAATTCACCTGCAGTAACTTTATTGCATTCCCGTGTTACATTATAATACCATTGCACATATGGTTAAACATGTCTTTCATCACTTTACTCTAAAAGTTGAATGCGATGCACGACAGATTCAAGAGCACTGTGTAATTCAAGTGCGTGGATAGTTGAAAATGCTGCGCAATTCTGTCTTTTAAGAGGCTACTTCACTCAGACGAAAACACCCGCTCGCTAATGTTAATCCTATGGAGGAAATATTTTAAGATATCTCGTTCGCATTTCAATATTTTGAAATGATTTTTTTTTTTGGCATTGGATAGCTGAGGTCAATCTCTATGCACGCTCTTTTCTACTTTTTCGATTTTTGTTGCAGTTTTTTTATTGAGGATACTTTCACTTTCGAAACTGGTTCCGAAAGTGAAAGTATCTTAATAAAAAAAACTTGTAATCAAAATCGAAGAAGTAGAAAGGAGCGTGCATAGAGATTGACCTCAGCTATCTAATGCAAAAAAAATCATTTAAAAATATTGAAATGCGAACGAGCTTTCTTAAAATATTTCCTCCATAGGATTAACATTAGCGAGCGGGTGTTTTCGTCTGAGTGAAGTAGCCTCTTAAGGAACCTAAGTCTAAAATATCAAATTATGCTCTTTAAATAGTCCCATGGTCAAACGTCGCAGGGATTTAGATCGGGTGAATGAGCCGGCGAAGACGTTTGGAATGATCTGCTCATTCCTCTGTCGTCCGAAAATTTTCCGCAAAAGTTTTTGAGCAGGTAAAGCTATGCCCCATCTTGCGTAAAGATGGTGGTGTCCAGACAATTTCTCTGCTGGAGTGATAGAATTAAATAGACACTCCTTATATTGGCAGCAGAATTACAAATAAGTTCAATTTTACTGAAATTACTAGCACCATAACGGCATTTTTAACCTTATGGCCGAAATATGGAGGGTTTTTTTTTGTTTCAGAAATTGAAACTGCCTACTCAGGAAACTATGTGTACAAACTGTGGTTGTGATCCCTTCAGTAGTTTTTGCACAGAGGTGCCTAAACACTTATTGTTTCGTTTGCATCAACTTGTTTATATAAGAATAATAATAATATAATTTAACTTTTGTATACATTAAATAATCAAATAATATTCAAGTAAAATAAACTCTAATATAATATAAAAATTATATGTGAAAACATAAAATGGAAAAACTACTGCTAGATCATTTTTCCTACAAGGTCACATTCAAAATTTTGTACTTAGCTTTGTTGTCACTGGATACCTTATATTCTGTCTAAAACTCGTGTGCGCTCCTGTTCAAAGGCGTCAGTTCTCGTTCCTAATGCAGCGATAGAAAGGATATTTTCTCAAGCTAATATAACACGATGGTCTGACAAACGTAATAGTTTAAGACAGGATCATGTAACGTCAGAAATCCAAATAAAGACAAATTTCAGAATGACACTTACTGGAATTTTGCGACTATGCATTAACCCATTCGGAACCATGGGTGCATATATGCACCCTCAAAAACAGCATACAGAATTTGTTTTAGGCACCAGTAAAAAATAAAAGTAATATTTGCTTTCTCTAATTAGAGCATTTTTGTGATAGTTTAACTAAAGTTAGCTTTTTTTTAAAAAGTGGTGCCAAACGAATAAAATTTGTGTAAAATCCGCCGGTCCCGAAGGGGTTAAGAAATAAAAAACTTTTGAAGACTGAAATCTAACAGAATCAGAATATAAACAATAATCAAGTAAAAGACGTTTTCAAAATATTCTTATTATATATATTTATTTATAGTGTTGTTTAATTTATACAATAAAATTTATATCTTTTAAAAGATGTAAATTTTATTTGTGGTTAAATAAACTTTTATTTACTTAGAAAGCATTTCATTAATCTTATGTCATTCATAAAATGCGTCATTGATTAAAATCTCAGCAATATTATAGGATTTTTAATTTAAAAAAAAATCATTTGATCTGTATATAATAATGATAATTATTAGTATAAAAATTGTCGAAGTTCAACAGAAAGCTGCAGGGTTTTTTTCCCCCCGTACATAGTAGATGGCAGAATGATGTGTTCTAAAAAGTAATGTTGCTTTAAATTTTACTTGCGAGCATTTATTGTCATAAAAATCTTGTTAATTATTTTAAAATCTCTAGCACCATGCCCTTATGGATAATTTATAATTTACATGCATTCAATATGATGAAAATAAATTACTTAAAAAATTAAACCTGTTAAGACAGGATCAAAAGGGTCAGGAAATAATTTCTGTTTTAGACAGATTTCAGCCTTAGAAAGTACACTGTTAATTGTAATTGTACTTTACTGTTTTAGCCGAGGTTACGAAATTTTCCCATTTAAAACATGATTCCGTTTTACACAGGTTTCATTGAAGTTCTTAAGTTGTCCCGATTTTGAAGCTCCTGTTACTCTTTTTTAATCTCTTTTTCCCGTTTTTTGCGATATAAGATCTAGCAACACTTAGTTACAACTTCGAGATAATATTGTAAATTGAAGAGAATAGTACATAACGATAACTCTAAAATAATTAGGCACGAAGTTAGATAAGAAAACAATAATTTTCGCTTGAAAATTGTTAGAGAGAGACAACTATATTCATAAACATTCCGCAAAGCCGCATATTTTAGCTAGTAGATGGTGATACTTTATGGTCTAATGTCTAATCTAATCAGTAAATTCTTTGGCATTTTGAATTTCAAATACAGCTTTTGATTGATTAGCCGTTTTTAACATTAACTGTGCCAGAAGATTGGAAACTGGAATAAATTGATTGAGAGAATAAGTACTATTCGACCACAATAATTTAGCTTGTGAGTTACGCAGCTTTAGGCTAATTTATTCGTTTATAATGGTGGAAACCAGAAACAAAACTAATAGAACCTATAGTTTTTCAATAAATAAAGCGTTTTCATCATTACCCATGTCATTTTAGCTATTTTCTTTTCCTTTAGCGTAGCGAACTCAACTCTTCAAGGTGACAAACCAGCTTATTGTGGTCGAGTAGTATTAGTATAGAGTTCATTGTAAGCAGTATTTAATCTTGGAAACATTAAAAATAAAATTTATTCAACGATAAAAAGTAAATAATTATAATGCTATACGCAATTTGCATATATCATGCAATCTTTCTTGAAAAAACAATGGGTATCTCATTATGTAATTTTAAATTTTGTAATAACCGCAAATTTAAACACTCATTGACCAAGCAGTAAAGAAATGCATTCAAATCGCGAGCATTTTTGTAGCAGCCTTACGTAGTGATTGCCAATTTGCGTGAAGTTCTTGTCTTTGGCGGTTAAAATCGCACACATAAATGTTTATGGAAGGTCAATAAATAAATTTTCATCGGCACTGAGATGCTATATAGCATATGTACCGGTCAGTTGGGCAGCCTTATGCGGACCCCCCCCCCCCCCCCCCAGTGTTAGTTCCCAAGCAAGCTTGATACTCATTTTATGGATCACAAAGAAATGAAAAGTAAGCGCGCTCTAAAAATAGCTATGTTTCGTATTGTTTTGTAGTACACCCACAATTTACATTCTGAAATTATTTTTGCAATTATTTTAAAATTTAAAATTAAAATTTTATTATAATAAGGATTTTTTTTTTACATATGAACTTACATTAAAAGTACAGGAGAATAGCACCGAGCATCAAAATGTTCCCTTCGTAGCTGAAGAAATCCCTCCTGGGGAAAAAAAATGTCTGAATTCAACACTGGTGTACAGCCCAGTTATAATTTGCGTCCATTGCTTTTCATTCACCACCATGAGTATTACAGTTTTCCCAAGAAATGTTATTATTTTTAATACAAACTTTTTCCCTGGCTGTACGAGTATATAAATGAAAGGTCTGTTGCTTTATAAGAGAGAAAATGTATTGTTCCTTCTTGAGTTATTTCATTGAAGAATAGTCCTGCATCGGGTCGGGTAATCCAATTTTACCCGAACGCGACCTTACCTGCGGTTCGGGTTGACTTTTTATTTCAGGTTGACCTAATTTTTCAAAAGAATATCTAGAATACTTTTCAGGTTTAAAAAAAATTATATAGTTGAACATAAACGAGTATAGATACGTTCATTTTTCTACATAAAAGATAAAATTGATATTAGAGATATAATTGTATACTATTTTTCCATAATTATATTAAAATATGGGTTAATTTTCTTCCATTTCGGGTTGAAATATGTCGGGTTAGGGTCAGGTTTTAAATTGAAGAAAATGTTTTTGTTGGGGTTCGGGTTGACTTAAAAATTTTTTTCAGGTTCGGGTCGCGCAGGACTCTTTCAAGCAGCTATTCTAGAATGGGCGGAATAATTATGGCATTAATCATCGTTTTCACAACTGTCAAGATTGTAATATAAGTCGTATAGGTTATTCAAGAAGAAAATTATGTTACAGGATTCAATTACACTCTCATATTACTGTTTGTTGAAGATTATATATGCTACAGATTGTTATCTGCAGTATATATGTGTAAAATTTGCTTGTTTACATTATTGTATGTGCATAAAATTATCTATATAGATAAATGTAAAATTATTTATGTAGTGTATTTCAGATCTTACTTTATAGCGAATGAACCATTAACTTCTTAATCTGAACAAAACTAATAATAAAACAAGAAAGAAAAATCATCCGTATCGCATCTATTTGAAACACTCTTTTACATTAAAAAAAAAGTTTCGCATATTTCGTTAAATATGCAGTTACTAGCTGACATGCCCGGCGTTGCCCGGGACCGTGATAATAACCTTAAAAATACCTAAAATTAATGTTTAATGATTTTATATTTTTAAATGAAAACATATCCAAATGAACTGAAGGACAGTCGTTATAGTTATTGTCGATTTAATATCAATTTAATTTCTGACGTTTTGATATATTAAACTTTCAATTTTGACCAAAAGTTCCAGAGGAAACTTAAATAATATAAAGCGCTCCCCCACCTTTCCTCTTTTAAACTCAAAATAATATACAGCTTTGGCCAATTTATTAATCCCATTCGAAAATGTTTTCAAAAACCTTTGTTTCTAAGATTATTATATTAAAATTAAATAAAAATCACGCACTCGTGGCATCATAATTCACTTTTATATTTTAACAGAATAGTAAGGCTACTATAATTTGTGACTCGTGCGCCAGTATACGTCAGGACACATGGCCGTTATCATTATCTTTTTACGCGTGAAAATTTCGCTATGAATATGGTACTCCATTGTGAAATATTGTAATTTTTTAAATTCAATATTTGAAAAACGGCATAATCATTAGATTTGAAATTTATATCAAGAAAACCACGATTTTTTACTTTTCCTGGTGTCTAACCCATTTCTTGAAAAAGAGTTTAAGTTTTGGTGAATACTAAGAAGCTTAATTTCGTTAAAACGTACAAAATATTCGTTTAGTACAAAAATAACCTACAATCTAAAATGCAATTAAATTATTTTATACAAGCTTTAAAAGATCTATCTATCTATATACAGGATGCCTCCTTTTATCGTTATACGATAGCTAATTCCTAAACCGTTAGCTTTAGAGGTATAAGTTCAAATGCAAAAATGTTTCAAATATTGTTGTTTATCATATCAAAAGCCATTTATGTTAAACAGTTATTTTTTAAACGGTTTAAATTAATTTTTTATACGGTTGGAAGTTAGATTTAAAAACTTTCTCCATGCTCTAACAAGAAAAACAGTAAAAATTACATTCTTCTATGAATGGAATTTACCTAGTTATGATACTTTAAATTTTGTGAATTTTCAGCGTTTTCTGGTACAAAAAACGCTTTTTTCCTTTTAAAAAAGTATAATGCACTACAATGTAATATACATATTTATGGAAATTACACACTGGCAATAAAATGCATTTGAAACAATTATCGCACTTTGATAATTCATTTTTACAAAAGTTGAAGTGCAGATGGACAGACAAGCAGACAAATCACTGTCATAAACAATTTCAACTGTGTTTGAAAGTGTTCAAAAGATAAAGCACGTGACACCGATATGATCAATATTACAAAGTACTGAACATAGTATACATGGTGCCCATTTGAAAATGCCTTTCTTATTTTCACTCCTAACTGTGTAAACTTTGTTCAATACAATATCTATTGCTTGACCACTAAAGAGGATTAGAAGTGATAGATTCTCCCGAGCTTTAATCTCAAATAAGGTTAATCTGGCTCAGAAGCTTTTATGGCTCCCTTTTGAGACAAGCAAAAAGGCCTGAGTTCATTAAAAATCCACGTACGGAACGCTACGGTTCATTATGGCACATTCCTCCCTTCTACAGCTTATTCAGAACCAAACAAAGATTTATGATACTTGATAGTAAAATAAAAAAACCCACTTACGTTCTACTTTCAGAATTGTTTTTGTGGTTTGAATGGTTCTGCTTTAACCCATTCACGACGAGAATCTTTTACACTTTTTTAATTCTTCGACTCCAGTTGACACCAGTTTTTCAATGCTGTAATTGTGACTTATTTAATCTGTCAAAGTTTCAGATTAGATAAGGGGGAATTTTCCGCGCAAAAATACTGGTTTCCAAATTTAAATAATGTTTCGTGCGCCTTAAGTGGCAAGTTTTCTTGCCAAGCGGCATTAATGAGTTAAAAGTAACTGTTTTGTTATGTTGTAAGGCTTCTATATATTTAGTAGCTCTATTATGTTGCCTTGTTGCCTCTCGTAATATTATCAATTTACATAAAGTTTACTTCTTTTTTAATAGCAGATTAGTTTAGTTGCATGTAGTTACCGCCATCAGGATAAATTCAATAAGCTGAATCAACAAATAAAGCTTTAAAACGAATGTTAAGGATTATATGAAAACCTGAACATCGAGAGATGTCGCGGGACATTGAATTGTAGAATATATAAAAAGAAAATTAAAGTTAAACGTAAAGTTCTATTAAAAAAAAAAAAAAAAAAAGAGAAAAGAAAAGAAAAGTTGATTTTAAAATTGCACCATTTCGGAGATAGAAATCACATTTGTGTTCCCCGTTGATATATAAGGAAATATGTACAAGCTAACGTGTTTCCTTATATAGCTTGGTATCTAAGGAAACATATGTAAGCTTACATAAGAATTAATAAAATTCAAATTATAGTGTTCCGAAAATTATCTATAAATCTCAGCACTTGACGTTCTGCTGGCAGTATTCACCATTTTTACGTCTTTGTATCTATAACGGGAATATACACACACACACACACACACATATATATATATATATATATATATATATAACATCTTGTTTTATATACTCATTATTTCAATAGGATGGCTTTAGCCGTAATCTATTACAGAAAAACTGTTCATAGAAATAGGTGAGAAACTAATTCGTCCTATTGACTTATAGGTCAAAATTTCTAATATCTTTCCCCCTCTCTCGTTCCCTGTTTATCTAACATGTGGTAAATTATTTGGAACATTTGTTTTCGAAACATTACAATTTTAGCGCAGTATTTTCTGATCCTAACGGAAGAGAAGATTAAAGGTTAGATCACAGCAAAATGTGTTTTCCCATTATTTTAATACCATACAAGGAAATGAAATGATTTATGCAGTTTTTACACAAATATTGAATTTAAAGATGGTATTAGTCAAATTGATGTTGCACTTGACTGGAAGTGCCTAAGGGAGATCGACAGGTTTTAAAAGATTGAAAGAAAAGAGCAGACAAATTCCGCCATTGTATAAAATATTTGATTGCAGGGCATGAATTTAAGCGTGTCTCCCAGCGGCATCCTCTGCTCTGAAGCACTCATCCTCTTTAAGAAGCTGACATTTCCAATTTATCAGTTCAAGGACCTTTATTGGAACGCGACAGGCCATTCATTCATAAAACGTTAATATCATTGGCAAAGTTTATTCATGCATAACTCAAAAAAGATTTTAATTTATATAGGTTTAATATTTACGTTTAGAATTCTGCAATATTGATTATATAATAAGGTCAGCCACATAAGCTCTGATAAAAAGTGTTAAAAGAATTACATATTTTCTTAATATTTCTAAAAGGTTTTAGAGCTATATTTTAAACATTTGCCGATTTTATTGTACATTTTTAGAAGAAGAGAAAATAAAAAAGCTTGTTTGTACATAAAACTAAATATTTAAATGAATGGTCGACAGCATTACATATTTGAAATAAGGACACGGATTTTTAAAAGTAATTCAAGCAAACGTACATAAGGTTGAGTAAATGAATACTGTAAAGAATTGCAGAAAAATGCTCCTTATACAGCATAAACATTTCTGAAAATTCAATGCAACCTCTTAGTTACTTCCGATCTCAGAAACATTTTTCTTATCTTCAGAAACCGTTTAGAGAAGGACAAATTAGAAGCTGCAGAAGACAGTTAGGTTTCCGAGGCTAAAAATAAAAGTTTCGGGAAAGAAAAATCCTCTTACTGCCCGTAAATTCCGGAAAAGACTTTCTGCTAACATGGGAAACATATTAGATTCGAAGTTAATAACTGGTTCTTCTAAAAAGTTCAGAAGATGATGGAAAGGTTTTCAGAGTCGTGTGAAACTAAGAAGTTACATTGTATTTTCGTACTATTTTTTTTTCTACATCAGGAAATAAAATCACTTCAGTCATTCTGGATAAGAAAATTACATCACAATTTACTATTGCATACATTATACTATTATTCGAAGAATTAATTGTTAATGAAAGAATATTTTGTTTTATTTTTCATTTAGTTTAAATGATTCTACTAGTGTTAATTTTTGAAACAGTATCACCCAATTATATAACTTTTTCACTCAATTAGATAAAATTACAACTTATATGAGTTTTTTACCAATCAGTTAGGCCGAATATTCAGTTTATGTTTCGGCCATAAACCGTAGTTTTGGCGAACATTCGTTTCCGGCGAAAATACTGCCGAATATTTGGCCGGGATCGAAACTATCTATATTTCTAAAATCTCGTTTCATCCTTCGGGAATTTACGACATTGCTCATTGATTTGAGTTGTATAGGATCGTATTGATTTGAGTTGTATAAAATCGATGCTCAATCAATTGACTCAAAAAACTTTTAAGTATAGTTTATTTCAATTAATTTAAATGCAAAATATTAAAAAACTGAAATTCTGTGTATAGTTAAAAATTAAATATTCATTATTCAATTTGTTCTTCATTTTTAACTACATTATTAATTAATAATTGATAAATCAATATGATTATTGGTTGTTATAAAAGAAAAAAATATAAAAGTTGTATGAGATTTTTTTTTGTTTTTATTTGAAACTTATACATGCACACATACACACGTATATATATGTGTGTGTGTGTTCGTTAGAAATGTTTTTCTATATAATTTATATATATATATATATATATATTCTATCCTTTTTAATCTTGTTTTTATTTTGAACTTAATTGTTTTTTCACAGTTTATTTCTTTATTTTATGGGTATGGTTGTCCCAAAATCATATTTTTTAGCTATATATAAGACTAATATGATGATGAAACCACATATTTTATTTGTGGTACTTTAGGCATTTGGGACTTGATAATTCTGTCTAATTTCCACAAATTTCATTTTTTCAATTTCTCCTTTTTTTTTTTTTTTTGTACTATTTATATGGAATCTATATTCAGTGTGTTGGGGGGGGGGGGGATTAATTATTATATTTTTATTCATCATTTCAATGTTTTTGTTGGTGTATCGGTAATGTTTCATTAATGGTTTTATATATATATATATATATATGGGGGGTGGGGGAGGTGTTTGTGTGGTATTAATTACTTTAAAGACTGTTTCGTTTTCGGCCGAAACTAGGAAGACAACCGACATTCGGTTTCAGTCTTAAAAACTTGTTTCGGTCGAACACTAGTTAAAATAATGAAGTTTAAGATCAAGTTAGGTCTTCCATGCGTTTGTTGGATCTTTTAATTCGTGGCCAAGAATTTGAAATACTGAACGCTAAATTCTTAATAGAAAGCAAAATATACTAAAGTAAAATTTTATGTGTCGCTACTTATTAAATGAAACATTTTCCTGCTCTGGAATACATAACCAGTTGCATATTAATGTCGCTAACGTCATTAACGTAAAGGCCATCATCGATGCCAAAAATCTTTCTATTTATAGTTAAGTAAATTGCATTTTAGTTATTAACTTATTTGAATAACATTGCATTTAAGAAAATAAAACACTGATGAATGCTAAATGTATTTCTTAAGACGTCAAACACTATTTCAGATATATGAATACCACCCAAACCTAAAAAATTCCACGTGCAAAATGAATGAAGAACTAGATTTTTTAAATGAATAAAAGTAGAATGTTGGAATTTTTATTATATACTTCAAAGATGTTAATAATCAGCTTAAAGACATAAAACTCGACATCATTATAACATTTTGAACTTTCAATCTGAATTTAATGCCGAATGACGTTAAAAACATTCTAACCCGCTTATCTTTCTTTCTGTTTTTAATCCTTTCAAATAGTTAAAAGATCCACCTGAGTTTCTTTCATTACGTCTTTCTTTCTTTTTTTTTATACTTTTTGTATTGTTTTTATTGATAAATAGTAATTGATATGCAAAATTAAGGAAAATTATTCGGAGAAAATACAATATTCTTCAATACGAATATGACTGTTACGTGTTTCCTGCTAACTTTTTCTACTTTCTAACCTTTCTAGCCTTTTCTATTTTTAAATTTCCACAAAAAGTATGAAAAATAAAAAGTTACTCGAAGATAATAATTAATTTATAAAAAACAATAAATAAATAAATAAAGAGTACGAGCAGGTTAACGTCTATTTATTATTATTAGTAGTAGTAGTAGTAAAAGTTAGTGAAACAAGTATATATAGAACGGTTCGTCACGAGTTTATATGAAATTTATTTTTATGTTGAGCAAATATTGATATCTTATTCAACATTCTTCACATTTTTTTCGTATTAAACAAAGTAAGGCACAGGAAAAATGCACCAGTACATAGGATTGTACTACTTTAGCCTGATACAGCATTTACCAGAAATTAAATCCGAATAAAAAATTCATAAATATAAAAAATATTTTATTTGCTATTTATTTTATTTTATTAGCTTATTTATGCTTTTGTATTTCTATTTTTAAAAAGACGAATCTAAAACTACTAATTTTTTTTCTTCTTAATTTCTTAAATGTTCCTTAAAAAAATTATTCATTTTTTTTCTACAAATCAGAACTACTATTATAAGATTCAATCTTTAGAAAACGGAAATATATTTTTTAGGGAGTTCTAATAAAAAGAAACAAAAGAAAATGCTTTTCAAAAACATTAACTATTAAGATAAAAATGCAGTTTTGTGCTGTTTATTTTGACAGAAAAGTTCGACAAGAGAAGTAATGTCCACCGATACGGTTTTAAGAGACAACTCTAGTTAATTTACATTTACAGGTAACGTTGAAGAAAAAAAAAATCTGTATTAATTCACTAGCAATATCGCCGTTTTCAGAGGATAATGATCTTTACAAAGACGGACTGCAAAATAGTCTTTAAGGTTTAAGACTGAACTTGTTATTTAAAATAATTTTGGTGGATATGAATGGAAGAAAATTTCGTAGAAACAATGATCATACCAGCTATAGAATTGAGCCATCGAAAGTTAAATCATTCTCTTAGACGACAGGTTGTAAATAATTGGGTGCATTTCGCTTCAATCAAAAGAGCATAAGTCAGTCTTTCACCGCAGGATTTCCACTTCACTGAATATAACATGTGTGTACAGTGAAAACACTATTCAGGTATCCTCACAGTCTTCTGAACAACGAGAAAGAACTAAAACGGTTCCCGGCCGATGTTTTCCGGTTAAAAAAAAACTCGCCGACAGAAACCAAAATTGAAGACGTAACAAGTATCATTTGACAATAACTTCGGTTCTCTAAGAAGAGAAAATGATTTGTAAATGTAATGTAGTATAATTAGTCACAGACGAATGAATGAAAAGAATACTACTTGGATGCTATGGTAAAATGCTGCGGAAAGATCGACAAACGTCAATCTCAAAATGAGAGATCATGTTTAGCGCTTAAATTACGCAAGAATGCTGAAATCATAGCCATTGACTCGTCTAATAATATCATGACATTGTAAGCTAATTTTTTTTTAAAGAAACAATTATCATAAAAAAATTGTATGTCTTGCATAAATCAACTACGTAAGGATCAAACTGTCTCTGGGCACAGTATTAAAATTGTTTTTTTTTCTTTATCTGCAGTCTTTAGTAATATATTCTTTAAGCTGCATTATGCATTTTTATTTATTTTATGGTAATTTAATTATCCTGTATATTTTGTTGCAACATTTTACAGAATATATTATTATACTACATTACATTTACAAATCATTTTCTCTTCTTAAAGAACCGAAGTTATTGTCAAATGATACTTTATTATTGTCTGAGTTATGTTTTTTAATAAGAATATCCAGATTACGCAGATGCCAAAAGTCAATGAAATTAAAATGTACAATAAATTGATTTCAATAAAGTTTTATTTCCAAAATTATTCCTTGAGGACTTCCTCTTCCTGTTTCATTTTCATTAAATAGAAAATATTTAGTTCACTTAATAACATTTTAAATAATTTATTTCGGATTAAACTTTAAAAAAGAACGAAAAATCATGCATCAGGCATCAATTATGAAACACTTTTCCAACACTAACAGAATGTTATTAAGAATTTTCAATTTTTCATACAACGAAATGGCATGTTTAAGTAAGCAATTTAAAAAAACACATAACTCAGTAAAAATCCATTTTCAGCAATTGCTGTCCATATCCGGTCATGTGTATGAATTCTTTCGTGCAGCCCTGTATATGATCTATGGAATTTATACTCAAAACGTAATACACTAAAAATTAGATAAGATTAAAAAATCATAACACGGAGGAAAACCCACTTCCAGCAATTATCCATCATAGTTTGTCCCGTAACAAAATTCTTTTGTGCGTCTCTGTAAATGAACGATAAATGCTACACACTCCATAATCTACAGAAAACATATTGTAGTGCACCTCAGTGATACTTTTGAACACTTGCCAACATAGTTTAAAAGTGTTTATGACTTCGGTTTGTCTGGTCGCCTATCTGCCTGTCTGTCCATGCTCTATAACTCGCGTAAATATACTTGAATTACCGTCATCTTGGTATATGGTAGTGAGGTTTACCATAGGACATACCCTATTGAAAATGGAATGTGTACCATTTATAGTTCGCTTACAGGTCACACAAAAGAATTCCATTACATTATGCTCTATGAGGAAAAGTCTTTTGCAGTGTATTTTAATAAAGTTACACTTTTTCAAGCATACTGAAATTGATATGCACAATTGAGGTGCAATAAAAAAAAATCGTTCTTAGAATATGGAATGCATGACATTTAGCAGTTATTATTCATTTACAGGGACACACAACTAATTACGTTACATTATGGCCTAAGGAAAAAAATCATTTGCAGTGTATTTTTAAAATGTTACACTATTTCAAACATAATGAAATTGATGTGCATTGTTGGGGTGCATTGTTGGGGTGCATTACAAGATGTTTACTGTAGAGTGTAGAATATGGAGTGTATAGTATTTATTTCTTCATTTACAAGGACACACAAAAAAAAATCGGTTATAAGCTGTTTATACGCGATAATTGCTGGAAGTGCGTTTTCAGATGCGGTTAGTCGTGTTATGCGTTTCCTAACTGAATTAAATTTTAGTTTAATATGCGGGTATGTATAAAAATATATAGATATACAGAGATATACAGGGATGCAGAAAATATTTAAAGTCACCATAATGCAGTAAATACTGAAAAAAAAATTCAAATGTGTTTTCCGTTTTTATAGCTGAATTAAATTTTAGCAAACCATGTAGAGTGTCACAAATCTATAGATAATTTACACGATACTCAAAAAAGTTCGAATATCTTATCGACTGTGGGTGTTAATTGCTGTTAATTGGATGTTCAAGTGTGTTATGCGTTTTTTAAATTGTTTATTTGGATATCTTATTTTACCTTATTAAACAGTGAAGTACATTTTGTTACAGTATTCTGGAAGTGCTGGAAAGTGATTCATAATCTAAGCGTGATTTTTCTTGTTATTAATTTCATTTTTTTTTAAATTCGTCTTATTAATAAAATGCATCGCAAACTATTTTTCCCATAGAGTATGACCATAATATAATAGAATTCTTTGTCCTATACACTTCATTTTCAATACCGAACATTCTATAAAAATTACATGGCAATCCGAGTATATTTACGAGACTTAGAACACGGCCAGACAAAAACAGACAAACCTAAAGCATAAACACTTTTCAACTTTATTAATTTATTATTTAGATAATTTTTAATAGCTACTTTTCTTCATTTAGTAGCCCTGTGACCGGTGGTCGCCACTAATTTTGCCGTTTACGGCATCCCGCCTCCTCCTTAAGAACCTACATCAGTCATGCGAAAAAACGCTCAAGCTAATGTTAAGTCTATGGGAAGGTTCTAGCGCGATTTCTCGCTCGCATTTTAATATATTTAAATGCTTTTTCTTGTATTGGATAGCTGAGGTCAATCTCCAACGTTGTTAGTTTTTACTTTTTCGATTTTGGTTCCAGTTATTTTATATAAGGGTACTTTCATTTTTAGAACCGGTTCCAAAATTGAAAATGCCCGCTTATAAAAAAAACTGCAACAAAAATCGAAAAAGTAAAAACTAACAACGTTGGCGATTAACCTCAGCTATCCTATGCAAAAAAAAAAAAAAAAAAATCATTTAAAAATAATAAAATGCGAGCGAGAAATCGCGCTAGACCCTTCCCATAGACTTAACATTAGCTTGAGCGTTTCTTCCCGTAACTAGTGTAGACTCTTAAGGCTCTTCTCAAATCCAAAGTAGCTCCTTTCTATACACATTTCTGTTCAGAAATGCATGAAATTGGCAGATGTTCTTACTCAGAAACTATGTAATCGAAGGATGTTTTTCATTTTTTGGTAAAGACAGAATATCTTTCAGAAAATACTGTCAAAGTGGACGTTTTAAACCGAATTCTCGACGCGGCACCGCGAGAAAGGTGAAAATCTTGTCACGTGACCAGAATCGCTTATAACTCGATAAGCAATGTGTTTATCAAAAAATGGAAAACGAACCTTCCGGCTCAACAACGCGAAACTTTCTGACTCATTTTTAAAGGTAAAGGTTTTTAAAGGTTGTAGTTTGGCAGGCCTGACTATTGAACCGATTTGAAACCGAATAGCGTTTTCCATGTTTTTTTATAAACAAGTTGCTTATCGAGTTATAAGTGATCCGCCTTAATATGACAGAACCAATTTCAACACATACAGGAGTAGCGCAGTTAAACAAGTTTCAAACAGCTTCAACAGTAGCTGGGTTAGATCATCTGCTATAGAAATTTTCACTTCAAATTTGCTTTTATATCGGTGATGCACACTTATTTTTTAACCGTGATATTATACGAAGCTTCTAAACAAGCATTGCATAGTTGTTTTAAAAGTACAATTCTGAGTAAAATGATTTAGATTTTGAAGGTATCATAATTTCAGCCATTTACTGAGATGATAATGGTGAGGAATATCGTCATAATAATGGTGAAATAAAATTAAATAGAGAAAAGTAAACGTGCTTCAGGAATCATTGACTGTATGATTGTTTAATCATTTAAATTTAGAAATCTCTAAATTCGTTGTTCAATAGTTTTTTTTGTTTTTTTTTTTTTAATCAAGAAAGAAGTAAATAATATATAAAGAAAATAATAATAAATGTATTACTGCGCATTCTGTAGAATAAATAGAAATTTTATTGTATTTTATTATTATTTATATAACAAAGGTTGTAAATATAGAATTGCGACTAGTTCGGTTGGTTATGAGTGAAAATTAATATTTGATAGAAATCAATACCGTGTTTACTCGCGTCATTTATGCCCATGCATATTTCTTCTGAAAGGAAATTTCAGTAACAAACAAAAATTTGCGTCATTTTCACATTAAGAATATGAGAAAAATAGGAATTTAATGGAGCTATGAATAAAGAGGGGGAGATCTATAGTGTAGTGTCTTGTGTCTACCAGTACCAGTCTCAAGTGAAGTATAACTGAAGATGTTAGTCACAAGATGGCCTTTGTTGTTTGTTTATATCGGATCAGCAGGGCCACTTCATCAAACTTCCACCAGTAAATTGGAATAGAAATGTTCGACTTATTTAAATATCTTGTTGATGCCAAACTTCTGTCTTAAATAAGGCAAACATGTCTATTTGTTTTTACTGGTGGAAATTTGCCAAGGTGGTATTATAATCTTTTTCACTGACACTGACGCAGAAGGATTGTTTATGTTGTCACAATATGGCGGAACCGCATGCCTGACTACCACTGGGGCAAATTTTCACCCGTAAAAACGAATAGATATTTTTGTCTTTATTATGACAGAAATTCTGAATGAATAAGACGCTTAAATAAGGAAAACATTTCTATTCAAATTTAATGGTGGAAGTTTTCCCTGGCGGTAGTCAGCCCAACGGAACCCGTTAAAGTTGAAACTTCACCATTTTGAGAATATGTCATAATTCTTCTTTATTCATAGTTCCATGGAATTTATATATGGGAATTCATATTAATCTAACCGCATGTGTCCTAGTGATTATCATTTTTAATACTTTCTAACAAAGTTGAAAAGTGTTTATGAATTCGGTTTGTCTGTGTGTCTGTCTGTTCGTGCTCTAACTGGCGTAAATATTACTCGGATTGCCATGTAATTGATATATATTAATAATGTTTACTATGGCATGTTCAGTATTGAAAATGAAGTATGTAGCGTTTATAGTTCATTTACAGGGACATTCAAAAGAATTCCGTTACATTACGGTCTTATAGGGAAAAATCTTTGGCGGTGCATTTTAATGATGTTAGACTATTTTAAACATATTTAAATTGATATTTAGCACTGAGGTGTATTACAAAAGGCTTACATAATTGCTGAGTGCGTTTTAAGTTGTAGTACGTTTTTAAATTAAGCTTTTTTTTGCCTATTAATTGGAGTGTATAAATTCCATAGATGATATACAGGGCAGCACAAAAGATCTTGAGTACATAATTCCGTTTATTGACGGAAATTGCTGAAGGGGAATTTACAACTGTGCTATGCGTTTCTTAACTGGACTAAATTTTAGCATACTATGCAGTATGTATACAAATCTATAGATCATATACAGGGCTTCACAAAAGAATTCGGATATTGTTCTGACTATTGATGGTAATTCCTGAAATTGTGTTTTCAAATGTATTATGCTTTTTCTCAAATTGTTTACTTAGACATTGGGCGGGGCTAGTTGAGCTTAAGCCGAAAGGTAGGCCTCCCCGTCCGGTTTGACCTTGACCTTGTTTACTTAGACATCATCTTTCAATTTATTAAACTATGGAGTTTTGTTAAAGTATTTTGGACGTGTTGGAAAGTGTTTCATAATCGATGCTTTACGCATGATTTTTCGTTCTTGTTCAATATTTCTTTAATTTGGCTTTTAGGAACTAATCTCTATTTTTCCAGCGATTTTCTCCTTTTGAGCTGCTGCACGACTCGTTTGCTGGTGGTATTACAATGCAATAATCCAGTGATACGGTACTGATTTGTTTACAAAAAATAGCAAATTCACAGAACTTTTATATTCACAGTAGACTACTTTGCTGAAGAAGAAACAGTAATAGGGCAGCTGGACATGAATTCGGAGTGAAAGAAGTTCTTATTCGACATACACTTAGAGAAAGCAATTAAATGTTACGAGGATTTTCTGGTCTTGAATCTGAGAATATTTCTTTGATATTTCTTTGCGAATATTTACTAAAGATATTTAAAACAGTACATAAACTTAATAATAATTAATTAATTTAATAAATAATAATAAATAATTTAAAAGTCGCATTTTTACATGAACCCATTCATATTAGAAAAGATTCATTTTTCTGTGGACTAGCAGGGTTAATAGCTTCAATCTTATGATAAATGACTTGTAATGATAAATGACTAATTGCATAAAAATGAAATTGATACATCAATTTTCCTGCGTTTAACAAAAAACTAATATGACTACATTTCTAATTAAAGTTTGGTCATAATAACTTTATCATCAGTCAAATTTGTTCAAATATTCTTTGCATGCCTTATAGCAATTAATTCGGTAAAATACTTTTGTAAAAGAATAAATGTTTTTTTGAGAATTTTTCTTGGGATTTTATGTTTCATTTTTTTTTTTCAATCTAGATGTAGAAAAATTATGCAAATGTTTAAACGATATAAATTTTCCTCTAATTATAGATATTGGATTTAAAAATTGAGCGAAAGTTTTGAAAATGAAATATAAAAGGAAAAACTCGACAATACCGGTTTCTATAAAGATATTAATACCCATTAAAATAAATTATATGTAATCTGCATAGATAATATTAAAAAATAAAATAAGCTACATATTGCTCCAGCGCAGGATTTTTACCTCAGCGTTATATGACATCAGTACCAGTATTAAAGCGGATTTCATTTATTTAACACATTTTAAAAAATACACTGTTTCGTACAAAATTTTTCGGTAACACCTTGGAGGCTATTACATAGATTTAGGACTAAATAAATAAATAAATAAATAAATAAATGAACATTTTCTCGTAACTATTGGAAGCTATTTTACAGATTTAGGATTCAACCAATTAAAGAAATAAACCTTTTCCTTTTACAACTTAGAAGCTATAGGTTAAGGACCCAGTCAATTAAAGAAATAAAATTTTCCGGTAACCACTTAAAAACTTCCAAAATCTATTAAGGGAAAAAAAAAAAACGTATTTTTTTTTATAAAATTTACACAATTTAAAAGAAAATCCATTTTAAATCCAAAACAAAATCTATGCATTGTAAGTATTTAAAAATATGCTTTGCAGAAACAACAGTATCTTTCGTGAGTGCACCTTACAGAGATTTTCATTGAAATCATTATATGGCGGGAAAAAATCAGTGAATGACATTTACAGCCTAATTTATGAGGACAAAAATACAATATTTATATATAATTTTTTTATATACCTGAAAAATTAACAATATGGTATAAATTTTATGAATAATTAATTCTGAAGGAAGATTTATAGGTTATAAATGAAGTTTTTACACGTTTTTTCTTAATGATTTTTCAAGTACAGTACTGTTATCTTGGAACAACATTAATTTACAAATGTGTGTCTTTCCCCATACTTAAGGGTGAAATTTGACTTTTGAGAAATCTTTCATTACTTTTTCTTTTATTTTGTAAAAAATAAAGATAAAAAATTAAATTTGAAAGCAGTTAAATTTATGAAATAAAACAAAAAATATTTTATATAAGTATTGATAATAAGAAAAATAAATCATACATGAATGTAAACAAATAAAAAATAATAATAAATATCTCATGTATATATTTTAACTCCGGAAAACTGGAAAAGTTTAAAACGGCAATGTAGTAAAATTAACATGCCAACCCTTAAATGAAACCTATTTTGCTAATCCAAGATTAATTAAAATATATTTACAAATTCTATCAATACTGCTTTTTTATTTAACAATACATTTTTAAGTCAAATAAATCAACCATAAAACTTCAAATTTACAGAAGTTTACGAAAAAGTGGGGATATAAAAATCAAATGATAAGCACTCTCCGAATTAAATTAAACAGTAAATGTAAGAACGTAAAAATATTTATGCATCCTTTCCTTTTTTGAGAAAAAAAAAAAATCATGATTGCAGTAATTTCAAATAAATATTTTTTACTAATAAAATTCGTATAAAGTGCATCATAACTTACCCTAGCAGGGGCTCTATCACTTTCAATAAAACTCCGATAAGTATAAGCAGAGGCCATTCTGCGCGCATCAGACAAAGCTAGGTAAGGGATCCCGTGAAGATGTGCACAGAAAGTGCAACATTGCTTCCAGTTGGTTGCGAGGACAATGCTTTTTTAGGCGGTACTCACCCGTGACGAAGTAATCGCAATCAAACAAAAAAAGTCGACATTCCCACCGCAATAATAATTGCGCGATAAACCGACGTGACAATCAGCTGCGCAGGCGCATTATGCTCAGTGCCCACTAAAGCAGAACGCTAAGACGACCGTAATGTCTTTGGTGGGCCGCATCCTCCGTGTTCCCAAACGTGATGCCATCAGCAAGATCTTTAAGCATTTCCTCCCAATAAAGGGCCCGAATTAAAGGGACTTGACTTCAACAAAAACAGCAAAACAACCAATTAACATCTATTCTCGGTAAAGACAACCGCCCCCCCCCACCCCCCTAAAAAAAAACTAAATCAACTTTTCTATAACCATCCCTCTTATTGTGGACATGCTTTTTTTAGTGGGTGGTCATTTATAATTTTACTATAAATTGCAATATAGTTGTTTATGGAATACATAAAGTTGCGCATGTTTCAGAATGAACATTTATTTCAGTGAATCCATTCTCTTATTAGCATGATTTTGAATGGCAAAAACGCTGGGGGAAAAAAAAAAAAAAAAAAAAAAAAGATGCCAAAAATATTTATAAGCAAATTATAATTATTTTTTTAATTATCTGATTTGAATATCGGTGATCACTCAACTATTAAAATATTTCTAGTACACCTAGAAAGTATTTAGTATTACACTTAGAAAGGCAGGAAATTCAACCATTCACATTTCTCTTTTTTTAACATTTCGAAAAGTTCAGTTTAAGTAACAAAATATATCCTACAATACAATATTTTTTCAGGATCGACCTTTTCAAGGGAGGAAACAGAAGTTAAGATTTCCTGTCAGCATGAGACTCCTTTCCTTTCATTTGATTTTGACATATATTCTTCAAAATGAAAAGATTGAGATCCACTCATCTGATTTGCAAGATGATATGACAGTTACATAAAAATGCGGAGCTAAGTAAGATGTCAAGCAATATTAAATTTTAAAGAACTACCCAGCAGTATAAAAGCTTATGTTAAATATTCTTATAGAAGTGATCTGAGAGAGTTATTTAAATAAAATTTAGATTTCTTGTTTAATTCAGCTTCAATAGAATATTGACGGGAGTTCTTTTTTTCAATAGGATAAGTAAATCAAGGAAAAAACGTCAGTTGTGAAAATTTCCATATCTGCACACAACTGTAAAGAACTTTCATGTGAAGAGGTCGACTTCTACACTAACACTCCTCTTTAGCCTTCTAAATTTACTAACAAAAATCATTTTGAAAAACAATATATATGAATCCTGTTACATGGCTACCAACCTTCCGGATTTTTTTAAAGGTCAAATAAACAAAATTCGGACTAGAAAAATAATTAAATGAAATGTTTCTGTTTTCTACATGGTTCTTAATTAACTTCTCTTATTAAAAAATTCTGGTTTTATTTGATTTGAAAAAAAAAAAAGGTGGAAGTTTTTTTTTTTTATGTAAGCGAATGAAACATTCAGTTTGAAAAACCGAAAGTCACATAAAATATTATTTACATAGTTACACAAAGGCCATTGGTCTAGAGTCTAGATTTTTGAACCACCAATTAGAGGGATTTGCTGACGGAAAATAACTGTATGTAACCCGTGTGTTCATATATTAAACCAGGGCTTCTCAAAGTGTGGTACGCGTACCACCAGGGCTCAGATCAATAAATAGTCTAATCATTGTTTTGAGTCCTTGAAGGCACACGAGGAAATTCAAAAGGGTACGTGACGACGCTGTGTTCACAATCAGCATACGAGGCGGAGCAGCTAAATAAGTCAGTAAAAGTGTTTTTCAAACGGTAAAAACAAAATTCTAAAACGTACTAAAGGTTGAACGCACTCGTCACATTAAAAAAAGTTGCTATCTGTAAATTTTGCATTAGATTTAGAATATAAGTTATGTTTATTTTCATCCATTCGTTGTTTTCTATGTTTCCATTTTTGTCTTCGTGATTTCTTACCAGTTAAAAAATAGGGAATACACAAAGTACGCGCAATTTTTCAAGGGTGCATGAGGCATAAAAGTTTTAAAATCGCTGCATTAGATGATTACGTTATCACGGAAATCTAAAATCACTTTTCGGCCAAAAAAATATGAGAGCTAATTTTCAAAATTGAGAAAATATATGTTTTCGCTACGTATATTTTATGATTAAAAGTTTGATTCCGTTTAATGTTCCTATGAAGATTGTATGTAAAATGATTTTTTTTTAAAGAAATTCTCATCTTATACAACAGATGAGGAATCTGTTTAACCTCTGCATCATTAGCACGTACGTACGAGCATTTTACCAGGCCAACTTAATAATGATTATTTTTTCCCATACGGTTTGAAATTTTTACATTTGGATACAATCAAAATAAGTTTTTGTGGTAAAAACACTTTTTCCACTTGGTAAGTATGGGTTAAAAGCGCACTTACATATATTAATGCTGAGAAAACAATTTAAAAATAACACAGTAGGTTTCTAAAATAGATATAGAAGTTGGCATTATATGTATATAAATGTATTTTTTGATAGATAGAAAGGAAAGGAAGAAAATGTTTTTAAGATAGATAACGGGCTACCTGAGAAACATTTTGCGTATAAAACATTATTTGTCTTACCAGACTTTCAAAATAATAATATCATCCGGTTCACATATTTCAGTGTGATTCGTTCTTTATAAGATCGAAACTGTTTGAACCCGAAATGCATTCATTTCAGTGTTTTGTACAATTTAATACTTTAATAAATTAATTTTTCTAGCGTAAAATATCTGTTGTACAATAAATTTCATCAAGCATTTATTGCTGAAGTCTGCTAGTTAGTTATTTGTTAGTTAACATATTTTCTAAAGTTGTATAAATGGAAATGTTGGAAGTATTTAAACAAATATTATATTTTTTAGAAATGATTTAATAAACTTTTTATTTAAATTAAACTTTTGGCAGAAATTGTTACGCAGGTATGTAGACATCAAAATTAAACTTTTCACTATACATGTTTTTGAAAAGAGAGAAGAACCTTCTTTTGATGTTGTTTCTGAACGAATATGCTGCAGCGAAATATTCAAATTTTAATTGGAAAAACATCATTCAGGAATTCCTTTTAACATGTCTGAGTAAAGAGTTCCCAGAAAAAAGAAATTCGGAGTTTTCTCATGTTATTATAGACATTTGGTGGAAAATCCCTTAAACTCTATATTTATCATGCTCGCTTAGTAATCATCAAGCAAAAAAGTAAAAGTGCTCTCCAAAAGCGGATAAAAGTAATTTTCTCTGCAGCTGAACAAATTTGGTTTTAAAATTATACGGAACACAGATATGATGAGAGATTGAGAGAAACATCCTTAGTAAAAGCATGCCTAATTTTTATTCAAACATTTTTCTTTTGGAATAAAATTTCTCATTAGAATTGTTTATCTCATGTACGGAATGGCAAGAACATGCTGCAGGTGACTAATACAGAAAAATAATAAAAGTTCTATATCAGTCTATTTAAGAAAAAGATGTTTTCAAATATCATACGATCTGCTACATGCATTTCGCAATTTTTATCTTAATGTGTGTATGTATATACAGAGTGTTCAATTAATTGAACAAGCTTTAATAAGTCATTAAAGCTAAATATGATATGAAATTAAAATTCTTTTCTAGAGAATGTGTGGCTGAAACTAAAGCATTACAACACTAGAGGGCGCTTTTCGATTGTGAAAAAAGGAGTGTTATAAATGATTACTGATACTAATATGATAACTAATACAAGAATTAATTAGAAAATACAAAATTCACTGTACTTGGTAATAATCATCAATTATGTTCAAAAAAAGGGACAGACGTTTCATAGAATTACTCTTTATCACTCTTTAAAATGCCCCTTGATATTAGTTCAGAATAAAGCTCATCGTATTAGATTTCCCTTTTTTTTCTTCTGGAACTTTATTTTTGTATTTTATTATTATTATTATTATTATTATTATTATTATTTATTTTATTTTATTAAATTTTTATTAAATTTTCATTTTTTGTTAAAGTTTCGTTAATTGTAGCAACTTTGTGTATCCATGTATTATCGCTTTTATCAATATTCTATAGTTTAAAATAAATACAACATAGCTGCCAACCTTCCAGTTTTTTCCGAGTCAAATAAAGACATGTCAACCAGAAATTTTATTTAATGAATAAAAACTTATAACTGTTTCATAGAGGGAAGGTAACATCTTATTAACTTTTCTTTTTCTGGTTGGAAGTATGCGTATATCCGATTAAAGAAAAAAAACGGAAGATATGGCAGCTTATGCATATATATTTAACAGTAAAACTTTCAAAACTTAATGGCTTAAGTATATACCAGAACTTCAATCAAATTGTAGAACATTTGAAATCTCTTAAAGTCTAATATTTCATGTTTCCTTTAAGTAGTTTTTGAGTATTCTAGCAATATTACAATTAAAGAATGCGTGCATTTTTCTTTCTTTTTACTTTTGGATAATTTAAACACCATTTGTATTCACCCCATAAAGAAATAAATATAATGTTGGGTGATAACTAAGACACTAAGTGCATGACAACATTTTATATTTCTCTGGAAAGTTTTTTGATTCGGAAAATGCCATAAATAAAGATTAACTAAGAACCTGCTTTCAGATCTGGATCAGAAATTCTTTGATAACACACATTCGCAGTTCATGTAACTTAAGAGAATTTTCATTTCAGCAGACATATTTCATAAAGAGGAGGAATGGTGATATTTAATTTCAATGTTAATAAATGTGTTATAATAAAGCAGTGTTAAGGAATATTATTGAGGCACAAATATATGGAAAATTTAATATCCTAATAAGCACATCTTTCACTTGTGTGAAAAGACAAAAACCTCAGACAGATCATGTTGAGCTTTATGGAATTTCACTAATTATGAAATCTTCATTTGATTAGCTTGAAAAATTCACACCAATGAAGAAGGCAATTTTAGAAGATGTACACTGTCAAAAAAATTCGTAGAACACTGCACCATTTAATGTTGGGGGGAAAAAAAAACAGGATTTCTCAAAACTCCTTCAACAATGGTTCACTTTCTCGCCATCCTGTGACAATATGTACTCGTCAATCAGAACAAGTATTTTTTATGCACACTTGAGACAATTGACACACTTGATACCTGGGGTATTTTCGCGCCACATCGTTTGAAAAACATGGCTTTATAGAAATAACTTATAGAATACAATTTCATAAACCCTCGCATTTATTATAGCTATGAATATGTTATATACTTAAAAACACAGTAAAAAACATAATCAGGTGTTACGCATGTTTAGGGACCAATTTTATATGGAACTCACCTTTGAATTATAGCACTATTTCATGAACCGAGAAAAAATGCTTTCGTGCAGATGTTCTTTTAACTGCATCATGTTAGTTGAATGTGAACGAACATTTTGCAGCGGGACAGAGATAAAGTATGCCTCGAAATTTTCCACAATAAAGAGCTTTTACCGCTTCACCTGCCGAAACACAGGCAACAAAAATGTCACGCAAATTCATTTTAGAAATTCTTTTACGTTAAATAAATATTTTCTGGTTCAGAACAAATATCTTTGAGCTATTGTGTGTCTGAAAGTAACTGATAATTGCATTTGTATAAATGTTTATATACATTATTTATTACAAATGTTTATTAATTGTTTTACATTTATTTTAGCGGATTATGCAATGTAGTTTGTTTCTTCAATTTTAAAAAAAAAAGTTATAAAGCTATTTTCTCATTTTGTTTAACTATTCTAAAAAGTAATCATTATTTAAAAACTATCATTATTTAAAAATTAAATGTAAACAAAAATCCAAATAAATTAAAAAGTTATTTTCATATTTATGCCACGTTTTTACGTCATTAATGGATGTGAAATTTAAAGAAACATAATAGAGTAGTAGTGCATATGTTCTGTTAAGAAAGACCATGCTTTCGACTCTACAAAAATTTTCGTCAAACAACGAAAAATTTGACAGCACAATTGCTGAAAATTCTGCGCAATTTCACAGAAAACACGGAGCTTAGATGTGAGTATTTGCAGTCTTGCACACGCTTATACTTTATAGTGATTAATTTTTATACATATACTTTTGTTTTTTAATTTATTTATATAGTAAGCAACAGACCAAATGAAATTACTTGATGTAACTTTTGTAGCACAGTACTTTTGAGTGAGTTTTCGGCTATGGTTATGGTAAGGTTTCGGGTTTTTTTTCTTTTTTTTTTGTCTGTGTGAAATAAATAATTTTTGTAGTATTTGAACATATTTTTTCTTGAATGTGAAGTAAGTTAGATGTGTAAAAAAAGGAAGAAAATATGGCAATAAAATTTTAAGTAAATGCTATGTAGCAACTAACTGAGTTGATGAATAATATAAAATCGAGAAAATAAATATATAAATAGAATAATTGAACTTTTGAAACATTTTCATCCGCCTTTTCCGGAGATGTAATGAGCAGACGATGAAAGTAAGAAATATTTTCTACTTACACTGTTTATGTATTAGTTGTTTATGACTTTTAATTATTATTATTATTTTTTTTTAGACATTTACGTAAATTTATATGTTTGTTAAACGGACGATGACGGTATGCATGATCAAGAGTTGAAATAGCTCTAAATGTAAGTTATTTTTGATAAATAATAATCCAATATTTTTGTTACGTTTATTACTGATTCTGAAATCCAACAAATTGATCAAATCAGTATATCCAAATGAAAGATATATTTTTGTTCAATTTGAAAGATATTCTGACAGTACCTCATAACTAACGTACACCATCACTGGTTCATTGCCATAATGACTCCACAAGTGCATTTAACGTAATTTTCAATTCTTCATTGAACCCACTGGCACAGAAACTAATAATCAGTTCTGCCAAAAGAAGAGCACTTTCTTCAGCTATGATTCTGCATAGCTGAAAATTAACGACATTAAATCTTCAAAGTGTAAATCAAAAAGAATTTCTTATCTTTTTTAACACTTTCCAACCTAGTTGAAAAGTGTTTATGACTTCGGTTTGTCTGGCCGTCTGGCCGTCTGCCGTCTGGCCGTCTGGCCGTCTGCCGTCTGGCCGTCTGCCGTCTGCCGTCTGCCGTCTGTCCGTGCTCTAACTCCCGTAAATATGCTCGGATTGCCCTGCAAATTTTATATGTTATAATCGTTATCTATAGCATGTTCCCTATTTCAACGGAAGTGTGTAGCACTTATAGTTTTTTTACAGGGACACTCAAAAGAATTCCGTTACATTGCGGTCTATGGGGAAAAATCATTTGCGGTTTATTTAAATAATGTTTCAATACTTTAAACGCATTGAAATTTATATATATCACTAAGGTGCATTAGAAGAAGCTTAATATGGAATAGGGTGTGCATAGCACTTATACTTACTTTACAGGGACAGTCAAAAGAATTCCGTTACATTACGTCTATGGAGAAAAATCGTCTGCGGTTTATTTAAATAATGTTTCACTATTTTAAACGCATTGAAATTTATATAAGGTTCATTACAAGAGACTTACTACAGAATATTGTGTGTATAGCAGTCATCGTTCATTTACAGGGACACACAAAAGAATTCTCTACTGTATGTTAACAATAATTCCTGGAAGTGCGTTTTAAGTTACTGAATGCGATTTTAATTTTAAATCGCTTTTTGTATATTACGTGGTGTGTATAAATTCTGTAGATCCTATACAGGGAAGTACAAAAGTTCGGGAACACATTTCCGTATTATTTAACTCCAGACGGAGAATTTTAAACTGTGCTACGTGTTTCCTAACTGAACTAAAATTTAGCATCCTATGTAGTATATATACAAATCTATAGATCCTATACAGGGCTGAATAAAGTATTCGGATTACTTAGATGTTATCTTTTAGCTTATAAAAGAGTATGATTCGTAAAATTATTTTGGAAGCGTTGGAAAGTGTTACATAATCTATGCTTGACGCATGATTTTTCGTTCTTGTTTTTTTTTTTTTCTGCGTGTTCTGATTGGATTAGGTAAAACAATATAAGGCTGTTCTCAAATCCAAAGTAGCTTCTTTCTGACACATTTCTGAATTCATTTTTGTTCAGAAGCGCATGAAATTGGCAGGTGTTCTTATTCAGAAACTATGTAATCGAAGGAAGTTTTCCATTTTCTGGTTAAGGCAGAAGATCTTTCAGAAAAGACTGTCAAAGTGGGCGATTTGAACCGAATTCCTGACGCGTCACCGCGAGAAAGGCGAAAACGTTGTCGTCATGTGAACAGAATCACTCATAACTCGATAAGTAATTTTTTTATGCAAAAATGAAAAAAGCTATTCGATTCTAAATCCCTTCAATAGTCAGGCATGCCAATTTTATGCCTTTACGTTTAAAAATGAGTCAGAAAATGTGTCAGAAAGTTTCGCGTTGTTGAGCAGGGAACTTGAGAATCCCCTTAAAGCGGGTTTTTAATGAAGGGATCTTGATAAGAGTGAAATTGTTTAGTTTTTGACGAAATTTGGCTTATGAAAACTAGAATTTGAACATGTGAATCTTCTTATCTATTTCTCTTTTTATTTTTGTGTATATATGTAACATTTTTAAAGTGTGTGTATATATAATTTTTTCCTCTAAAAAGAACACGATAGAAATAAAAGTAATCTACAGCAATAAATTTGAGACTTTGATACTAGGTTATAATTCTTTAACGCCTACAGTCCGCAAAAGAAGAAGAAAAAGAGAGAAAGAGAGAGAGATCACCTCATGCATCTTATAATCTTCAAATTGTCACGTCAAAAAAAGATATAGCCATTTAACTGGAAATTATGTCTTCTTTCTTAAAAAAATATAAGCTTAGGGGTTCGTCTTCATACAGAAATTGTACAAAACTCTGAAATTTTCAATACGAATATAAATTTTATATCATATTTGGCTTTTTCGATAAATTTTACATAAGGATACTACAGGAATTCATTCGGTCAAGTACTGTGAAGGTTTAAGGTCTGGAACTCCTAATGTTAAATTCATTTGAAATCGATGCAAAACAGATTGAAATGATATTTTTTTAAGCATAACAGAAAATCTACTTGGCGCAATAAGTGGTAATCTCATATTCGCATATTTGAAGCTTTTAGAAATCCATTTCTGTTAACAAATGCATAGGTTACAACCCTTTTTTTCGCAAATTTATTTCGAAAAAAATTTGAATTGTAACTTGTGCATTTTTTAACAGAAATTGATTGCTAAAAGCTTAAGGTAGCGAATAATGAAATATGCGAAACTGAGATTACCGCTTATTGCGCCAAGTAGGTTTACTGCATGCTTAAAAACCTATCATTGCAATCTGTTTTGCAACGATTTCAAATGAATTTAACATTAGGGGAGTTTCAAATTTTAATCCTTCATAGTACTTGACCGAATGACTTCCTGTGGTATCCTTAGGTAAAATCTACCGAAAAAGCCAAATATGATACTAAAATTATGTATTCGTATTGATAATTTCAGCTGTGTACAATTTCAGTATTAAAACGACTCCCTAAGCTTATTTTAATAACATAAATTGGAAGAAGACAAAATTTCCAGTTGAATGACCATTTCCGTGTTTTTCTGTGACAATTTGGAGAATAAAATGTATATTTGGGTGATCTCTTCTTTTTTTTTTGGAGCCGATCATACAAAACACTTGTACATTAATTTTAAAATAACAACAGATATAATATTTTAGCTAATAAAATATAAGTATTTTATAGAAGTTGCGTTACCAAGATTGATTTTTTCTAATTTTTAAACATATTTACGAAGGACAAGTCACGCACTGAAAAAAATTAGTAATGTTGTTGAATGCGTATAATTCGAAAGTCTATAACTTAAAATGCATGTATTTCGAAAGAGTTCTGCATTCTATACTCTTTCAGGGGGAGAGGGGGAGGGGGGAGGGATTTTATTATTTTTTGTGATTTGAATTTTTCATTAATTAAATTTATTTTATTCCCAATTGTTCTGTAAAGTAGTGAAGCTTTAAAGCACATTTCTTTTGTTCCCCGGGTTCAGTAAAAATATAATATTGGTCACTTTCCTACTTTTTATCATTGAATATCAAAAGCGATCAGCGAAAGCACAACAATCAAGTTCCGAGGTCAGTTTAGAAGTTACATTTTAAAGAAGGAGATGCATAGGCATAAGAACAATAAAAATGATAGCACTTTTATAAACTATTTCTTGTTACCTTACTTTTAACCAGTAAATATGTTTTGCTTCACCTGTAGTATCAGATAAATATTATGAAACGCTAACGACAGTTTTTAATCATAGTAATATCAAAAAGGAAATAAATTGTTATATTGATCGTTATATAGATAATAATTCACAATGAGATTTCAGTAATGATATTGAGGTAAAATCAGATCACTAAATAGATTTATTTATAAACATAGCTATGGAAGATTCACCTAGTAACATTAGTCAATTAAGAATCTCACGATTTGCTGTAGTGCCATACACAGATAGTCGTAAATAATAACCATGCTTTGTTACAGAATCAAAATGAGCAATGAATGAACAATGCGGGAAAAAAAAACATTTCTCTAAATAAAAGAATGCCAAATGATATCAAAACGAAAGTATCGTTTGCATACATACACTGTAAACTGTTTTATGCTGTTTGAATGACACATCTTTATTGTAAAAGACAATCGAAATTGTATCATATTTTGAGCGCATTTTGCTTAGACATTTTGCTTTCAGATACTGTTACAGATTTCAACAAGGTGTTGTAGATCTACCAAAAGGTAAATATAATTGAAACAAACGATTTCATTGAAGCTCCAGGAAAAAAACTGAAAACTTTCTCTGCTAAGTAGAAGGTAATATAAATATGCAGTTAAATAATTTTACGTAAACTGCTACATGTTATATTAAAATAACTTTTTCGAAATATTCTTAAATTGGTGCAAATAATGAGGTTAATTAACTAGGTTAATTAATAATAATAATAAAATTATTAATGTAAAATTGCCTGTAGCTGAACAATATTTGTTTGGAACGATATTTATTATTTCTCTTATAAATATTTAACTTTCATGAAGGGATCGAAGATGTAAATATAAGATAAAGTAGAGAATTAAAAGTACAAATGATTTGTCTAAAATTAAATCTAATTTAAGAAAAACATCTGAAGACCGTTTTACGAAAAAAAATCGACAAACATTCGAAGTAAATATAGAATTACACAAACCACAAAATTAGGAATTAATACAAAAGTTTTCAAAAAGTGCTTCACCAAGTTCTTCCTCTGTGGCTTTTTGCCTTTCGTCATTATTTTTGTTTCTTTCTCACTCAAGTCTTATAAGACGTTTTCAATTCAAAAATCAAATGTTTAAAATCTAATCAAAACTACAGTATAAAACTAATTGTACTATAAGCGAAACGCCACGAAGGTACAATTATTCCTTAAAATTTCCCAAAATGATCATATAAGAATATTGAAATAATTCTTATAATTCAAATCTCTCCAACTGTATGTGTGAAACAATTAGCAAAACATTTAACCACAATCGTCAATAAATATGTTTTCTAGAATTTATGGATTATTTTAAAAAGTAAAACTAAAAACAATATGAAATGAAGACCATAAAAAAAAAAGAAAAAACGAATGTCTTTAAATAAGATATTTTATACATGAATATATACACATTCGTATTACGAAAGCACTGGCAACGGAAGAGACAGACAGTGATACTTCCACCCCACTTCGCTATCACGTGATCAAGATAGGCTGGTGTCCATCAATTGTAGAATTGATGGACACCAGTACATTGCCGTGAGATCAATGTAGGCTGAAAAACAACTGAGATTGGTGGAGTACCGCATCCTGTCTTTTTCGTTGGCTGCGTACGAGAGCCAATGTTTTAGGACAAAGTCGCTGGCCGAATAAGAACTACTTCATATGTTTAATCTCTTTGATATACGCCTTGAAATACATTGAAAAATTAATTTTGAAAAGTGCATTTTTTTCCTTTCTTTTTTGTTGCCTTTTTAAGGTTTCGATTCCCTTCAGGGGAAATCATTTTTAAAGTGGTTAATCTATTAAAAATTTTTTCCGTTACCTAGTATTCCTCCATTACTGTAATTTTATGAAGATTATCGCTGTGGTATTTTTTAATACCAGATCTTTTTACAACAAATTTTTAAAAATCTAAGCAAGCAAAAGTGAAAATTACTTTCAAAGCCGAAATTTATCAGTTGTTTTCTTAGGTTAAGCCCCAGACCTTCTATAAATTTATTAAGATATTCGCTGTAGAATCTGTAAAACAACAAAAACATTTTATGATACATTTTAATATCAATAAAAAATAAAACAGTTAAACTCAAACAATCTGTTTCTAGATTGTATTAGGCGAATATTATGAAAAACATTTGCTGGTTAAATGCGGATCTAATTATCAAAAACAGTACGTAGTGCTTTAAAAAGTCATAAGCGAATACAAGCAAACTCTTCACATTCCTTGAACAACAATAATGAAATATGTTTTCAATTTGAATGAAAAATTCATTGAAAACAAGTAATCAAAGCCCAGGAAAATGATGCTTCAATAGACATGAAAAGGCAGGATTCGATAGAATTCTTTCATTCATGAGGAAAAATAGGTTACTGAAAAGTCTTCAGTTATGCATTTAGATGCGTGAAATTGTAGTAGAATCTCAATTGTGTATGTTTTGTGGAATAAGTGGAGACACACAGCAACACTTTTAGGCCGAACGGTGGCGGCTAAGAATGAATACGTCATCGAGTTTCGAGATGAAATTATGGTGTAGGACAAGATTATTAATAGTACATAAAAGTATGACTGGTCTGTCTCGGCATATCAATGCCAAACTTTTTGGTTGGGGCTCCGGTTGGGTGATCCTGATCCTGTCTCGGCATATCTTGGTACGATGTGAGCAATACTAATATGTAATTTTAGCGGTAATATCACGTCATCGAATTTCGAGATAAAATTGATGCCAAATTAAAGCTTAAACAAAGTACTATATTTTTGCCGAAGCGTCAGTTGAGGCTCACCGTGGAGACGCGAAAAGTTTTTGGTTTCTGTCTGTTTGTCTGTTTGTTCCACGATAACTGCCGTAAAAATGATCCGATTAGGTTGACTGTTAGTGGGTATGTTGGTGACGTACCCGGAATGAGCTGTATAGGTTTTGGTTACATTTGGTTCATTCGTTCGAAAAATATAGAACATTTCTTTTTAGGTCATAATGCTTTCCTATGGGGATGCAGACTATTTTCAAATTTCATTTTTAACTGAAATGAAAATCGCATATTTGAATATTGGATTTAAACGTAAAATTACTAATGCTAAATTTTCGATATGGAGGTTTTAAATATATCCAATAGCTTTGAAAATTTGCTGATACATTCATTAGAATTTAGAAATTAATTGTTTAAATTATTGGAAAATTTTTCGCATCGGTTCGGGAAATATAAAATATTTTATTTTCATATTTTTTAAAAATTTTAAAATGCATTTCTTTTTACTTTGTTCTTTAATATATTAGTTGATTAGCAACCATATTTCAAAGAATATCAAAATAATAAAATTCAAGTAATTCGCACTATTTTGCTACAGTATTTCATTATCAAAATATTGCATGATGATTTAAATGTCTCATCATGATTTTAATGATTTTAATTTCTCATTTTTTACAAAAATGTCATGTATTTCTTTTTTTCCCTTTCTTTCATTAAATGGTTGCCTAGCAACGTATTTCAATATTTCAAAGAATATCAAAAAATGAAAATTGGAGTAAATCGCAATACTTTGATGCAAAATTTTATTATCAAAATAGCTGATTTTCGGGAGATTTTACTTTTGAATATGCTTTTCTTAATAAAATAGATGAAGGTTTATTTTAACTACTAAAGAAAGATTGCCAAACCGGTTTTCCAAACGAAAATTATAAAAACGTTGACTGCATAAATTGAATATAAGTATCATAAGAGCAATTTACATTTGTAAAAGTATATTTAGTACACGAAATTCTATCAATTTTAGCAACATATGATGATTCTTAGTGGTTTAAAAGTAAGTGTTCATTTAAGGATAGGATACAATCTCATGTGCAAAGAGATGGTTAATCTAATGAAATTGCAACAGTAAATGCATTCAGACATATACTTGAATAATGAACTAGCACAATTACTCGAAATTGAGAACATAAAGTTAAAGCGACAACGGTGGGTTCAGGGGGGGGGGGGCGTAGCCCTCCTTAAAAAATGTATTCTTATTCTGAAAAAATACGATAATAAGTAGTTTATCATATCATTGCATAAAATTGTGTTTAATGTGATACTTCTAAAATTTCCGGAAGTTCCGATAAATCTTATATGCTTATAAATGTATAAATAACTTAACAAAATTGAATTTTACGATATCAAATATTATGCAGATTATAATAACAATTAGTGAGATTAATGAACAGTGATATGTATGTCTGACGTTGAGGCCTCTGATCTGTAGATTTGCTGGTAAATATTTTGATCTGTTTGGCAGACTCTCCAGTAGACAAAAATTTATAACATAAAATGACATCATATCGTACTGTTGAAGAGTTGGGCACTATAGAAAATACATGTATTTGAAATACATTTGCATTTTGTATTTTACACTGATAAAATTAAAGTATTTGAAAAATGTCTACCCCGCCCCTTCTTTTTTGTCCTGTGCACTATTTCTAATTGTTTATTATGCAGCAACCAGAATTAGTATGTTATCATATTTATTAGCATCTGGTGTACACTAAATTTATAACTTTTCAATTGCATATCACGATGTTTTTATGATTAAATTTATAATTTACCAATCAGACAGAAATTCTCGATCTATGTCAAAATTGTACGTGATAGTAATTTTTGAATATTTTTGCCCGAAATGAGCATAAAAAGAACATAAGAACAATTCCTTAATTTGAAAGAAAAAAGATTTTTCTCAGCCTGTGTTCTTTTTCTATTGCTGAGCTAAAAGTAAATATACATTAACAATTGTTTCTTAATCCCAACAGTACTTATATATACCATTTCAGACAACACTTTAAAAATAAAATAACTTGTATGTTTTAATTAAACGAATATTATAATTTCCCAAACTTTAAAAAATAAAAAATTTGTATACAAATGAGTTGCCTAGAAATGTTGAGATGTTTCGTAGCAGAAACTTAATATTGCAGATTACACAACAAACTGGGAGCTAAAATGAGATACATGCACTCTAAAAAAAACCCGTGAAAATACAAGAGATTTTCCGTAAAATTTTACGGAGAAGTTTCATTTTTCCAAAACAACAGTACAATTTCCGTAAATGACATTAGTTCCGTAAAGGGCCATTCCATTGTAACGGGTGTGACATCCAGACAAAATTTTAAGAGTTTATATCTATATTTTGGGAAATAAATTAGCTAAGAAATCCCTGAAAAGTATTTTAATTATGTTTTTCCATGCATATGCTTGAATAATTGAGCAAATATATAATTTCAATAGCTTTCAATATTTAAAAAAATAATAATAACTTGTGACGGGTGTGACTCTTTCGGGACAAGAGTTTTTACTTGCATACACATTTGTTAAAATTCCTGTGAATATTAAAGTGTGTCATTATTAAAACAATTTTTTTCTAATGAAAGAAATTCACATTAAACTTAATACGTAATGTTCATAATAAATTTTAATTATTTTAATGTATAAGAATTTTTTTCCTGCTGTGACGGGTGTGACATTGTGCAAAGTGTACAATTTGAAAGTTGTTTACCAAAAAAATACAGTGATCAGTATAGACAGTAAACTCAACAATAGTAAATATACAAAAGAAATTTAATAAAACTAACATATTTATGCAGTTAGTTTAAAATTTGTACTGCTCCCTACTCGTTATAAGTGATGGGGGAGCTACTTTTTTTACAATAGCAGAAAAAATTGTAATTGAGATGTCATCTTCCTCTGGCCAAATGCAATGTAGCCCACTGGCTTCATGTATTTTAAGCTTATTTCTTCCTTACGGAAGTTGATATTCAAGACATTAGCATAGTACAAGCTATTACGCTTTTTGATACTGGTCAGCGAAACCAAAAGATAATCACCAATATTTAAATCTGACATTTTCCAATTCTTTCTGGGGGGAGATTCGCAATTATAGCAGTGACTGCCACTTCCCTCAGTGTTGATTTGGAAGTCTTTCCCATCAAAAGGATAGTACTATCATTACTTACTTTAAAGTGGTGATAAGACTTGATGCCTTCGATGAACTTGATGCCTTCCCATTTTCTGGTCAGTATTTGTTTAGTTTCTACTATTTTCACTGCTGAGGCATACAATGCCTTTATTGCACCAATTTCCTGAGCACATTTAAAATAATCCAAAGCAGAATTAACTTAAAAGTAAGTAAGTTGCTGCCAACTCACAATTTGCTAAAATAATTCAAATATATATTTCATGATTTATCTTCTCTTTATCGGCAAATTGGACTTAATATGTTCAGAAACAAGAATGATTCAACCTTACACTCCATTTAAAAAATATTTAAATATATTTCAAAGCAATTTAAAATTTTGTCATACCTGTCACAAGTATTTTGTCACCTCCGTCACAAGTATTTTGTCACACCCGTCACACTAAAATTTCACACAAAATAAAAATTTAATGAACTTTTAACGTTTTGTAGTTATTCAGACTTGCAATACGGACTTTCCGAAAATTTCATGTATTTTCATGGAAAAATGCATTTTGTATAATAACTTAAGCATCTTTTTTGTGACGAGTGTGACAGAGAGACAGTGTAAATATATTTGTATTAAAAATCGGATCTTTAAATTAAAAAAAAAAAAAAAATTAAGTGTTTCAAAAGATACACAAAGGTAACAAATAGTGATATATGCACATATATGGAAAATTCTGCTGTTTTAAATATTGCTTCTGGCAGAATGAAAATACCCTATTTTACAGGCTGAAAGTTTTTCAAATTTTTCCAACTTTGAGCCTAGATAAATTATAAAAAATATATTTTTATAGCTTAGTTCTCTGTAATTTCATATGCGTCATATTTTTACCTTTAATTTGATATATTATTTGTAGTAATAAAAGACATTTGAAATTTCAACCCTCATGTCCACTTTTTCATGGAAATGCCCTAAAGGAGATTTCAAATCCGTAGATATGCAGATAGTTTTCCGTAAATTTGACGGATTTTTTTCAAAACAGTACAATGTCCGTATTTCCCCATTTCCGGAAATAACGTTCAGAAGTTTGTATACAGATATCGTCTTGTTTGAAATGCGAATTAAGATTGTTGTATTTACTAGGGTCCAGGGTCTTCTAGGATCCAGGCCTGGACCGGTCCTACCCGTGGGCCTATTTTCTGTCATTAGACTCGGGCCAATCCTGGAGCTTATTCTAACCGGCCCGTGTCTGGATGGTAATTTTTTGTGAAAATAATAATGATATTTTTAATTTTTGAGTGAAATCTTTAGAAGTTTATTTATATAAATTACAGAAACTTTTTTGTTTTAAATCTACTTTTTTTTCTTTATAGTGCTTCAAATTATGAATTTTTTCACTGACATTTTAAAATTTTATTTTAATTTTATTAACGTGAGGCAATATTAGGTTATTAAAGGTTTCGTAAAATAATATCTTTGCAAATTATTGGTATTGAACAAAACTGATTTGTCTTATAAATTTGTGAATTAACCTAAAATTTATTATTTTATAAATTATAATTTTAGAAAGTTTATATTTTTTTCTTTAAATTTATAAAAAATAATTAATGATTTTTTCTTTACTTTTATAAAAATGAAGTTTATAATTTTATAAGGTTTATAATATATTTAGTTAGTTTATAATTTTATAAAGTTTATAATATATTTAGTTAGTTTATAACTTTATAAAGTTTATAATATATTTAGTTAGTTTATAATATATTTAGTTAGTTTATAATTTTATAAATTAAACTAAATTAATTTAGACTAAATTAATAAATCCAAATTTAAACATAATTATCCTAAGGTCATTAATTTCAAAATTTTCGCTAAAAATCTTTTTTTTGTTGTTGTTTTAATATTTTTAAGGTTTCATAAAATAATATTTTTGCAAATTATCGGTATGTAGGTGTTAAACTAAGCTGATTTGTCTTATAAATTTGTGAATTAAACTAAAATTTATTATTTTATAAATTATAATTTTACGAAGTTCATATTTTTTTCTTTAAATTTATAAAAAATAATTAATAACTTTTTGTTTACTTTTATAAAAATGAAGTTTATAATTTTATAAAGCTTATAATTTATTTCGTTAGTTCATAATTTTATAAATTAAACTAAATTAATTTAAACTAAATTATCAAGTCCAAATTTAAACTTACCTATCCTAAGGTCATTAATTTCAAAATTTTCTCTAAAAATCTATTTTTTTGTTTTAATTTTTTTAAATTATTCAGTTTAACAGAGTCGTACACAAAAGCTCTCAGTAAAGATTAAATATAATAATTTAATTTATTATAAAATTGTTTATTCACATAAGTTTTTAAAATAAGAGATAAAGGAAATTTACTTTAATAGCATGTAATAAATACGTCTACTTAAAATAATTATTGTTTTTAGAATTGATAAATAGATCAACAGACAAATAATTTTAAAAAGTATATGTACTATTGCAAAAAGAAGCAATCATTAGTCTTAATACGTTTTACGCATATAATACATAAAAAGTTAAAATTTATCTGTTATAAAGCATCAAATAATAAAGCAAGATATGAAAAATTATGAAAATAAAATATTGAAAAAATCCATCTAACTATAAAACCTTTAAGTTTTTGCATCATTAAAAGCATGTAAAATAAATGACAACATTTGAGTGAACGAAGTGTCCGGTCTTAGCGTAATGGTACAGCCCGCCAGTTTACTACACAGCAGTTTCCGCGTTCGAACCCTTTCGTGGCAAGTGTTGGTTATTTACTGAAAACTCGCACAGAAATGAAAGAAAAAAAAATAAAAAGTGTTATAAGATGTTCCTTGAGAAATATATATATTTTTTGGTCCTATACAATTTATTTTAACGATATAAAAATATCTAAGAAATACGGAAGATATCTGTTAAAAAACGGAAATTTAAAAACCGATATTTCAGAAATCACGGAAAATTTCCTGGAATTTTTTTCCCCGTTAAAATACGGAAATAGTACTGGCGTCTTGATTGCCAGTACAATTTCCGTTTTTTTTTTTACAGTGTAGGCGTGAAATTATCCTCCTAAAACTTTCACATATCTACTAATACTGTCCATCGATGATAGAGTAAAGAATTTAACATTGATCCTGAAATGTACTGGAGGTAATGGATGAATCCAATATTGTTTATAACAAATTGATACTACTCGTACTTTAAAGTACCTTCGGAACTTGAAGAGTTAACACAGTCAGTTTTAACCCCTTGACAATAACAATGCAGTATGCGTGATGTATATGGTGTTCAGAATTCTTGATTAGACCTACCAGTAATTTTGAACAGAAAATGTTTAAAGTATTGAACAAACTGGTGTAATACTATAAAAACATAAAAAACTTCTTAATAACACCATAAAATAAGGAATGCGCAAGGCTTTTCGAAAGAATTTTGTCTTTCTTCGTCATGCGCAAAGACGACGTGCAACCACTTTGAAGGCAGGAGCAAGAGGGAAAAGAAATTGGAGGGAAAGAGGGACAAGTTAAATGAACAGCCAATAGGAAAGAAGAAGGCATCAGCCAATAGGAAAGCAGAAAGGCATCAGCCAATCACAGAAGAGAATTACCTACAACGCAGAAAAAAAGGAAAATTATGAAGAAAATTGGAAAATAAATAATAAATTAATTAATTAATTTAATTTAATTTAATTTAATAGAAATACAATAAATAAGTAAATAAATAAAAATAAATAAATAAATAAGTAAATAAAATAAAATGCATAAAAAATGGAAGTAAAATAGAAATTCAAAATATAAACAAAAACTATATGGTTGAGCTAAACATGTGTTTCCAAGCTGCAGAAAGCATGGTGGAATCAGTTTTTTCATTAGAAAATCTTATTTAATCATAGAAAATCTTATTTAATCATAGAAAATCTTATTTAATCATAGAATTTCTGCGATTAAATTAGGCAAACATTTCTAATCGGAATTATCTGTGATAAAAGATAAAATATTATGCAAAGGACAGTCGTCAAGTAATTGGTAAATATGCACTTGAATATGTTTCATGTGTAAAAGTGTTTTCGTGTGACATATTGCAGAGCAACTCATTCAGATGACTCAGACTTATTCAATAAACAGTCGAAAAAGTTGTTAAGTTATAAAATACATTTTAAATCAGGAAAGTTATAGAGAATTTTTAGATATATAAAAGTATCTAAATGACAGTTGTTTCATAGAATTATTCTGGTAGTACTTGGAACTTTTAAATGGACACTTTTTAAAGAATGGAATAAAAAACTTTTTTTCATTTTATTTTTGAAATTTGAATGTGCAACTTTTACTTTTAGTCTACAACATTACTCTTACAAAAAAAAAAAAAAAAGATAGAAAAGGCAGGCATTGGATTTATACAAATCTGAAATTGCCCCCCTGAAAAGTCAAATTACCCCCCCCCCCCCCATTGGGAACCCCTGTATTAGACCAATATTCATTTTTTATTATTTTTAAACAGAATCAACTGATTGGTAAGTAGTTCATACGAGTAGTAATTTTTCCATCTGAGCGAAAATGGGTCAAGGTTGGGACTCGAACCCAAAACCTTTTGGATTAAATTTCCAATGCTCTTCCAACTGAGATATCTCGACGACATCCCAGCCAACACAATATTCGCTCAGAACAACCATTTGGTCATGACATCTGGACTGTTATTTTAAACAGCAGAACAGGTAAAAAAACTCCAACAAACTATGGATGAGTAGTTACACTTTTAATTATTTTTAAACACAATCAACTGATTGGTAAATAATTCATACGAGTAGTAATTCTCCCATCTGAGCGAAGATGTGTCCAGGCTGAGACTCCAAACCAGAACCTTTGTTCTGAGCGAATATTGTGTTGGCTGGTATGTCGTCCAGATAGCTCAATTGGAAGAGCACTGGCAATTCAAACCTAAAGGTTCTGGGTTCGACTTTCAGCGTGGACACATTTTCGTTCAGATGGGAAAATTACTACTTATATAAATTATTTATTAATCATTTGATTGTGTTTAAAAATAATTAAAAGTGTAATTACTCAACCATAGTTCGTTCCTTTACCTGCGGTTTATTCTGTTGTGCTGGTTTAATTAACATCATAAGATGTCATGACCAAATGTTTGTTCTGAGACAATATTGTGCTTGCTCGGATGTCATCCAGATAGCTCAACTGGAAGAGCATTGGCAATTTAAGCCAAAATATTCTGGGTTCGAGTCTCCGAGTCTCAGCTTGGACGCATTTTTGCTCAGATCGGAAAATTATCATTCATACAATATTCATTGTATACGCTATATATAATCCAGTATTGACTATATCTTAGCGAATGTTGGCAGTATTGGTATGAAATATTGCCCCAACATTGAGGTATTTACATTCTGCCAATATTGGCGCAATGTTGACAAGAAATATTTCGTCATTTCATAGCCAATATTTCCAATGTAAATTAGTTCCAATAAATGCAAAATTAGCGCAACATTTTACACCGATATTGGCTATGTTTGTAAGGGAATAGAAGAGAAAGATACGAAATTTTGTAACTAAATAAAACTGGCTGATTTTTTTTTCCTTTTTTTTTAAGCCAGCTAATTAGATATATATAAATTTTTTATTAATCTTTTTTTAATCTAGATCTTTAATTTCTGAGAGAGAACAACAAAATTTAGATGAATGCAACCGAATTTGGAACAACAAAATTTAGTGCAAATATATTAAGCTGGTTGAAGTTACGTAAGGAAAAATTAAGCTGTCAAAAGTTTAGCTTCTAGTGATTTGCTTCATTTTTTAAGTCTTGTATTTAATGACTTACATAGTTAAGTAGCTTATAATTATTAGAAAATAACTGCATGCATGTAAAAAGATTTCTTATGGTGTGTATATTAGGATTAATGCAGAGATGATCAGACATTTAGATAAAAATTGAGTTATGATTTCAGTTCTGTTTAAGGACTATTTTACAGTTCGCATTTGCCTATTTAAGGACTAAAGGACAAGTTTGTTTAATCTATATATTTATCTTATTACTTTGTAAGTGGATCCAAACAATGTTTCAAAGAGAGTGGTATTAAAACTGTCATAAAAAATGTTCTGTCAAACATGTCTGTTGACTCCCTCTAACCCTAAAAATACGACTACTAATTTTCTAACATTTCGAAATAAACAAACAGAAAATACCACAAATAAGAATAATTTTACTTAATAATATGTTGAAAACAATGGTAGTATCAATAAGTTTTTTAAACTATTATTTCCATTTAAATAATATACTTTAAACATTCTTTTTTTTTTTTTTTTCCTCATATACCACTAACATGGAAGAAATTAATTATACAAATATAGCAGATGCTCAAATATTTGGAAAATTAAATTTAAGATCTCATTGGCATTTAATTACTACGTGATGTCTCATGTCTCTAAAGATGTTAAACTGCATGAAGCGAATTAGTCAGAAGTATTATTCCGCGAAAGTATTGTTCGAGTCACTGTTAAGTAGAATTTACCTGAATAAATTATTATATGAGTAGGATGTGCACAGCAAAGATATCATTATTCTCTGAGCAATGAATGAAAATGTCAAGATAATTTAAACTGTATACGTGGAACGCATCTAGAAGTGCTAGTTGACGCGTTTTCACATTACCAAGACAAACTACTTAGGGAATTAGTTTGGCTTATCTTTTACGTATTTCTTTACATATGCTTTAATTGTTTTCTTTGGATGATGTATATCTATTTATTTCCAATAAAATATGAATATTATTTTAGGAATGCTATTCTGTTATTCTGCAACGCTTATCTTAATACACATGAGCAAAAAGTATCTACAACAATTAATCGATTGTAATTGATAAGTAAAGCATGCGCGTTATACTGCATAAATTATGAATGAGTGGAATTCTGCTTTAAGTTATTTTAACAAGTGTTTAGTTACAAATATTTTCTCCTAGATATCTTTTAACTTCCTTGATTGACTGTAACCGGCCGTTTGCGATGATTTCCTGTATTCAGTGGCGAATTATATACAAGTGCAGGGGGTCTTAAACACATAATGGCAGAAACACTTTCACAAGTGAAAAATGACATCCTAGACATGCATTTTTATTTATATAAAACTGAAATAAATTAATACAATTCAGGCAAAATGCCATAATTTTTCACTGACTTTTCGTTCCACCGTTCTGTGTTTAGAGAGTAAATCTTTAGAAATTATATAAGGGCACACTGTTAGAAATGGATACTCAAATTCCACGAAATTTTCTTCGTTTTTGACGAAACTGTTGCCTGGGAAATGCTCCGAGCGAATATTTTGTCAAATCGAGTAAATTTGTATCCTCAAAAAAGTGAGGAAATTAATTTCGCCAAATTGCTTGTTCGAAAGTGCAAAAAAAGATCAAAAAAAGATTGTTGATGGTTGTCAATGGTTGTCTATTGACAATTTTAGAAGCACCTGTAATTGACAGGGGAAAAAAATACGACACTTTTCTCAAGTCTTCAACGGAATTCGACCGCGCGATCTTCGGTGTGGGAGACCACTGTGCTGCGTCCTTCGCCAGTGGGACCTTGAATGAATTTGATTTTAAATGTATCTATGGGATGTTGATGTGTGTTTATATTTTTAAAAGTATTTTTTGTTGGTGCTGTTATAATTTTTGCATGTTTTAATTAATAAGGCTAGATTACTATTATGGTTTTTCTATGGTTAATAAATAATTAGAATATGGCTTAATTAATATAATTTATTAGAGAAATTTCCTTTGTTCAATGAATGATTAGAATATGGTCTAGTTAATGTGTTGATCAGAAATAATAAATTTTTAAGTAGAGGAGAGTTCATCAATTTTAGATTATAAGATTATAACACGTTACTGTTTATAGAGGGGAAAGGGATCAGTTATGCATATTTTAAATTTGACTGTTATATGAATATATTTCTTAAATAAAAAAGAGATTCTAAAATTTTGAAATGTTTTTTTCTTTTAACCATTGGGAAAATAGTTGTTACTTTCGGTCGAAAATGGACGAAATGATGTTCACATTTTACTATTTTAACCGTTTTTAACGAAATTCTGCAATTTTTGAAAAATATATCTTTGAATAGGCAATAGAGCATAAAATCGTTACAAAAATGTTAAGGTTACAAAAAGGATAGACGCAAATTATCAGATATGAAAAATAAAGTAGAAATTTGGTATTTTCGTGTTATAGTGGCTCCCAAGGATGAAATATTTTTGTTTCTGTTTTCATTAATATATTGTAAATTTGGTACTTTCGTGTTATTATTATTATTATTATTATTTTGAACGATTTTGTAACAACAAAAATAATCTGGCCGTGAATGGGGAAGCATTTTCCTCAAATATTTGAGATTTTCCATTTCATTAAAAATCACTTAATTTTGGGACGAAATGATTGTAAAAAATGATGAAATATAGCTCAAGAATTGCTGAATCATCAAAAGTGAGAGTTTTATTTTTGACAGTGAGGAAACAGTTTCGGCAGATATTTGAGGATTCGCGTTTTGTCAAAAACCACGTGAGTCTGTGACGAAATGACTGTCAAAAATAACGAAATAAGGCTTAAGGATTGCCGAATCGTCAAAATTGAGTGTTTTATTTCTGAGAGTGCATACAAAAGTATCAAATACATTACGCTCGATGGGTAATTAGTGCTTGAAATGTTTTTCGGTAACGTTATACTTTTTCCACTATGGAACTTTACTTTGATACAAAATGGCATTATAATGAAAATGACTTCCCCACACACAAACTTTGTTAATGTAAAAGTTGTTTTGTAGGCATATGGAAATAATATGTATAATGTATTAACCAATATAGATATGGATAATGATTATAAATATATCTACTTTGGCCACAAACGTATATTTTAAAATTTCCAAAATTTAAACCGAAATAATCCAGAACGGTCCAGATTATCTGTGATGAAGTCACAAGTTTTTCTCCAAAAAGTAAAGGTTTAAATTATATTGATCCGCATTAAAAGTGATTGTGTAAAGAATACAGATAAAGCTGTATTAATATTGAAAATAATATTGTTAATTAAACGCAAATCAGAAGAAAAATGTAAAGTTTTTCTCTATTTCCAATTTTATTTACTTTATAAATATACTAAATGGATGACACATGCAATGGTCTTTATAGTTTTTCTGTGAGAAAGCACGAATGCGTGTTGCTGTTATGACAAATCTTTTTCACATTCGAACTTGATTATAGCGAGGATGAAAGGACGACAGTATTTCCTCGTTATAATAGAGCTATCACTAGAACCAAATTTAATATATCACATAAGGAAACACACAAGTAAATAAGTAGAAAATTAACTAGTAAAGGTTAAATTATTAAGTATTGCAGAATGTTTATTCTGATAGGCGCAATTTTATACTTCAAGATAAGCACAAGGGAAAATTAAATAATTACTAAATCTTGACATTTACTTTATAATTTTTCCAATTCTGAAATTATAAGTAGGTTAAAATTCTGTAAAAGTAATTGAAGAATCCATTTATTTAACCATTTAAATAATTTTTAATAAAAAAAATTTCGCTTTTTTTTCTTTGCAGTACATCATATAGTTTTTCTTCTAAATAATTCAATGAAGTAAGTTACGGAAAATATTACCATTTATTTGTTTTGTCGATAAGAAGTTAAATCCTTTAAGAACCATGACGTCTATTTCATTAAAGTTGTAGAAACACAAGAATTAATATATCTTGCTTGTGAAAAGTGAGAAAAATTGGGGGAGAGGGGTGAGCTGCCAAAATTTTTGGTTATTTTATCCGAGTTTCCCTCATTACAACTGATTTTTCTGTAATTTATTTTTTATTATTTTATCATTATTATATTTTATATACAAATAACATTTATTAATTATTATTATATTATTATATAATAATGTAATATTTTTATATTTTTAAAGCCCATCTCATTACATCAGCGATCACTTTTCCAGTAGTAGTTTATTTAGTTGAACTTAATGCGCTGAATTTCTACCATTTTTCAGAAGCGGCGAAGAAAAAATACTAACAAATGAGCAGAGCAGTTATAGTATTAATCTTAATACCCCCCCCCCCCCCCAACAAATTCTTATTAATATAATATTCTTAAAAAATATTTTAATTAAAAAAAAATGTTATTTGGACGAATATATCTTCGATCATTTCATACTACAAAATTAGCAGCATGTAACAAGGCTCTTGAGACCTGTTAAATCAATCAGTGAGTGTCTACTACCGAATATTTTTGAAATTTTTATACAAATGGTTTTGTTTATTGAATTACTAAAAACTTCAAAAATATATATTCTAGGACTACTGTTAATTCTTTGAATAATATTTCTAAAACTTAATCATGCATTAATACATTAAAGATTGCTGTTAATTTATTAAAAAGGTAAAAAGAATCGCGAAAGAATAGAATTAAAATTGAACAACAAAAGAATTTTAACTAAAAATAGTAGTTCTAAATTATATGTTTAAAATTTTTACTTCGTCGAGGTTCAAAGCAGCTGTTGTCTGTAGTTTATTTAAATACGAAACAGTGTGTATTAATTATGTTTGCATTCTTCTATCACCTCAGATGTGGCTTATTATAATAAAGGATTCAATATAATCGGTCTTTTCGCAATGTGAGAAAAAAATTAAAAATAGAACGAGTTTTTGCGATTTTTTTCCGGAAGCAATGTCTCCATTATTCTTTTTTTTCAGACAAATCGATACAAAGGAGTCTATCACACCAATGACTCAAGTACAGTTTCCGCTACAGGGCTGTATTTTTCTATGTAATCACCACCTTTTCCTACTCATTTTTTTAGTTTACACCACGAGTGTGAAATCGCCAACATATCAAATTAGTCCACCAGTGGGGAGAAAACAATTGTAGTACACCTCCGGTGGACTTAAATTTATGACAGAAAATGACGTCATATATTGCTATTGAGACTCTATAAACATAATATTTTACATTACACTGCCACATATATAACAACATGATTGAGTTTCAAGATAATTAATTATGTTGGAACAGATTAATAAGAGTACTTTAAACAATGACTGGTCTGCTTCGGTATATCTTGATAAAACATGAGCTGATCGGTGCGCCAAATGTTTCTTTGGACAATATTATCGCGTTGGACAGAAATGAACACGTTGATTAATTAGCTGGTATTATTAATTATTCTGTCCATCACTCACCAAAAAACCGCAATAGAGTCTTGTTGGTACATTTAGTATACTTAGAATAATAAGAATAATTCGTGATCATAAATTGAAATATATGGTCTAGTAATAGGGTGACGCAAGCTTTAAATCATGTGCGCTAATGGCACCCGGTGCATGTAATATCCGTCGTGGGTGCAAAGTCCTCCAAGTTCCCTGTGAATTACACCTCTGGAGGTGCCTATTAGTCAGGTGAAAGTCTCGTCACCTGATCAAAGTTCTAAATTGCGAGACCAACTCGCGTACGATGGCATGACGTATGGGTGTTCGATGCAGCGTGAAATACTCCAGCATTTCACATCCGTCCAGCAAGACTTCGCTACACTGTACAGTGCTGAAGCAACTCATCCAAGCATCAATTAGCAAACGGCCAACTAAGGAAAAGCAACTTAGGCAACAAGATGCACTGAAGCCACGTCGGCCTAGAGTCTTATCAAACAGATCTTCCTCACGCGGAGATCAGGCGAATCCTCCCACCGTTGCCAGGCATCCAGCAGGTAGGAGCCTGGTCAGTGGTCTAAAAAAAAAAAAAATGCGAGCTTTAAAACTAAAGACACCAACGCTCACGTTAACAGTTAAGTGGTTAATTAGTAAATAGTAGAGTGCAATTTGAAATTCATGTTTTATAAATGAAAATTTAAGTTTATATAAAGTCGCATTTCCATGAAAAAATAATACATTGAAGGTTAAATTTAATGGATTGTTATCATGACATTTTAATTTTTGTTCAATTTCTGTTTAAGATATGACAACAGGAAAGTAAAGAAGCATTTTTATATTATTGCAAATGTTATTGAAAATGTTTACATTCTTGTAATAAACAAATACTTATAGTTGGGTCATGTCGTATTAGATAAAATAAAAAAAAATAGATGCCTGAAAATTAATTTAAACTAGGAATTCTAAATTGTTTTTAGTCCTCAATTATGTCCAGTCCATGCAATACTTCTTTAATTGTACAGTTTCTTGATCTTTATTCGTGGGTTCCATAACGGATAAGCTCATGAACACGTATATATTTTCGGGAGTAACAGATATGCATAACCGTCCAAACTTTGATCTTAGTTTTCACTTTACTTTCACCACTCTTAAAACATGATCATTTAGAACTTCTCAGGAGATTTTTTTTAAGGGGACTCGGTAGCTTTTGGAAAAAAAAAATTATTAATGCTTTTTTTTCTACTTTCTTTACATATCATAAAATGAAATTGTCAGTCAAAATTATTTTCACTTCAAAAAATATAATATTATGGCTAGATTTTGAAAAAAAAAATATTCTTTTAACATTTAAAAAAAAATAATAAAGTCATTTCAACTTTTTCGAATTTTAATATTTTTACACATTTGTTTTTATATTCACATCAGGAGTATCCTTCATTAACTTTAGGAATTGAATTTTCATGATTTCCCATTAGTTTAAATATTTTTTTTTTAATGAAACGTCCTTATCTATGCTAAAATTGAGTGGAAAACACGAATGTCTTCATATTTATATTTAAGAGCCTACGCTAGTCACGCGAAGAAACGCTCCAGAATGTTAAGTCTATGGGAAGGTTATCGCAAGATTTCTCGCTCGCATTTTAATATTTTTAAATGATTTTTTTGCATAGGATAGCTAAGGTCGATCTCTAACGTTGTTAGTTTTTACTTTTTCGATTTTGGCTACGGTTTTTTTTATAAGCGGACACATTCAATTTTGGAACCGGTTGGAACCGGTTCTGAAAGTGAAATTATCCTTATATAAAAAAATGGGAACCAAAATCGAAAAATTAAAAACTAACAACGTTAGAGATCGACCTCAGCTATCCTATGCAAAAAAAAATCATTTAAAAATATTAAAATGCGAGCGAGAAATCGAGCGATAACTTTCCCATAGACTTAACATTAGCTGGAGCGTTTTTTCGCGTGACTGATGTAGGCTCTTAAGAAAATTTATTCATTTTATTGCAAAATCCATCCCTAATTCTATTAAATATATCTTTTCGATTATGTAAAAAAAATATGTCATCCCTTATATGTATGTTGGAGTTTAGGCATTTTTAAAGTAGCAAAATGTCAAAAAAATCGAACTCAGAAAAATTATGAAGTAAAAAGCTTTTATCACATATTTATATTCATCGAATCTTTACGTAACCTTGCCAGAATACTAAGGATGTATAAATACATTTTAAGCAAAAAATTTGAAAATTAATATTTTCGTCATTTTTTGCAAAGTGAAGTATACCGATTCCTCTTAAATATTGTTGGTGACATTTACGAGTGTGGCATATGGGTTCGGTTCATTACTGGTAAAAACGCGTAAAGAAAAGAGTTGGTTGCAGAGAAAAATTATGTTGCAGCTGAAACTGTGCTTTATTCAATGATGTAATGAGATCCTTACTATCTATTGTGGTTTGTCTGAAAAAAAAATTGGAGGCATTACTTTCAGAGCAACCCTCGTAGATGGAATCAAAGCTTATTATTGCAGAGTTCATTCAGTAATTCTTTATACGAACAGTGTTGCCAATGCGCTACATTAAAAAAAATATATTATTCAAATTGTTTGATTGGCACCACTTTTTTGAAATGGTATAATTCGCCTTGTTTAATCTGTCACTAAATATGGCGAATATTATTGTTTCAAAAGAGTGGTACCAATTAAGCAATCTGAATAAAGAAATGACTAGCGGACTGGCAGCACTAATACGAGTTCTGCCCCTTTTCTGCCCTTTCAAATTTTAACAGCACTCTGATTGCCCCTCAACAACAACAAAAAAAAACATTTCTCGCTCTGCAGAATTGTTCTCCATTACAAAATATATATCATTATTCCAAATAGCCTTTCTTCTTCTTTCTGTTTTTTAATATCAATGTCTCAACTTTAATTTTTCCAGTTATAAAAAAAATCTGAACAACATGTTGCATTTTATTTACCAAATAGTTTACATAAAAAATAGCTTCAGTAACAAATTGAAGACAGAAAAAAAATTGTATCGTTTAAGTACGTTTTCTTTCCGTGGAAACAATATAATTACAGATTTAACAATATATTTTCTTTTAAGGATATACATGAACGAAAATAGTGTGAGAAATATATTAATCTCTCTAAAGAAATGATGTCCTGTATCTTTTCCACGCATCAGTTAATTCGTCTTACTTTTAAATTTAAGAAAATATTATTTTAGGTTATTCATGTGATTATTTATTCTTACGGAACATGTTTTAAATTTGAAAAGAAAATATTCTGATGTCAAGAATGCGGAAATTGGTCTAAAGATGATAAGTTTTTAATTTTTTTTTTTTTTTTAACCAAAGAAGAAAATAGATTTCCAATGTTTTGACATGTGTGGAAACAACGTTTCAACTTCTCAGTTTCGTTATCAATATTTGTACTGTGATTGGCTGGTTGACTGTGGAGGCTACGGTCATCTTTTGGACATGAGGGTTAAACAGACAGGGGCCTCCATTTAACCCTTAGACTCCCAGTGGGATACTATGTCCCAGTGCAACTTCAAAAATTACCACTAGACAGCAGTCCCTGAAACGCTTGGAAAACCATGTCTGCTTGTCCCACTGGTCTCTCATGTTCATTTGGGATCGTAGTTGACCGTTTTCTTGGAAGATGGCAGCCCAAGGCGGGGCTTAGCGTGTTAGCGTAGCAAATAATTAAAAAAAAATTGGCAGTCAAGGGGTTAATGTGGAATCCAATCCACTACAAACTTCCATGCCCAGGTCAGGATTTGAAACCGGCATTTTTTGTCTATAGTAGCCAGACCAGAGCCCTAACCACTAAACGAGAAAGTGGGCTCTTGCACTGTGGATTAACTTAAATCACAACGATGTATACCACTGCTCAATAAGAATAAGAAAGCTGCCTATGCGGCATTACTTGTAACATTTCAACAATTACTCGATTTTGTTATAATTTAAAGAAAATGAGCGCAATCCCTTCAACTTTATTGAAAATAGAAATAAGTATAGTTAGAAACCATTTCATGAAAAGATATGCATTTGAATATTTTAACACACATGAATTTTCTATGCAATACATATATATCGTTATAATTAGGATTTTAGCGCTTATTAACGCTTCAAAGATATCTTTAAACAATATTGTTGAGCAGATAAAAGATTTATAATAGTTATTTACATATTGACTCAAATATTTGCAGTTTCGTTTTAAGAAATGTAAATTTTTGCTGTTAAAAATTTTATTTACGTATTACCTGTTTGTTTAAATCAATCATAATTTATTTAGAAATGTTATTCCCTTTAATGACATTCCACTTGTGAAAGAGGAATATTCATTAAAGAACGAAAATCAAAACAAAAAATAATGAGAATATTTTTTTTTTTTCTGTGAAACAAGAACTGGGAGTTTCTTATGTATTAATCGAACCCAAATTAAGTATTTGATGAAAACAGGATATACACCAGAATATACAAATGATGACATGCACGCACTTATATATTCTAGTAATTAAATTTTTTAAAATGTAGCATGTTGCAGAATTTTTACTAAAATCAAAGTATATGGCTGATTCAAAAGGGTTGAGAAAGTTGATTTTAAAACATTTAAAAGGGAAAGAAAATGAACAGTCATGATGTATATGTCAGTAATTAGTACCCTGATAAGATATTTAATTTATGACCTTGCAACATTGAAAAATGAATAAGCATGACTGAATGTACAAGCCAATTTGGAAGGACTTTCCAAAGTGATAAAAGGCTTCTTAAAATTATACTATTTAAATGTATATTTGAACAAATACTTAAATTAAAAAAAAAATAAGTGTAATTTCTAAAAAGTTTTTCACGTATCCAAGATTTTAAAATTACCATTGTAAATGGTGTTCATTCTTGTTAAATATGCATAAAACAAAAACTCCGATGTGGAAAAGTTTACCCTTAGATGGAATCTTATACATGGCCCATAGGAATGGTTTTAGATAAGGTCAATAGTTGTAGCATGGAATCACATTAAACTTTTAAGATTTTGACTGAGAATACCTGTTACGCTACAATGATTTTGCAAAAAATAAATATGAAGGCGATTATGTGATAAAATTTGCAGAGTTTATTCACAAGATTTGCAGGTCAAATGTTTAAAAAAGTATATTAAGAATTTAGATTAAACGTTAGTCATTATAAAACATTGTGTCAGACTTTCTTTTCCGTTTAAAAAATAAATATGAACATTCCCCGCTGTTATTAATATTGTCGCATGTGTTTAATTTTGACAGGCATGGGTGCAAGGAGTCCATTCAAGCCAAGACCGAAAACATTTGTGACTATTAGGTAAAACTAAAGGAGACAAGCTAGAAGATGTCAATGTCTTGCATTATAGCTAAAAATTTATCTTTTATAAGAAAAGAAAGTGATTAAAAGCTTTTGCTTGTAAAATTCATATTATTTCACTATATAAAGTATAATTTATTATTAGTCAAATTTCGCTCCAAGACTGAAGACTTGCAGCCATGTTGACAGGTAATCTGTTATATCTTCGGCACGTATAATACAATATGAGTACGAGAGATATGTGTTTAGAACATCACTTTAATAAATAAATCTTCCACGACATTCAACGAAATAATCTAAATTACAACAAAGCGGTGATATTGAATATCGTAGATGTTAAAAAAACAAAAGTTAAAGAATGAAATAATTAGCATTTGTGTACACAGCTTTCATACATGGTGCATCAGTTGGTAATCTATAGATATTTCAACCTATTACACATTTTTCGCAGGGTCGCAATAAGGATGGTGCGGGCGGTAGCCCCACACCAGGCGCAATCAGTTAGAATAGGCGCTGACAAGCTTAATCGGCGACGACACTAATCACTACTCATGCATCTACGACCGGTAGAAAAACTTACAAGGGGGTTTCGCACTAGGCGTCCAATAGAGTTGTTGCGATGCTGCATTTTTGTGATCTGCAAAACAACTGCGTAGGAATTTATCTATTTTTAGGGGCGTTCGTAATTATATAAATACGTAGCACCTATTGTCGTCGTCTGGTCCGTCCATCTGTCTGTCTGTCCGTCCGTCTGCATATAACAACGCAAAAACTACCCAACCGAATGGTTTGAAATTTAAGATATATTATCTTTGCAGAATTTTGTCAAGACATTTCAAATTTTCTAAAAATCGAATCAAAACTTTAGAAAATATTAATAAAAACATTTATTAAGAAATTTGAAATTTAAAAAAAAAATCGGTGCTTTGTTGTTATAGGAGCTTCCGAGGTTTAATCGTCAAGCGGCCGAGATACTTATTTTATTACAGAAATTAATCTGCAGACGATATAATTCATTTCACAGAATTAAAAATCATCAAGATCTGAATATTTATATAACTAGCTATAGTACGAACGCACCTCATTTGTCACGTTTGACGTACAATTTACAACTTGTTTTATTTTCTATGTGCTTGTGATCTTGGGGATCTCTAGCGAGCTTACCGTCTTCTCAGTAGATGGACCTGAGTCTTTCAGTGGTGCCTGCTTACGTTTTGCCTATTGTCCAAGCCAAAGTAATTACTTGGAGAGGTAGGCGTAGGTCCGGTAATGGGGGAAGACGGAATGAGGTGAAATAATGAAGATGTGCGACTAAGATGCCCGGCCAATATCTGTTTCGTTAGCGTTTGTAAATGTTCTTTTTTTTATTGTAAATATAACAAACGTTTTGTAAATATTTTTATTAATATAATTCTTCGTTAATGGGTATGACTTGTGTTTGAATTTTGAGTCAAGTATCCTTTCAATCGCCAATATTGGTCGTCGAAACTGGCATGACACGCGCTCATAAAAGTGTATGACGAAATATGCTCGCAAGATGATCCAGAAAATAAAAAAGTGATGATTCAGAAAATCGACATAAAAATAATAAGTAATATCTATTTTAATATTTGTGTTTTTTACAAGTTGAATATATATTTTTCTTTCGAGATGAGTTTCTAATTAGTTTTCGTCTGCAATGTCTAAGCTAATAGATTTGTCTGAATTAGAAGTCGCATTAAAGACGGTAGTTTTCCGGACATACATTTTATGACGAAAAATGCTTGTTTAGGTTCCCTCTACCATCCCTTAAAATTTTGCCTGTTATTACCCGATCCCCCTGTAAATTTTAAAATATTCGTCAAATATTAACAAAACTACATCGATTTATTTTTGGAAATGACGGTGAAAGAAAAAATAGCCAAAGAATTACACTTAGCAAACGAAAATTTAATTGCCCAAGTTAAAGAATCTGAAAGAAAACAAAAATGTCAGAAAATAAAGTAAGTGAATTAAAAGACTTAGTGGTGTCAGGAAAAACAAATTCAAGAAACGCGGTAACATCTCTAGAGTCTAAATTGTATGAAATGGAAATTAAATTAGAACAAAAAATAAAAGAAAGGCAAAACATCGGCAAATCACACAGAAAATTAGAGAGGCGCATGAAAGAATGAATGTCCAAATTAGATGAAGAAAGAAAATGCTCAGAACAATATAGAGAGCATTTAGTATTTTGCTTAGTTTGGCGTTTACTAGGATTTCCAAATAGGGGGATATAGTGTTGATTTTGGCGTGTAGAAAGTCATTTTTCGGATTTAACTAAAATATATGTACTCCAGAATTTTTTTCGGTCTTCTTTTAAAATTTTAAATGGGCAACTTAATCGGTTATACACAGATGAATACATGTTATTTCAATTGGAATAATATATGACATTTTTGAGTGGTTTTACGAATGAATATTTAAATATTTTGAAGGATATATATTTTTTAAATGTTGTAATTTAATAGTGTCTATCATTTTTTAAATGCATTTATTTTATGTTAAAAATTCATTTTAAAAGTTACGTCAAATATTCTTTTGCATAAAGCTGCAGTTTTTAATAAGGTTAAAAGTTTCTAGGCGTCAGTTCTTAGAAAGGTAATTAGACGAATCCGGAGAAGAGTGTTTGAGAATAAAAACTGCAAAAAGAAAAGTTCAAAGAAAATTAGATGATTCGCAGGAAGATAACAAAAATTTTCAGAGAGAAATGATTAACCTTAAGAACAAAATAAAACGAAGTAATAGCTCCCAAAATAACGTCCAGAATGATTCAGATTACTCAAATTTCATGTTTTCCTCTGATTTCGAAGATAAAGAAAAAGTGACCTATTCTTCCAAAAATGTGAATAAACCGAATTTAGAAATAAGAAAGGAAAAAAATATTTAAAAAGTTGATCCAAAGAAAATGTCAAATAAAAAGTTATTGAGTAACACTCCTAAGAAAATTAAAGACGTCCACAAACCGTTAAATGAATCTGAAGACGAATCCGAAGTAAATTATTATGAAATGAAAAAATAAGTTGAGAAAAAAGAAATCTTCTGATAGAAAATCTTTTCTAGAAGAAAACGAAAGTAAATTTGACATGCATTCCGAAGATGACACCGATTACGACAATTATGCCGATAGTTGACAAGTACTGTTTCGAACTAGCGTCTAGCCCCTGCACTTTTGCTTTTGGCTACGATTTCAAAAAACGGATCACTCTGCTGCGCGCATGCGTGCTTGTCTGATACTTTAAAATTTTGTTCTAAGCCATTTCAAAATGAGTGCGTATAGCTATGTCATTTCTCGTCCGTTCTGTGGTCTTGAGTTCGAATCCCAGCGGCGGAAAGTTTTATTTTTCAGTATTTATTTGAGTTATAAAAAATAATTTGAATAACAAAAATGTAAAGTTTCCATTTTTCAACATATAAGCGATGGAAAGTTTGAAACAAAATGGAAATAAATATGAAATTTGGTTATAAATGAATTTCGTACATTCTAGAGAATGCTGTACAGCGAGTTTCATGCGTCCAGTGATGTTTTTTTTTTTTCGGTTAATGTACGCGAAGCGTACATACACAAGTTATTGGCCGCGGCTTGAATGAATTTCGTGCATTCTAGAGATTGCTGCAAAGCGAGTTTCGTGTGTGCAGTGATGTTTTTTTAATGTTAAAAATTGTTTTTCGGATGTTAAAAATTCGCTTTAAAACGCTATAAAATCGTTAAAAAACCTTAAAAATTTAAAAATCCGGAGAAAAAAAAATGTATTTTAGTAAAAGTCTGAAATTGAATTTCTTTAAGAATGCTAAAAAACTAAAAATAATGAAAATTGTGAAAGAAAATATTTAGTTATATTACGCTAAATGTTTTAAATCAAAATCCTTTTACGAATTTAAAAAAAAAAAAAACTAAATGTTTTAAATCAAAATCCTTTTACGAATTTAAAAAAAAAAAAACTAAATGTTTTAAATCAAAATCCTTTTACGAATTTAAAAAAACCGCGGCGGAATGGAATAAAATTAATATGGTTCTTGTTGAAACTGTCTAGAGCAATGTGCATGCGCGCAGCAGAGTGATCCATTTTTTGAAATCGTAGCCAAAAGCAAAAGTGCAGGGGCTAGACGCTTGTCTGTTTCGATCCTTACAAATCCTTTAATTATGGAATAGAATTTTTCCGGTTAAGATTTTCTATTTTTCTGTGGATGAAAACGATAAAGGGATGGCTCACTTATACCGTCGAAAAATAACATTTCTCTATATCTCGAAAACTAATGATAAGAATGATCTGTAAAAGCCCATAGACATGTTTACTACGACGCCGATTCTTTTTAGGTAAAAAATAATGTAGATTACAATTAATGAATTTGTAATCTGAATTGATTAATATTTTTTTATAATTAAAAAATGTTTTTGAATCCAAAAAATGCCAAGATTATGTTTGGGTCCATTCAGTGTATCTCATTAAAAGACACATTTCAATCGGATAATATTTTTGAAATATATTAATTAAATTTGTCACGTAGATTTAACATTTGCATCCTCAAACTTTGAACACTTTTAACTCTGAAAAGATTTATGAAAAAGTGCATAAATTATACTGGATGATCGGAAACTGTCTGGCAAAATTTTAAAGGATGATAGAAGGGACCAAAACAAGCATTTCTTTTGTCATAGACTGTGTGTCCGAAAATGAAATGACGCGTATAAGCGCCATCTATTGGCGCTTATACGCTGTTTGTCATTGCCCCTTTCCCATTTAAAGGCGCTTAAACGCGCCATTTCCGGACATACATTTTATGACGAAAAATGCTTGTTTAGGTTCCCTCTACCACCCCTTAAAATTAAATACTTTTTTTTTTCGATCCCCCTGTAAACTTTTTAGGGTTCCTTTAATCCAAGGAACTCAGGGGAGACCTCTATTTCAAAAATTGTACTCATATTCGGAAGGAAGGCACAATTCCTAGTCGAATTGTTCTTCTCACATCTCTCTGCAACTATTTGGTGATAAAATAACATATGGTGGAGTGTTTTATTGTAATCTATAACAATAATCATTCTGCATTTTTCAATAATTTAACTCGACCTTTTGCTTTTTTTATTTTATTTTATTACATTAAATGAAATTTTAAACTTAGTTATTGCGTGAATTCTGTTATAACGAGCAAATGGCTGTAGTCTTTGCGGTGCTTTCTCGTTATAGCCGATAATTATTATTTTATTTTGACTTCTAACACGTAAATAATGATCAAATAAAATTATATGCCAATAACAGTTAACCACTTCATGAAAGAGATAAGGAATCTATCATTTGGATGACACCAACGCCTCATCTGCATTCAGAACCATTCACGTTTTAATTCTAGGTCAAGAAATAGAAGTAAAAAATAATTAGTGCTTCAGACTTATACGATTTTTTTATTATTATATGCAGGAAAAGTTAACATATAGACACAAAGAGACTATTTATAAACACACACTATACCATAACAAATCATTAGATTTCTGTTTAACTGTTGTAAAACTTAAACATAGCGTGCTATTCTTCCGATCAGTTTGACAAAGCAAAATTATTTAACAATGAGGAAGTGTCTCTAAGCTAAGTTATTAAACAAATAACGACTTAACAAAGAAGATCTAGCATAAATAATATAACATCGTTTATTAGGTTATCAGTCTTGCGGAGTAATTATTTAGATAATAAACGTAAAAATAAAAAACAGATTGTGCAGTTTATTAGAATATTATTTTTAAATTTCAATTGTTTTTAATCAGATAATCTGAAAAAAGAAAAGAGATAAGCCTGTACAAGTATATAAAACAGAAATTTCAAAACGCTAGAAACAATGAACGCGAACCCTAAACAGAAAAGGAAAATTATGCGTCACGCGTAGATTATGAAACACTTCCCAACACGTCAAGAATATTGTAACGAAACTCCACCATTTAATAAAGTAAAAGAAGATTATAAACAGTTTAGAAAACTCATAATACAGTTGAACATCCAATTTCAGCAATTAGCACCCATAGTCGATAAAATATTCGCATTATTTTGAGCAGCCCTGTTTATTCTTTATAGATGTGTATAAACACCATAAGGTTGCTAAAATTTGATTCAACTAGAAAAAACATAACACATTCGAAAATGTACTTTCAACAATTACCGCCCATAAAAATTAACTTGATTTTTTTTTGTTCAGCCCTGTATATGATCTTACAGTCACACATCACATATTAAACTAAAATTTAATTCAGCTGGGATACGCATAAGACAACTAAAAACGCATTTCCAGCAATTACCATCCATAGACGGCAATATATCCACTATTTGGGTAGTCCTGTATATGAATATCTTTATATTCTACAAACACTAGATGAGCTATAGAATTTATACACACCACGTAAAGTCTAAATTTGGTTATACTATAACCGAATTCATTTTGTGTTATCTCCTTCAGTGCGCCTCATCAATGCACAACAATTTCATTATGCTTGAAATAGTGTGACTTAAAAAAAATACTGCAAACGATTTTTCCCCAGAAGGCCATAATGTAACGAAATTCTTTTGTGTGTCCTGTACACAGGGTTGGCAAGTTTCTTCCAAAGTGGAAAAAACCGCGGAAAAAAGCATGGAAAAAACCGGCCGGAAGAAATAGGTTTCTTCCAAGTGGAAGAAATGGAAGAAACTGTTTTTCTTAAGAATTCACCATATAAGTTGTAATTTTGTAAGATACAATAAAAATAAATGCATTTTTCTAATAGATAACCTTAAGTAAATTTAATTAGACCTATAAAAATTTAATTAAATATGATAAATTGATAATTATATCAGTTTTTTAGACAAGCTTACACACCTGTCTGAAGCTTCCCAATCATTGCGTATCTGAATAAAATAAATGGTACTTTTCCGTTATACTAACACCATGCCAAAATGTATGTTAATGTGCCATTTATTTCAACCCTGAACATGCAAAGGATTTTTGTTGCAAACCATGCCAAACATTGTGATTTGCTATTTATTGAATACGAGTCTTTTTAATTATTATTACTTAATCATAGTCTCATAAAACATCTTAATTTGCTATTTTTCAAATAGAAAATATTTAATATTAAGTTGTAACTTATATTTATTGTTGACACTGATATGGATTTTACCATTTGACAGTTACCAGATGATGAGAAGCTGCAATAAAATTGTTTCAGGACTTTGGATACATAAAAAAGTTTTATTTAAAAAATAATAATAAATGACTATCTTCATTCAAAAAGTGAAATGTTCACTGCAATGCTAAGAGGCAATTACAATTCCATGCCTGTAGTTTAAATTGAGTTTTATTTTATTGTAGAATATTTATTTGTTATTTTATTTTAAGTCTAAGATTTGTATTGATTTAATAATATAGTTCTTGAAAGTCTGTAATTTTCAAATGTTACATTTTAATTGCTCAATTTTGTGCCAGCAATGATTTTTTTTTTTAATGAATTATTATACATGAATTTCATTTTATGCCAATTATTACGCCTGGCAATGACAATGGTGTTGGTATAACGGAAATGTACCAAATAAATTTATCCAAAATACACAATCAATTAAAAGTAATTCAATTCAAAATAGGCACATTTTTTTTTATTTAAACTTCTGTAACCAGTATGTGGATCATTTACCTACTGTAGAATTGTTACCAGTGCTTTTAATTTTAATTCATTTTATTAAGGGAACTAATATACAAATAATTACTGTATTGGATGGTTTCATTAAAATCTCCATGTTCCTTACTACAGTGCAGCATGGTATAACAAATAACAAAACAAAAGTATTTTAGCAGTAGGATGCTGCAATCAATTTCTCAACTTAGAATGGATAAATGCGAACGTTGAAAACATTCTTTCAAGTCCTGCAGAACTTGGAGAGTTTAAAATAATTTTGAATACCTGTAGAAGAGTTTATTTTTATAACATTTATCTTTTAAAATCCGCATTGAAATACTCACGCTAGTATACATAAGTACAAATTTGTTTATTTTAAGTGTTGCACAATAGTTTTTTTTTTTTTTAATATTGCATTTTTCTATGATAAATAAAGAATTAGTAGATAATTTTTTTTTTATTATTATTACAGAAATGTCATAAACAATGAAAAAATATCCTATCCCCCTACCTCTAAAGTTGTAAAAAACATAACCTGTAAATACCTGCTGAACCTGAAGTTTATTAAAAAATAACTTATTTTTCCATAAATAATATTTTTAATATTAATTAAAGTTTCCAATTTAAATTTCATATAATCAGGTTTTGAATTTAATTCTTTTATATAGTTGATATACTTTAATTTTGAGTATCTGTTTTGTTTTCTGCTGGTTTCTTCCATTTCTTCCAGTTTTTTCCATTTCTTCCAGTTTCTTCCGTTTTTTTTCCAGTTTCTTCCACTGTCCTGGAAGAAACCAGTTTCTTCCGGAAGAAATCCCAACCCTACGCTGTGCATGAATGATAAATGCCTTGCGCTCCATATTTTACAGAAAGTATGTTGTATTGCATCCCAATAATGTCTATCAATTTCAATATGTTTGAAATAGTGTAAATTCATTGACATATACTACATAGTACTACAAACTATTTTTTTTTTTTTTTTTTTTTTGTAATATAATGGAATTGTTTTTTGTGTCTTTGTAAACGAACTATAAATGCTATGCATACTCGATTTTCAATTGGAAATGTCTTATGGTAAACCTGAATAACATATACCTAGCTCATGGCAATCCAAGTAATGCAAGTATGATGATTTCGCAAGTATTACAAGTAGTATGATTTCGTAACCACTGCGCGGAACGAAAGAAAAAAAAATTCATAATGCACAAATTTTTTTTATTTCTTTTCGTACCATGATAGTCGTTAGTCGAGTGGAACTTAATACAGCAAAACCATGGAGACAGAATCTTTTATAATCCCCCCCCCCCCCCCCACCCCGAAAGAAATATTTTACCAATCTAACCTGACTAGACGGAAGCATGTCTAAACCTGAATTTTTTGCGCTTCATAGCGATTCTGTTTGCAGCTCACAGGCTATCAAAGCCTGAGAGCATATGTGCCCGCCGGTTCTGTATGTACGTACGTACGTATGTATGTATGTACGTACGTAACGCGATAACTCTTGATAGAACTAACCGTTTTACTTTAAATTTTGTTTATAGGTTCCTTGTGATAAGGCGCTTCCCTGATTAGTTTTGGAGGTTCATTGTTTAAGCATAAAGGGGGGAAACGGGGGGCTAACCCCCCATAATTTAGATAAATGGGTTTTTCATGCAGAATTATCCCATTTTCTTCAAATTTTGTATATAGGTTCATTTTGATAATGTGCTTCTGTCAATAGTTTTGGGGGTTCATTGGTTAAGTATAAAGGGGGAAAGGGGGGGATAACCCTTTTAATTTAGATAAATGGGTTTTTCATGCAGAATTATCCGATTTTCTTCAAATTTTGTATATAGGTTCATTGTGATAATGCGCTTCTCTGAATAGTTTTGGGGGTTCATTGGTTAAGTATAAAGGGGGAAAGGGGGGCTAATCCCCCTTAATTTAGATAAATTGGTTTTTCATGCAGAATTATCCGATTTTCTTCAAATTTTGTATATATATATTCATTGTAATTAGAGACTTCCCTGATTAGTTTAAGGGGTTCATTAGTTAACTATGAGGGGGTAACGGGGGAATGACCCCCCCCCTTAATATATTGTTGATTTCTTTATTTTTCGAGGGGCATATTTCAGATTCTTTGAAATAAGAGTATGATATACAATTAGTGTGAATAGCCTGGGAGCTCAATGCCCTCAGTTTAACTGGGCAGTTTTCTTTTTTTAGCTCACAGGCTATCAAAGCCTGAGAGCTTATGTGCCCGCCGGTTCTGTATGTACGTACGTACGTATGTATGTATGTATGTACGTAACGCGATAACTCTTGATAGAACTAACCGTTTTACTTTAAATTTTGTTTATAGGTTCCTTGTGATAAGGCGCTTCCCTGATTAGTTTTGGAGGTTCATTGTTTAAGCATAAAGGGGGGAAACGGGGGGCTAACCCCCATAATAGTTTTGGGGTTTAATTGGTTAAGTATAAAGGGGAAAGAGGGGATAACCCCCCCCCTAATTTAGATAAATGAGTTTTTCATGCAGAATTATCCGATTTTCTTCAAATTTTGTATATAGGTTCATTGTGATACTGCGCTTCTCTGAATAGTTTTGGGGGTTCATTGGTTAAGTATAAAGGGGGAAAGGGGGGCTAATCCCCCCTTAATTTAGATAAATGGGTTTTTCATGCAGAATTATCCCATTTTCTTCAAATTTTGTATATAGGTTCATTTTGATAATGTGCTTCTGTCAATAGTTTTGGGGGTTCATTGGTTAAGTATAAAGGGGGAAAGGGGGATAACCCCCCCTAATTTAGATAAATGAGTTTTTCATTCATGCAGAATTATCCGATTTTCTTCAAATTTTGTATATAGGTTCATTTTGATAATGTGCTTCTGTCAATAGTTTTGGGGTTTAATTGGTTAAGTATAAAGGGGAAAGAGGGGATAACCCCCCCTAATTTAGATAAATGAGTTTTTCATGCAGAATTATCCGATTTTCTTCAAATTTTGTATATAGGTTCATTGTGATACTGCGCTTCTCTGAATAGTTTTGGGGGTTCATTGGTTAAGTATAAAGGGGGAAAGGGGGGCTAATCCCCCCTTAATTTAGATAAATGGGTTTTTCATGCAGAATTATCCCATTTTCTTCAAATTTTGTATATAGGTTCATTTTGATAATGCGCTTCTGTTAATAGTTTTGAGGGTTCATTGGTTAGGTATAAAGGGGGAAAGGGGGGATAACCCCCCTAATTTAGATAAATGGGTTTTTCTTGCAGAATTATCCGATTTTCTTCAAATTTTGTATATAGGTTCATTGTGATAATGCGCTTCTCTGAATAGTTTTGGGGGTTCATTGGTTAAGTATAAAGGGGGAAAGGGGGGCTAATCCCCCTTAATTTAGATAAATGGGTTTTTCATGCAGAATTATCCCATTTTCTTCAAATTTTGTATATAGGTTCATTTTGATAATGCGCTTCTGTCAATAGTTTTGGGGGTTCATTGGTTAGGTATAAAGGGGGAAAGGGGGGATAACCCCCCTAAATGTTTTAGCACATAATAAATATTCGTTTAAACAATAGAATAAATTCAGAATAAATATAACAAGAAAGAGCTGTTTTCTTTTCCAAAACATTCGATTAGACAGAATCGCAAAAAAATTGAGGGGAAAATTAATTTAGAACATCATGAATACATCAGAGGGTATGTTCATAAAAATATTAATTAAGGAACAGGGTAAGAATTTATTTTTCTGTTGTATTAACTCAATAGGATACTTCCGTTGCTATTAAAGGAAACCGCGCGATACACAAAGCTTCAAAATCGCTTTTTAAAAATATCAGAGGTGATAAAATTGCACAAAGTGTAACAAATTACACTCTACTTAATCTAACTTCAACTCCGTGGATTCTCGCTTTATGCGGTTTTGGTTAGTGCGATCATTTTTTCTTATGCGATCCATCGATTAAAGCGGGGAAAATTTCGATTAGTGCGCAAAACATGGAATGAGTGATTTTGCCAGTCAAACTGCACCGAATTGTTAGGAAAATAAAACAAAAATCCGACAAGAAATGTGTGACCAATAGCCCCAGAATCGGGAAAGGTCCTTATTATACAGCATTAAACATAAAATCGCCTTTTTAATGTTTCTTGATTGTCACTTATTAAATTAGCAATTAGCACACAACTTAATGTTAATGGAAGTTCATATAAATTAGATAAATTTTATTTAAAAAGTTTCAAATCAAGCTGTAAGATGTACTTTATAACAATAACACATCAAAAACGATATTGTATTCTTTATTATACATATTTATTATACACTTGTTTATGCATATTGTATTTTAAGAAAGTCGGTTGTGGATCTATTGTTTATTGTAGATTTTTCAAGTGAATGTATGTTTCAATAAATGCGGTAATATCGCGGGAACAATGAACTGCACTCATTGAAGAGAACCTGTAAACTTCAGACCTTCTACAAACGTCAAATAGTTTTCTCCTTTTTTATACAAAAGCAGAAAATAAAGAGATTTGAACAAGACTGATAAAATTTTTCATTTTTATTTTCTGTTTCCAGTGTTAATAATACTTATTATAGCACTTATGTGTTTTTATTTTCATGTGCCTGGCTTTTGTTTGCGTATCGCAAGTTTCGTCAGTCAAATCTTCACTGGAACTGTATTGTTATGTTGCTTTACTCTTTACTGCGGCCAAAGAGGGGATTTTCTTTTCTTTATTAACTACTAGGCGTAACTAGCTTTTAAGGCTCTTTATCAGTGAGATTTCATATTCCCCTCGCTAATGTTTAACCTATGGGCGTATGATGCAATCGTATTTTTAAAATATCTCCTTAGGAAATTAATATTTTTAACTTCTGTTTTCTGTTTACAATTCTTGAAGAATCTCTCTTTCGTTTTTAGTTGTCAAAATATTTCTAAAATAGTTACTAAATTTATAATTTTATGTGTTAAAATATTAGCGAAACTGAGTAAGATTTTAACACTTCACATAAAATTAAGTACATAGTTTTGAAATATTTTGACAACTAAGAAAAAAGGAGACATCATTAAAAAAGAGTACACAGGAAAAAATATATTAATTTACTGAGGAGATATTTTATAAATACGAATGCAGCACACGGCCATAGGTTTGACATTATCGAGGGGGATTTGAAATCTCACTAATGAAGAACCTTAATTTAACTTAACATAACTAAAATGCGGTAATATCGTGGGAACAATGAACCACACTCATTGGGGAGAATCTGTAAACTTCAGACATTCTACAAACATCCAAAATAATTTTCTTCTTTTTTATACAAAAGCAAAAATTAAAGAGATTTAAACAAGACTGGTATATATAATATTTTTTTTCTTTTCTGTTTTCAGCGTTAATAAAACTTATTAGCACTTATATTTCTTTCATGTGACTCGCTCTTGTTTGCGTATCGCAAGTTTCGTCATTCAAATCTTCACTGGAACTGTATTGTTATGTTGCGTTAGTTGCTTTAGTTTACTGCTGACAAAGAGGGGATTTCCTTTTCTTTATTAACTACTGGGCATAACTAACTTTTAGATGCAGTGTCTCTAGCTATTTTTATAGACTATTTATCAAGGTCACCTGTCAAATGTTTCTTCTCTGTCGGAGATTTATAGGTCAATGCAATAAAACATCAATTACGTTGTTAGATGCACTTTCCAAACAAAAAGTTTTTACGTGTGCCGCTTTTTGCAGCGAAAACGGCACTTTCTATCTATGTTTATACCTTTAGAAAACCTGTGAGTTCGCTTCCTCTTTTATCTCATAACTAAAGAAAAAGCTTAGATAGCTTAGGGCAAAATGCCTCATTTGTTTTCAGGTATTTACAATCCCTCTACGCCTAGCAAACTATTGTACAGGCTATAAAAAAAACAGGTTTTACTCTTTCTTTTTTCCCATAGGTAACCGATAGAAGTTAGATTTGACCATCTTGAAATCTAATTGATGTTCTAGACAGGTAAAATTCTACTTATATATTTTCTAAAAAATCCAATTCTCTACTTAAAATGGATGTCGAGTCTTCAGTTAATGGAATTTTTTTAAGGATAATGAAAAATAAAAATAAATATGCTGAACTGCAGTAATTGTACGCTGGAATTTTTCTCTTTCTGTCTGTTCAAACAAGATGCCGATAAATCGTTTTCATTTAAAAATTTGAAAATTAAGAATACTAGTATTTTTTTAATATTTTAGATTTTTTTTTACATGAAAAAAAATTAATTTTTAGAAAAAAAAAATTAGTTAGTTTTTCTATGAATCCTTCCTTTTCTTCATAGGTGTAATGAATGGTAAAGGTATTAAAAATTACCCAAAAGTTATGCATTCCTAAAATGATATTTAAATTTGATTGGTGTCTTTAACAAATACTTGATTTGGATTCCACACAATTTAAATTTATAAAATCAAAACTAGCATTGTTTTAAAAAATGTATGTGCTATTTATTTTTTAAATATATAACTGGAGTCAATATGCAAATCAATATTATTCACTTTTGCTCCGGTCAACGAAAGGAGGCTTCAAGATACTTTCAAAGTTTTAGTGTTTAGTAAAAACCAAAACGATATCTATTGAAAAAATTACAGTACGTGCCTTAGACGGAACCTTTCGTATGTTCAAAAATTTGGTGCATATGTAAATGTGGTCTCTCAAACTGTTTTCGCGAATCGATGGTTTTGTAAGTATGACTCAAAGACTACTTGATAGAAGGAGCTCAAATTCTGTATATGCATATTAGAAGCTCCTAGAAATCAATTTCCGTTTTTGAAAACAGTTCACAGTATTTTTAATATTAATTTCATATTTTACACATATTTTTTCATTGCATAAAAATCACATAATTATGTTTGGAATACTTAATATTAACATCACAGAAAAAAATCACCATGAAAAAATAAGTATTGCCGGCTATATGAATGAAAATATGAAAAATTCTTTTAATCGGTTAAAACATCCATCTTCCGAACATATACTTCCTAAACTTCTGCACCGAATTGCTTTAAATTTGGCATCAAAAGTTAAAATTTATCCTAGAATTTATATATGAAATGAAATTTGGGCATTATCATTGAAAATTTTAAAGTTTGTTACTATTTCAATATGGAGACGGAACCCAAGCTTATTTTTAAATAAACATAACTCTCAGTCGAAAGGCAATATATTTTTTTTTTCTGAGGCAATTTGGCGATTAAAATATGATTTTTTTTTGTTCCCTTCGCCATCTGTATACTTATGTTACACAGAGTATACTTAATATTTACATAATGGATGCAAGATCAGTTAGACTTGTAACTTTTTTTCTTTGGCAGAGCTGAAAATAGAATTTTTGTTTCAAATATAATAATATATAGTTTATGCCAGTTATAAACTCCAACTGTCAGGGGGTCAATAGGTTCTCACGCACACGTATCCTTTGGACCATTTTCAATTTGAACTAAGGTCTTATTTGCAAATAGCCACCTTAAAAAAACAAGAAATAGTTATTTGAATTATGAAATACGGGCAAAAAATGAAATATTTATCAATCTGCGAAAAACCATGTTGTAATTTAAGTTTGTAAGTCGGTAAGCTCCAACGATTTCCCTTGCTATTGTTAAACCTATGGACGCGGAATGCATTCGTATATTTAAAATATCTCCTCAGGAAATTAATATTTTTAACTTATTTTGTTCTGTGCACTCAAAGCATGTCTCTTTTTTTCTTACTTGTCAAAATATCTCTAAACCATATGCTTAATTTAATATTTTATGTGTTAAGAGCTGACGAGCTGTGAGTAAGATTTTAACACTTCAAATAAAATTAAATATATATTTTTTAAAAATATTTTGACCAAAAAAAAAAAAAAAAGTTTTAAGAATAGTGCACAGAAAATGAGTCAGACATATTAATTTCCTGAGGAGATATTTTAAATATACGAATTCATTCCGCGCCCATAGGTTTAATATTAGCGACGGAAATTGGGGAGCTGACTGACGGACAGCTTTAATAATAGTTGACATATGAGTCGTAGCGGATATTAGGGGTGAATTCGCAAAACACATTCGAGAAACAGTAGTTCAAGTTCATAATAACATTTATCATTAGAGCTGGTTTGTATTTCAAATCAAATATTAGGGTATTAGGAGCAAACTGGACTCTGATTGCACCTGTTATTAAAAAGAAGGAAAAAAGTCCTTTGTCAAGTTTGCAACCAAATCTCCGCTGTAAAAACGAATGCTCAAATATATACTATATTTGCAAGAGATGACTCTATTTATTTAAAACACAAGGCTGTTTTTTTTAGTCATCTGTCCTAAGCTTTTTACTGAGCCAATTTTACTAATTATTTTTTTTATGAAAGCAGTTTATTTGTAGATGTGCCCTCACTGGCTATTTTTAGCTCATTAGCTCACAGGCTATCAAAGCCTGAGAGCTTATGTGCCCGCCGGTTCTGTATGTACGTACGTATGTATGTACGTAACGCGATAACTCTTGATAGAACTAACCGTTTTACTTTGAATTTTGTTTATAGGTTCCTTGTGATAAGGCGCTTCCCTGATTAGTTTTGGAGGTTCATTGGTTAAGCATAAAGGGGGGAAATGGGGGGCTAACCCCCCATAATTTAGATAAATAGGTTTTTCATGCAAAATTATCCCATTTTCTTCAAATTTTGTATAAAGGTTCATTTTGATAATGCGCTTCTGTCAATAGTTTTGGGGGTTCATTGGATAAGTATAAAGGGGGAAAGGGGGTATAACCCCCCCCCCTAATTTAAATAAATGAGTTTTTATGCAGAATTATTCGATTTTCTTCAAATTTTGTATATAGGTTCATTGTGATAATGCGCTTCTCTGAAGAGTTTTGGGGGTTCATTGGGGGAAAGGGGGAATATAAAAGGGGGAAAGGGGGAAAGGGGGGGGTTATCCCCCCCCTTAATTTAGATAAATGGGTTTTTCATGCAGAATTATCCGATTTTCTTCAAATTTTGTATACAGGTTAATGGTGATGAAGCGTTTTCCTGATTGGTTTTGGGGATTCATTGTTTAAGTATAAAGGGGGGTAACGGAGGGCTGCCCCCCCCCTTAATTTAGATAACTGCGATTTTCATGTAGAATTATGCGATTTTCTTAAAATTTCGTATATAGGTTCATTGTGATAAGGCGCTTTCCTGATTAGTTTAGGGGGTTCTTTTGTTAAGCATAAAGAGGGTAAAGGGGGGGGAGGGCTTATCCTCCCCCCTTAATTTAGATGAATGTGTTTTTCATGGAGAATTATCCGATTTTCTTCAAATTTTGTATATAGGCTCATTGTGGTAAGGAGCTTCCCTGGTTAGTCTTGGGGTTCATTGGTTAAGTATAAAGGGGGATACGGGGGGGGTAATCCCCCTTAATTTAGATAAATGGTTTTTTCATGCAGAATTATCCGATTTGCTTCGAATTTAGTATATATGTTCATTGTAATAAAGGGCTTCCCTGATTAGGTTTGGGGTTCAATTGTTAACTATAAGGGGGTGGGGAACGGGGGGCTGATCCCCCCTTAATATATTGTCGATTTCTTTATTTTTCGAGGGGCTTATTTCAAATTCTTTGAAATAAGTGTATAATATACAATTAGTGTGAATAGCCTGTGAGCTCAATGCCCTCAGTTTAACTGGGCAGTTTTCTTTTTTATTTAAAATATTCCCATTTTCATATTTTAATTTGAAAAGTTGTTTTATGAGATTTCTTAAAAATGGGGGCAATCGAATAATGTTGCAGAGAAAATAGAAATAATGGGGTTTATTTATCTTTGTGGATTATATCTTTATTAATGCCATTTTCTCTCTTAAATGACGTCACGCTTTAGAAAACACGCATTTTCCCTCATAAAGCTGCTACATTTCAATATTTTTCATTCCGTTGATCTGAGTTGGAGTGTTTGAGACGCTAGTCGAAATACTTCAGTGAGTAAAAATGACGTCATATTTAAAAGAAAACGATCATTTTCTTTAATAAAACAATATTTTACTATTAATGCATCTAAAATATATAAATTTCTGAAATTTTTACTCTCCGTTACTAAGATTAGAATCCCAATTCAAGAGTGTGAATGTTCGCATGCAAAGACGTTAGCTGACAAACGTGACTTTAGGTTTGGAAATATTAATAACCTATTGCGCGTTAAAATATTTTTTTTAAAATGGGAGAAAATGGATATGAGAGGTGAGTATGTAAATTTTGAGATGGTGAAAATTACGTCTACTGTTTAGATTTCCTGAGGGAATAATTCTATGATTGTGTCAAAGTGAAATCATTTTCCTGATTTTTCATTCCGTAATATTAAGCCTAAAAGCCTCAATTGATAACTTTATCATAATTACTTATCTTGATTATATGTTACTGATTACGTATACAAAAAAAGTTTAATTAGTTTGAACAGGTTGTAGGGTTTCATTAGTTTGAACAGTTGAAGTTTATCGAAATTAGTATTTTGGGAACTTTAGGTTAAAATACTACTTGTTTTAAGAGTTAGCCGTAACCGCTGTAAGATGGATTTTTTTTATTGTAATTAATTTTGTATATTTATTATAAATTCAATGTAACAGTTCCTTTTTAAACATTTTCTTTCGTCAATATTCGACGGGTTCCACCTCATTTATATTAAAAAAAATAATCCTTAATTATAAACAGTTTAGAACAAGTAAGAAATATTTTAAACGCGACTATATTTTATTTTTTTCAAGAAAAATTATTTTTATTTCATAAAGTTATGTATCTTACATTAAAATATTGAATCTATAACAATACTATTTTTTAGCTCCGGACATAATTTATAGAATAGTAAAATGAAAAGTTTTGAATTCGAACTGTCATTGCTTTTATAAATCAGCGTTTCTCAACTCTTTTTGATCGATTACACACCTTGATAATTTTAACAATTATGTGGCACTCCACAATTTTTTTGAAACTTTCATTTAACAGAATATATGACTGTATGGTGTGATTATTAGACAACAGACATTTTAAAAATAACAAAATGGTTAATTAACGGAATCATTTATTTACTTTGCCCTTTCATTTAGCGAAAAATGGCGAAAATATCAATTGCCTAGCTTTTTTCTTAACATGAACTCAGGCATCCGTAGTATATTCTCTAGAAGTGCCGTAAAGATCCGATAATTAAAAATAGGCGAAAAGGCTTTTTACCCCATCCATTTCCCTTTAAATGATTTAGAGTTGCAATCATTAAATTCATTTTTCCCAGTATGTGTGTTTTCAATATATCAGTACATTCTAGTGACAAAACTTCAACAAATATTTTTCAGTTCGCACGTTTTGTTTTGTTTTTTGAGGGGGGGGGGGGGTGTTAAGGTGTATTTCATAAAACTAAGGGTAGAATTTTCAGCACTAGTTTATTATTTTGTTTTTAAAATGTTAAGTAAATAGTCATTTTTACTATATTTCTCACATATGTATAAATGACATTTTATTATTTTTCTTAAACTAATTAAGCTTTTGGAGATCTGATCCTTAAAATTTATAGAGCACACTTCCAAGAAATTTATAAAACAAAATATATATAAAATGTTCAAAAGTGTAGAAGTGTGGTTTTATAATTTTCTTACCTTTTTTTTTTTTTTTTTTTTTTTTTTTTCTTAAATATTACTACAAAAGTTGCATTTTTGCTTGATTAAGTCATTTTCTTTCATAAAACTATTTAATAATATGTCAATAAGATATTATAAAATAGTAAAAAAAAAATAGTTCAACCGAATCACCTTACCCAAAAGTTATCCATTAAGGACTTGTTTGAACTTGGTCGTTGTCGTTTTTTACCAAGTATACGTGATTTGGATTTTACACAATTTAAATTTATAAAATCAAAAATTCACAGCTTAGAAAATGAAAATAAAGGTTGTATTTTGTTTTAATACTTCAGTCAATATACAGGGTGTTCGCCCTTGCTGTTGTCCAATGGTTAATTCCTAAATTGTTAGTTTTACAGGTGTACTTCCGATTTTAAAATGTTTCGAATGTTAAATTTATTCTTTATCATGTGTTAAGGCTATTTACGTTAAAATATTTATTTTTATAAAAGTTGCGAAATTTAAATTTCGGTTGGGCTCCATAAGTTATTTTTAGAAAAACTTTTTTCCATGCTGTAACAAATAAAACAAGAAAAACTTTTCATTTTGTACAACGAAAAATGACCGTTTTATGGTTCTTTGAATTTTGTGCATTTTCGGCACTAAAAACTGAAAGATGTGCTTTTAGTGCCGGAAAACGTTGCAATTTCATTAAATTCAAATAATTGTAACTTGGTAAGTTTTGATCGCACAATAATGAAACTTTTTTCGTTTGACTTCTTAGAAGATCGAGAAAGATTATATATGGAACTCAGGGAACGTATAAAAATTAAAATTTCATAACTTTTACAGAAACTTTTGACATATATGGCTTTTACTATGATGGCAAACAACATTTGGATTTTTTTTTTTCTTTTTATTAGAACTATACTCCTAAGAAAGTTTAGGATTTAGCCTTTGGACCTTGATAAGAGGAGACACCTTGTATAAATAACTATTATCAATCATTGACCTAGTCGATCAAAGTGATCTTAAAGATGGTTTCAAAGTGGTAGTACAGTTTATAGTAAGTTCGCAAATGCTAACGATTGGAAAATATATAGCACAGAACCTTTTTGTTCGTTCAAAAAAATGTTCATAAGGGCTGTACATATAAAACATTATCTTTTGAACCCCTCCCCCTCCTTACGATATCATACGTTATCATTCCTCGAACCACCTACCCCTCTTAATATCGTTATAAATGGCTAAAATCTATTTTTATGTTTACCTTTATTTTTCTTTTTACACGTTTGCAATGATATTATACAGATATTATTATACATTTATTATTTGCATACTTTATTTACTCAAATGAAAAGAAGAAGTTAATAAAATCTCATTATTATATATGAAATTTTCTCCAACAGCACATTATATGTGCATATGGATATGGCAGAACAATAGGATTGCCGAACGTTGGGGGTATTCCATATTTTGGAATGAAACGATTTTATAATTATTTAGTGGCTTTAATAACTTTGCATTTTCATAAAAATAGATAACAGACTAAAAAATAAAGATAACATATTCTTTTGTTGTAAAGAAAAACATAAAAAGAAGAAAAGAAAAATTTTATTGGATCAAAAATGATAACGATATTAAAGGACAACCCTCTTCCTAGAGTTATCTTACGATATCAAGTGCCAGACCCCCCCCCCCTCCCCCTCTTCTACCTAAAGTGATAACGTTATATATGCACAGCTCCATACATGAAAATTCCACTTCCTTTTTCTCTTTTTATTTTCCGAACACATAAGTTAGTTTGAGGAAAGTATTGTCAAGATTTGTATATGTGAGTGTGAGTGAACATTATAACTCCCACACGGTACTTCCGATTGAACTCCCATTTGGAGAATATGTTCTAGCCCACTGTCACAAGAACGGTATACAGGGTTTCCAGCAAAACATGTCTGGCGATTTCCCTGACTTTCCATGATTTTCCCTGACCAAATCCAAAAAAATTCCAGGACCAAACGGGCATACACAAAATCTGCTTTAAATAACACAAAATAAAAAGCAGCATAAAAAAAATCAGAAATTTGTATCGTAATAACAGGGTTCATACTCTTTTTACAGGAGAAAATTCAAGCACCTTTTAAGAAAATTGCAAAATAAAATTCTATAAAATACTATAATGCAAAAAAACTTCATCTTTGCCATTTTTCAAATGAATGTCATACAACAAAGTCTAGAATGTGAAATGTCATGAAAGTGTCTCAAAAATGTAGAAAAATTTTGTCCATATTATGCTTTTTCTGCATTGCATTTGAAGGAATTTCTCGATCGTGAAACCGACAAGAGTCTAGAGATTTTTCTGAAGCGCCATGTAGCGAGAAATTTAGTAACACTTTTCTGAAAAAGAAATGATTTCAAATTCAAATTTCCCCTTCCCCCCCCCCAGACCTTTCCATGACTTTTTAGGAAATATTTGTAAGTTCCCTGACTTTTCCTATATATTTTAAAATTTCCATGACTTTCCCTGACTACTTTGAAATTCCCTGACTTTCTATGTCGCTGGGAATCCTGGTATAGATTTTCTTAAAAATCGTCCAATAGATTAGGTTTTTAAACCATTTTGCGACCGATTATGTAGGGAAAACCACCAAGGAAGTGTGACAGACTATAACGTGATAAATATTGCGTTGGTTTCATCAAGCATTAGTGAAGCAGGGGTAACGTCTCTAGTTTCAAAACGGGAAGTCCAGCGTTCGAATCCAACCGATTCCGTTGCGTCAGAAATTTATAAAAATCCATTTTATTTACTTATTTATTTTACTTTCTGGACATGTACGCCAGTGTCGGAAAGTCAAGTGGAAACACTCAAATTATTTTAACTCGAAAGGGCCTGTGATATTCTTATTTTTTGTCAGAAAATAAGAATATCACAAGGGATAAAGTTGAAGGGATTGAAGAGTTTCACTTTCTGTAATCCCCTAGATTTGGAAGACCCCAAATCTGCAGACAAAATTTTTAAAATATATACCGTATATACTCGCGTATAAGTCGATCCCCTAACTTTTAAATCCAAATTCTGCAAAAAATCAAAAACCCGCGTACAAGTCGACCCCCTAAGTTTTTACTTCAATTTTGCATAAAATCAAGCCAAATATGGGAGAAAAACGCGCGCTCCATATGGTAGGACAGATTCGCCAATGCGAAAAAGTGGTAAGTAAACAAAAACAAATCAATGAAATAATTTTTAATAATAAATTATTATTATTCGTATATTTTAAATATTATTTTATTATTCTTGGCAGTATTTGAAGTTTTATTTGTTGTTTTAATCGACTCGCGTATAAGTCACCCCTCCAATTTGCTTGCCGAAAATTGTAAAAAATTCTTCGACTTATACGCGAGTATATACGGTAGTTCAGTTTCATTATTGGCATAGTTTTATGTAGAAAGCAAGGCATTAATACTAAATCTTGAAAAATATATCTAAAAATGTATCCAATAATTAATGCAATGAAAAGTTATATAAGGGTTCCTTTTTTCTTTGCTGCGTAATTGACAATTCGAATCATTTTGATACATTCGCGAACTCATTTTTATCTGTAAAAGTATCAAATTTGTAGATATTACTCTTTACTTGACACGGAATCGAACAACGTTTTTCCTAAAAGCGTTATACATCCTGAGTTATAATCCTAACCAAAAATGACATTTTCTCCGACTGCTCTGTCTCGAAAATCGGTTCAAAATGCCACCTTTGAGAACATTTTCTGAAATATCATTTGCTTTATAGAAAAATGAGAAATGCTATTCCATTTCTTGGTATATCAACAAGAATCCTCTTAGTTTCGCGCACTTATGAATAAAACTGGGTTTGCGAATACATCATAAAGTAACAAATTTAAATTTGAGTGCAGCCGTAAAAGATACACGCATAAAAATTATTCTGCCTCACAGCATAAATATGAGGACCTCGTAGTGGACAAAGCCCATAAATCACAGTCAGTCCCTGGGTCCCTGCCTTAAAGTGAAGCCCATGGGGTAAAATAAGATTTGTCTCAAAGCAACAAATATTTTAAAATATTTTTTTCCAATTCAGATTCTTCAGAAATCTGTTAGGTGTAAGAATTAAATCACATAAGTATAATCTATCACTCCTACTGCTCTTGAGTTTCCGGTCGCCCATCCCAACTACAATGCCTGCATCCTAAATGTTCCCCGAACTAAAACAAAGTAAGGTTAAAGCAGGTCGATTCCAATCGGCAGTTGTCGTTACAATGAATAACTTGAATATGTGTCCATGCACCTTCCGAAATTGCTAAAGGTCAGTGTACAGTGGGAGAGAGTAAGAAAAAATTAAGCAGCCGCTCATCCAAAGAAAAATAAACAATGTGAAGATAGAAACATGATTACGTTGTTCATCTTCTTCAGTCGGCCATTGTAAAGAAACAGGTGTATGAGCTAAATACTTAATACAGACAAGAAGAACAAGTGGATTTTCGTAGAGAAAAGAAATAAATTTGTAATTAGTTTGTTCCAAAAGTTTACGGGCAGGGATTGAATATTTTTAGTTTCAATCTTTTCTTTATTTTTTATTTTTTTGCTCAGAATAACTTTACACGTTCTTCGCAGAAATATTGAGGTGAATTTGGTGAATTGTAGTGGTGATGTAATTCGAATATTGAGTCATTGGCAGTGAACGAGTTAAATAAAAAGCTGCAAGCATTTCAACACCATTGGGAAAATATTGAGTAAATAGTTAAAGGAATGGTTAAATAATTGAATGCTTAAATAATCTAAATGATCTTAGTGAAATAGTAGCAAATTTTCTGTCATCAAAATAGTGAATTTCCGATAACATGGATATGCAGAGCAGATTCGAGGGTATATCGCTTTCCCAGGCACTTTCTTTCGTTCTCCCTTTACACGCTTTATCCACGTAAAATAATCGAAAAAAGATGAATTGGTTACTATATGATATTTAGCATAGTTTTAATAAGACAGTTCCCTAATCATTTGCGCAGCACGGAGACGTAAGTTTTTTTTACAAAAATATATTTGTTTTTCTGTAAGGAATAAGTCATCGCTTGCAAAATAACACTTTTTTTTTTCATATAAAATGCACAGTCGCAGGAGGGGAGAAATACATATCAGTCCAAGCTATTTTAGGCATAGTTTGCCGTAGAAGGAAAATGTATATAGATTGGAAAAAAAATTATTTTTATTTAATATGTGAGGAAATATTTTCAAGGGGCTATGTATCAGGGTTCGTTGATTTAAATCAGCTTGATTTTAATCATGATTAAAATCATTGATTTTTTTTTAAATCATTGATTTAAATTATTTTTTTTAATTATTTTTAAATAAATTCAAGATGTAAACAAACATACTTAATTATAATTTAGTTTTACATAATTCAGATAATCAAACAATTTTTAGAAAGATAAAGTTTAATCTTTGTCAAACAGTAAAGTACAATGTAAAGTTTAGAAAAAATGCTTTCAAATTTCATTCGAATCAAATTGTAAAATAAGCTCGCAACCGTAAGGAAATCTAGGCAGGAATATATTAAATATAAGAATAATTTACTTGCCTATTATTTAGTATTTAGAAAAGCTCTATATTTTAGCCCTGAGAAAATGTCAGCATTATTGTTTGCTAATGTAAAATATTGTAGTTTGGTGATGCCTATTAAAGTTTGAAGAAAAATCCAGACCATTCAATATTTTTTTGTTTGAATCTAATATAGTGAAATAACTCAGTCATTTAGAATAGTGGAAATCGCATGTTACAGTTATCGAAAAGGACGATACTAAAAAACTTATAGAATTCATGATCAACCAGCTTTTTAATGCAATAGCTTCATCTGCTTCAGTAGAATGATTGTTTTCTGCTTTTGGTTTCATTCAAAAATTAGGAATCTCTTAGGAACTGATAAAGCTGCTAAACTCGTTTTTCTGTACCAGCACTTTAACAAAAAACAAAAGTTAACATCTTTATTTGCTTCCAAAATTGTTCAAAAATTTAATGTGCTGCAGTTATTTTTATTTTAACTAAAATACTTAAGGTTAAATTGATTTTGACATGATTTGTAGTTTTCCATGCATTTTGTGTAATGAAATACTTTGATATTCTAAAATGTTACCTTTTAATCATTTATGTAAATTGTGCAAAAATATTAATATATATTGGTAATACTCGCAGCATGCATGTGTATGTGTATAATTTTTATTTTATAATTTAAAAGAAAAGTCATATAAAATAATAATATTGTGTGAGGTTTAAAAAAAAAAAAAAAAAAAAAAAAAAAACTGACTTAAATAAAAAAATCCGATTATTTTGATATTTTTTAAATAAAAAAAAATCACGAACCTGCTGTCTATATATTAAAATGAAACTTTTTTTAATAGTAACCCCGAAATTTGAACCCCTCCCCCCCCCCCCAAAAAAAAAAAAAAAAAAAATAAGAATAATAAGAAAATAAATAAATAAATAAAAATACAAATAAAATAAATAAATAAATAAATAAAAATAAAAATAAAAATAAAATAAATAAATAAATAAAAATCTACATTGCTCTATTATCCTCGGCATTTCTACGATTCCTTTCAGATTTATTAACTATTTAATAAAGAGCCAATTTTAGGAACTCTCTCTAAATTGAAGCATGAGAATAACCAAAGTACAAATTATGCTGAATCGTGAAATAAATATAATAAAACAAGACTGCAAAGTATTTGTTTTTCGTTTGAGAATTCAACATGAAAGATTAATAACCTCGGTTGGAGCTATGTCATGTTTTTCACAATAGATCAAGGTCAATAAATTATTAATAAACAAGAAAGAAAAATCATGCGTCTATCATAGATTATGTGACACTTTTCAACATCATTCTGTAATAAATCTTCACCGTTTAGGTGAAAGATGATATCAAATTACACTATATTTGGAAAACGCATAAAACATTTGAAAACACAATTTCGGGTTATTTACCATCTATAGTCGAAAAAGAATTACAATTATTTTGTGAATATCTATATACGATCGATCGAATTGTATATAATACTACATATTATGCTAAAATTTAGTTCAGTTAGGACACGTTTAACACAGTTGAAAATTCCCTTTCAGCAATTTCCGTCATTAAACTGAAATGTATTCAAATTATTTTGTACAGCCCTGTATCTGAATAATTTATGCACACTAAGTAATATGCAAAAAAAAAAAAAAAAAAAAAAAAAATGTTAAATTTAAAAATGCATACAAGAACTAATGCACACCCAGCAATTATCGCTCATAGACAGTACTGTAACCGAATACTTTTGTGCGTCACTGTATATGAACGATAAATGCTATGTGCACCATATTCAACAGTAAGCATTTTGTTATGCACCTCAGTTATATATATATATATATATATCAATTTCAATATATTGGAAATAGTATAACATTATTAAAATACATTGCAAAACGATTTTTCCCCATAGACAATAATGTAACGGAATACTTTTGAGTGTCTCTGTAAATGAACTATGAACGCTACACACTTCATTTTCAATATCGAACATGCCATAGTAAATCTCAATAACATATATTAATTATATAGCAATCCGACTATATTTACGCGAGTTAGAGCTCGGCAAGACACACGGCTAGAGAAACTGAATTCATAAACACTTTTCAACTATGTTGGAAAGTGTTAAAAATGAAGAACACAAAAATATGCGTTTTTATGCATGTTGGGATTGATTCGTATCATTAAATACAATGGTAAAAATATACGGTACAATGGTAAATGAACGTAGACAGTTCGTTTTCAAATTTGAGAATTTTTTCTTTGTAACCACTATTACGATATTTTCACAGGAAAAGAGTGACATTTTAATAACAGTAATTTAAGATATTTTAAACATATATATTTATAACTCACAGCAATCTACAATAAATCTACCTTTTATTTCGTTACCTAGACATAATGCCGGTAGAAAAAGTTCTTGGGGCGAAAAAGTTCCTATTTATTATTTTTTTTATTAGATCATTAAGGTGAAAGGTGAAAAGGGAGAAAATGTTCAGTTACACACGAAGTAAACAAAGCACAGAAAAGGTACGAGGTAATAAATGGTTGATTCGGTGTCTAAAACGTCGGCATAGGGCGGGGTTTAACCCCCGGGTGGTAGGGTGAGTACGATTCAGAATCTTTTCTATTTTGACTAAACAACCATCATTACAAATAAAAGAGTATAATCCGTGTTTAAGAAAACAAAGACGCGAAAAATGAAAGGTTTAGGCATATATTTTTTTCTTCATTGTGCATTGTTACTAATAGAAAAAAACTGTAACTTTGAGGATAATAGTATTAGTATGTATCAAAGAAAAATATTTAGTATGATTTGAACAAAAATAAAAATAATAAAAAGGAAATAAAGAATACATTTTTTTTCCCCTCCTTGTGGGCTAAAATGGCATTATCTATCACAAACTCTATAGGATTTTCATTAGTTGTTATAATATATGCTCGTATTTGAATAATGATTTATTCTGAATTAAATTCTAAAATGAATGAGTTGATATTGTTATGGATGTCACTGAAAAAGGAGTGAAGGAAAAGGAAGAATTAGAAAAAAAAGGAAGATTTTACTTTTTTTTAAATTAAAAATGAACTTCTATTTCTAGAATTTGTTACTTTGCTTTGAAAAATGTATAAGTCGTTGTACAAAATTAAGATGAAGAAAATACCTTGATAAATACCCTTCTATTCTAGCAATTTTAACTTTGCTTTTTCAAATTCAAAACTGTTTTTTTTTTCAAGACACGCAACTGTAAAGAAATCTCGAGATAAAAAAAAAAAAAAGACTATTCATTTTTTCCCTTTTTCTTTATCGGCAGGTGTGGAGATACGTGCAAAAGGAGAGTCATAGATCAACTCTTCTTAAAGGCACTAAAACGCTCTGTACACTTTCTAGTGAAGGCTAAATATATGACAGAGATTTAGTTTCTGGGAACTCTATCGTGAAGAAGTCTATACGTATCTACACTGTAGTTTCAGGATCTGATAGCGATAGCTAGACAGTAACAAGAAATCACTTACAGAAACCTGTTGCCACTTGCCAGTGTAATACGGTAGGAATGGGCGGTAATATCATACAAAATGTCGAAAGAAAAGCACCCTCCTCTTATATTGACAAAGGAAAAAATAAATATTTTAGAGGAATATTAGTTGTGTGCTTATTCTTGATCTTATCGCTGCTACTTTGGACATTCAAACAGATTTGAAAAGTTTCTCTTTCAGTTACAATAAAGTGCTTCAAAAATTCAGAATTTTCCGAATGTTTATTTAAATAGGCATCGTGCATGAAGTCACAAATGAATTTTAAGTTCGGACACAGACAAATTATCAATTATATCCACGTAATATGTCCCCTGCACAGGAAGCTGTATTGAAAGTAGTTCGTAGAAGAAAAAAACTTTCTTCACACGATTGTAGGAAAATAGTTATTTTCCCTCTTTAAAAATATATTAAACACAGTTTTACATTTAAACTAATTACTAAAATAGGATTCTATTTCATTTTAATAGTGTCCTACGATTTATTTAGTAAATTTTCACTATATATCCTGCTCTTTTTAAAAGTGACTTAATGATGAATCAACCTCATTACTCCAGTTTTCGAGAAGTTTAGAAGCATCAACTACTCAAAGTGTTTTATTGCTTTACCCAGCACTCAATGCAGGAGAATTTACGATCTTCGTCGGTCGTAAGAATCTGTGGCCCTCTCGTTGTTCAAGTTTACAAGTCTTCCTTTAACATCAGCAAAACCAAAACATTTACGGAATACGGTCAAGTTCGGTTATAACAAGAACAAATGAAACACGACATTTACAACAGAGTTCTTGTAGTAAGCAAGTATAAGTTATTGCATTTTAAAATAAGAAAAAATAAATTATTTAAAATGACTGAAATTAAATCTACAATAATAAGGATAGTTACTAATAATAAATTACTAAAAGTGCGCTTTCAGTTGTGGTACTCAGGGCCCAAGGCCCAGCAACTTTTTGCCCCCCCCCCCCTCAAATTAAAATAGTAGCTAGAATTTTTTTCGAGGATTATTATTAGATATTATGATACAGTTGACAAGTTAAACAAAAGCTTTTTGTTCTGTTTTTGAGAAAATAATTGCAGAAAACTTCATTTTTAAGAAACTTTTCTAAATCATTTTACTCATTTTCGGGCCTTCATCAGCAGTGGGCCCAAGGCCGTGGCCTAGTTGGCCTGTGCGTTAATCAGGCCCTGGTGGTACTCACTTTTAAACTTAACAAATTTATAGCATGTTACTTGGAGTGTAAATTCTATAGATTATATACAGGGCTGCCCAAAAGATCTCGAGTGCATTTCCGTTTATTGACGGAAATTGCTTGGGGAATTTTCAACTGTGCTATGCGTTTCATAACTGAACTAAATATTAGGATACTATGTAGTATATATACAAATTTATAGATTAGATACAGGGCTGCACAAAAGAATTGGGATATTTTTTCGTCTATTGATGGTAATTGCTGAAATTGGGTTTCAAATATATTTTGTTTTTTCCAAAGCTGGGTCGAGATAGTTGAGTTTAAGCCGAAAGATAGACCTCCCCACCCGGTTTGACCTTGACCTTGTTAATTTAAACACCACCTTTCACCTTATTAAACTGTAGAGTTTTGTTACAGTATTCTGAATGTATTGGAAAGTGTTACATAATCTTTTGATTAACGGATGATTTTTCGTTCTTATTTTTTTATATTTGACCAATTTAGCTGTCCCCCTCCCTTGTATTTTTTTTTCGTTAAAACTAGGTTCTCGTTACATACGAGCTCGCTAAAACAGAATTCGACTGTATTCATTAAATTAATTTTTACTTATAACTAAGGTAAATATACTTAATCACATTTTGGGCAAAATAAAAGTTGCATATGCGTAAAACTATTTCAATTTATAAATTAAAAAATATATCTGACACTTTTAAAATTATAACCACTAAATATTTTCTAATTTTGCGCTATACATATCTCAAAAATAGAAAATATTTTTAATTAGAACACATTTTTTAGTCACAATCAAATTATTTTTACAAGACACTAACTTTTAATTTAAAACTAAAAACATATAGGGGAATAAAGTTTGAAAGTGTCGTGGAAATAATGCAGTATTCTTCATATTTTCCAGCCTTTCTTTTCTAAACACTTACATTAAAAAAATAATCCTCTCTCTTGCTTTATCTTATGTGGAAACTCCAAATTTATCATTTTATTTCTAAAAATCAAAGTTAAAAGTTTTAGCTGAATTAAATTTTAAATAGGTGTGCTTTTATGCAATATAATTCAACAAATAATATAATTTTTGAATGCTATTTAGAAATGTTCAAATATTCAAAAACTATTAAAAACAGAAAATTGATTTTTTGAATGTTTGGGCCTTTTAAAAAATTGCCGAATCTCAGAAAACCTGTGAGAACGGAGAAAAATACATTATTCAGCTATTTACAAACATGGAATTATTCATTAGACCAGTATTTCTCAGTAGGAGTTTGGTGGAATCCAGGTTTCCCCGAATATAAACAGAGGTTCCAACGAGAGATTTATATTATTTTATGGCATTTAAATTTTATAAATAATAAACAAAAATCTATTGATAACATATAAAAATTATATAAGAAACCCTATGATTATTCTTTTAAATGTTTCGCGAGGACATATAGGCCAACGGTGATTTAGCCGTTAGGTTTTCCTTCTCTCCCACTCTCTCTCTTGTATACTAATAGCGTTTTCGAATAACTATTTTTTTAACTGGCTTACTCAGTGTGTTAATATGCAGCTGATATAATATTTTTTAGTTAAAAAAGAAACGTGTTTTTGCGTAATTTGTAAAAAAGAAAAAAAAAGCATTAAAAAAAATATTTCTTAATCTTTATTTAATGCTTACTTTTAGACCTATTTATCAATGCTCCATTACATTTTTTAAGTAATTTAATTTGGATCTTACCAAATTTAATTTCGATTAATTTTTTGGGGATATTACGTAGTTACTGAATTTGTGAGTAAAGTAAAATTACATAAGCGGAAAGAGGACACATGTAAACAACGTTCATTTCATGTAATTAATATCAGATAAAAATCTTTTAAAAATTGCTAATAGTTAATACGATTAACATGAACAATTGAATATTTTTTAAATATTTTTTGCTGGTGTTAATTAGATAAAATGGATGTTGTTCACATGCCCACCCCCACCACCACCACCCCCCCCCCTTTTCCTCTAATAGGACTATTTGTAAGACAGGTATTATACGATAAAATCATTAAATATTACTCCAAAGTCTTTTATAAAATAATCAAATTCAAAATAGAAAAAATATTTAAAAAATTAGAATACACTTGTTTTCATCAAATAAAACATTACATTAAAAAATCATTTAAGAATAAATACCAAACTTATTTAGCGTCACTTTTCTAATAAATTTCTAATAATTAGTGTTCATTTTCTTATTTTCTAACATACCTGTTTTGTGCATATAACTACGCTATTTCATGTATAATTTGACGTTTTATTATTAATCTTCAATCATTGTTTAGCATCTTCTAACATATAGATATGTAAATTGAATCATAAGCGTGATTTACTTGTATTAGATGGGATCACCTTCTACGGGACTGAAGAATACGACAGTGTAAAATAATAATAATAATAATAACTTGTTTAATGAATTACTGTTTCATAATTATCCATTTATCTAGTTTTTTTTATTAATAAGAGTTTTACATTTTTTTTAAATAATTTCCCTAACTGTAACAAATTCCTAATTTTTATAACATTTTCTGTCGCATATTCAAACATTCTGCTGTACAAATACAATAATAGGAACGTGGATATTAAATATGTCACAAATTTTATCAGACCAAAGTTATTTAAAATGCTCAAGTTATAGCTCAAAAACTAAACTAATAATATAACAGACCTATACCTAAACTAAATGTTTATATGTTTTCTTTATTCTTATATGTAAGATATTACAAGAAAATATTATATTATATACAAGTATTACTAATAAACTTACTTATTAAATAACAGCATATAAAAGGATTGGTCACATGTGACTAATGAAAAGATGCATAATTCTAATAACTGCAATCATTAGAATTATGCATCTTTTCATTTAAGTTTTACATTTCTATTATTAATTTTAGTCAAATGGCTTTATATAAAACACTGATTGAAGCAAATCATCATAGAATAATTATAGCATTTGTTTTATGTTAATTTCTTTGCTCATTATAAAAGTAAATAATTATAGCACTTATTTATATATTTCATAAAATTGTCCGTTTACTTATTATTTTATCTTTGTAAAAGCAGAAATCAAAATAATAAAGCTAATCTCTCTTTATCTATCAAAATTGTGCTGCTGTAAACAAATATTTTAGTTGAAGAAATGTAAAAAGTAAAAATTTAATAACAATTCCGTTTAAATTTAAAAAAAAAAGAGATAAAGAGAGATAAAAAATTTCCAGTAAATAAGAAGTTTGAAAGTATTAAATATATTGGTTTCAAAATGTTAAATTAAACAATCATATTGAAATGTTTTAGGTTTAAAGAAAATCAAAACCTTCACTATGTCATTCCACAGATCACAGGAGCAAACGGAAAAGTGTTTTACTTTTAATATATGTTTAAATAAAAAATATATTTAATATAGCAATCGTTATCTTGTTATATGACTTTGGATACCAAAATTACAAAGACAATAGAAATAGTACGTTTAATGTGTTTTTTTTTCTTTTGAAATTACGAAAACTATTGTGTTATACGAACTCTTCAGTGAGAAATTGATTCTTATAAATATTTATTAATAAATGCACGTAGAAAACACTTTAAAATTACATTTTGAAATAGAAGAACTTTTAAAGAGAAAATTGCCATTTTTCTCACTTTATCACTTTATACAAATAAAAAATACAATACTTTTACTAGCAAACAATAAATATTGATTATGCAAAAAAAGAAATTATAAATAAATATAATATTTATTATTAGTAACTTTATTGTATTTATTTGTTATGTGTATAATCGTTTCAATTAAAATACCCTACTTATCACAATAAACTGTAAATATAGAAACACATAAAATAAGATATATTATGAATAAATGAATAAAAAGATCAACAAATCAAACTGCACCATTAAAACATTCTTCCGAGTTAACGCACAAAATCTGTGAATGGAAATAATTTAATTTATAAAAAAAAATTTGAAAATGAGAAAGTGCGTAAAAAGGACTATAATTTCAGGATACTATGATTATATGTTAAAATAAGTAAACCGGTTGATGGTAGACAAGCTTTTTTTCATGACCTTAATAAATGAGTAACTGTGCCGCCTCATGCTACAGTTGGCAGAAATGTAAATAAATAGAAGAGTTTAAAAAAAACAAAGTAAGTAGATCAAAATAATTATGTATCGAAATTCGTATTAAAAAATACAACATAAGATGCGGCGACCGTCGGAACTAATAATGCGTGAAATGATATCGTTTTTGCGGTTGGTTTGCCTTCTATAAAATTAAAATACAAGTTTGGCATTAATAACAAAAATCATTACTTACCTGAACACACAGTTCTTGTGGTCTCCTATTTTGTTGGGCCATTACCCGCAGTTTTAGTTTAAATTCACAGATATTTTAGGTATATGAACCATCGCGTACCTAGATAGACTTGTTACAGTCGAAAGAACTCTATCTTTCGGAAACAACTTAAGTTTTCACCCTCCATACATCCTCTATTTCCGCCCGAAGACACCTGTTCATTCTTGACTAGTGGGCAAGGGGGGAAATCACGTGACCGAGAGGTAAGGCCCCGCCTACGAGAAACTTTCTGTGCAACGCTATTTGATTGGCTCATTCACACATCAGTCTAATATGTTTCGTTTTTTATTTTTTTCTCTTAGTGTCAAACGCGCGGTCTTTTTTGCGACAACGGGGTTTATTAACAACAATATAAAACTTTTCAGATGAAAGTAGGCAAAAGGAAACTGGAACTATATTACGTTATGTTTACTGATTAAGTCGAATAAAAAAGGGAAAACTCTGATTCCAAAACTTTTATCATATTAATAATGTAATTTATCAAAAAAATCATTGCATTTTTTAAATGAACAAGTATATGTCGGTAACTATTGCAAATTTGCAAAATCTACCGAAAAATATTAAGAAGATAGAAATTTCAATTTACAGCGTATTTTAAAGAAATATTGCAAGTATGAAATTGAGATTAATTTTAATTTGTCTATTTAAATACGTTCAGCGGGTCGGATCTTGTCGTCACACTTATAGATCAATTTTTTCAAGCATAGAACATCCTTTTCCTAAGGTCTTTTAAAACTAGAACTACCGAGGCGTGTCATTTATGAACCAAGATGTGATTTTTCGATCGTATCACTGTTGTTTTTCAGAATTAAAATTTGAAATTTCTTGACTTCTCCTAAATATACAGTACTAGCTGACCCGCCCGGCGTTGCCCGGGCCCGTGATTTAAAAAAAAAAAAAAAAAAAAAAAAAAAAAACTCTCGAGCTTTTGATATTAAGTCGAATGGCCCAAACCCTGTTGAAATCAGGTCCATAGAATCCGAGAAAAGAATGCACCCCCAGGCGGTGGAAGGTGCCCCCTTGTAAATTTAAAGAATTAACTTTAACGGTAACGCGATTTTTAATTTACGACTGTAGTGAGTAAACATAAGTTGATGTCAAAAGTGAAGATTAATATTTTTTAAAAAAGGTGGTAGCTTGTGCCTAAGAAAGTGTTTAGTAGTTCATAAACTACCTGGCGGACCCTACAACTATGTTAAAGAAAATTGCAAGAGAATCGGAGAATTTTTAAAGAAGATGCACCAAGGGTCCCCAGAAGGAGATTATTCAAAATTGGTTGTAGCTGAGGTCAGAGAAAGTTTGTTGTCGTTCAGGTAGTAGCTGGAAGTCCAAAGAAATTGTTCGGAAAAAAAAAAAAAAAAAAAAAAAAAAACTAGTGAATCGGACGACTTTTAAGGGAGCTATAGTAGGGGGCCCAAAAAGGGCCAACTGATACTTTTGAGCAGGACCCTTAGAGGAAACTACCATAAAAGGTCCTAGTACTTAGCAATTTAGATGTTCAATTAGTCGAAATTAAGCAAAGGGTATAAATTAATCATTAGAATAAAAAAAAATTAAAGAAATGCTTAAAAAGAGGCCCTGGGGCCCCCCAAAATATGAGGGTGGTGGCCCGGGGAGAGGAGACGAAGAATCAAGTTTAAAGTTGTGCATTGAGAGGGTGACACAAGTAGGGGGGGGGGTGAAAAATGCATGGCGCACAAAAAGTTCAAGGGCCCCGGACCGGGCCCCAAGGATCTAATTAGAATGTACAAATATGGGAATAACTAAATAGAAAAAAGACCCCCAAAACAAAGAAGATCAGATTAAAAGGGGGCAAGTTATTAACAATTTAGGGAACAAAAATTTTAATGGGCCCTGTACAATGTACCCTGTTCAATGGGCCCTGATCAATAGGTCACAAGGGGCTAGGGTCTTAACTGGAATGTAGTAAAGAAGGAATAACTAAATGGAGAAAAGGGCCCCAAAAACGAAGAAGATCGGTTAAAAAGGGACAGGAGTTATTAAAAAGTTATTAAAAATTCAGGGCACAAAAACTTAAAGGGGCCCAGGGGGCCCGGATCTTGTCCGAGAAATTATTTTGTCGTTCATGCAGCAGCTGGAAGTACTAAGAAGTTGTTAGAAAAAAATATAGTGAATCGGACAATTTTTAAGGGAGCTATAGTAGGGGGCCCAAAAGGGCCCAGCTGATAGTGTTGAGCAGGCCCTAAAATGAAGGGTCCTGGAATGTAAAAATGGAGAATAACTAAATGGAGAAAAGGCCCCAGAAACGACGAAGATCGGATTAAAAGAGTTATTAACAATTTAGGGAACAAAATTTTCAAGGAGCTCTGTACCGGGTCCCAGTGGGCCAGGGTCTTAACTGGAATGTAGAAATGGAGGTATAACTAAATGGAGAAAGGGAACCAAAACGAAGACGATTATATAAAAAGGAGACAAGTTATTAAAAATTTAGAGCATAAAAACTTAAAGTTACCCAGCGGCGCCCGGTCTTGTCCGATAATTGTTTTTTGTCGTTCATGTAGTAGCTGGAAATCCTAAGAAGTTGTTAGATAAAAAAGCTGGTGGCCGATTTTTAAGGGAAATAGTAGGGGGTCCAAAATGGGTCAACTGATAGTTTTGAGCAGGGTCCTAAGAGGAAAACATCTTAAAAGGTCCTAGTACTTAGCGCTTTAGATCTTCAAATAGTCGAAATTAAACATCGGGCATAAATTAATCATTAGAATAAAATGTTAAAGAAATGTTTAAAAAGAGGACCTAGGACCCCAATAAAAATATGAGAGTGGTGGCCTGGGGAGAGGGGTTCAAGACTCAACTTTAAAGTTATGAATTAAGAGGGTGGCACAATTAGGGGGTAAAAAAAATGCATGGCTCACAAAAAGTTCAAGGGCCCCGGACCAGGCCACACTGGATCAGTGTACTAATTGGAATGTAGAAATGGGGGAATAACTAAATAGAGAAAAGGCCCCAAAAACAAAGGTGATCGGATTAAAAGGGAGCAAGTTATTAACAATTTAGGGAGCAAAAATTTCAAGGGGCCCTATACCGAGCCCCAGGGGGGCCAGGCTCCTAACTGGAATGTAGTAATAGGGGAATAACTAAATAGAGAAAGAGGCTCCAAAAACGAAGAAGACCGGTTAAAAAGGGGGCAAGTTATTAAAAATGTAGGGCACAAAAAATTAAAGCGACACAGGGAGCCCGGGTCTTGTCCGAGAAATTTTTTTGTCGTTCATGTAGTAGCTGGAAGATCTAAGAAGTTGTTACAAAAGAAAAGCTAGTTAATCGGATGATTTATAAGGAAGTTATATAGTAGGGGGCACAAAAGGGGCCAGCTAATAGGTTTGAGAAGGGCCCTGAGATGAAGGGTCCTAAGCAGAATGTAGAAATGGGGGAATGACTAAGTGGAGAAAAGGCCCCAAAAACGAAGAAAATTGGATAAAAAGGGGCAAGTTATTAACAATTTTGGAAACAAAAACTTCAATGGTCCCCAGGAGGCCAGGGTCATAACTGGAACGTAGAAATCTGGGAAAAGCTAATTGGAGAAAGGGGCCCCAAAACGAAGAAGATCGGATAAAAATGGGGAAAATTATTAACAATTTATGACAAAGAAATTAAAGGGGCCCCAGGTGTCCCAGGTCTTAAAAAAATAAAAAATCTGAGCCTCAGGTTCATCAGGACCTGCCGACTATCCGCACCCAAATTTTCAATCTTCTGTGTGTGGTAGATTTCGCTAGCCATTGCACACACACACACAGAGACAAACAACTTTCTTTTATTAGTACTAGCGAAGCTTCTCCCGCTACGCTGGTCGGTTTATTCCAAACGGTCCACGAATTAAACGAACTTCGGATTGTTTGCCCCACTGTCTTCGGATCCGGTCAACTAGGATTTAAATGAAAAACAAGAAAAGAAAATTTCATTTAGAATCCTGCAGAAACGGCATCAACGTATTTTTAAAAACTGTGATTGTTGATTTATTTTTTGTCCGAAGGGTGAAACGTTTCTCTTCAACGAAAATTGACCCAGGCTCCAGGCAACAAAATGCCTGCTTATAAAATTCATCTGAAGGAAAAGCTGGCATTTAAAAGAAAGAAAGTTTTTCTTCCCATTGGAAGTGGGGAGAATGATGAATGGGTTTCTCATTGTGTGGGTTTGAACCGCTCCCATTTCCCTTTTGTTCAGACCCAGCCTACTCTCAAACTATAGAAGGGAAGAATCCCCCTGTTATTTCCTCTTCCTGATCCTGCTTTCAAAAAAATTGAAGCATGCTCACAGAGATTGATTTTATGTGAAAAATTTTATGTGAAATATTAAGAAATGCCCTTTTAGCTTTAAATATATAGATAGATAATGCATTAACATAAAATTTGTTGAAATGCAGCGAATACATTTTTATCTACAGGTCTGTATACCTAGAATTACCGTGCGTAAAATGTAAGTAAAAAATCATGGAGCTATATATATATATTTTTTTTTTCAATTTTAATATATTAATCAGTGGGAGCATTATTGCGAAATTCAAATTAATAATTATATGTATATTATTTGAAAAAATTTCTTATTTTACATTTCATACGAGCTGTTGAAATCTCAAAGTATCTACTCTGAAATTATAAATTTTAATTTTTTTTGGTGGTAACTGATCATTATATTTCATATTATGTAATATTCTAGAAGCTAAACTTCATTAATCATTAATTAAAAATCAATGTATTAAACATTAAACTTTATTGCTGTATGTCTGTATCTCCCATACAAAACAAGAATAACATCACTAAAGTCCATAGGTGGGCTATGACAAACCCCGGTTAGTTCTTGTGTTAAGATTACTTTTTAATAAAAATTCTAAGCATCATTTAAAAGAAAATATAACAATAGTGAAAAACAAAAGAATCCGAAAAAGATATGAGTTCACACTGTGGTATGTTTTTCACATCAAACTTTTTTCTACACAAGTATCGTAATTTTAGGGGGGAGTGTGATGGAAATATCATCTATTCTCCTTATAGAAATTTTTTTATTTTGGTAGTGATGGGAAAAAAAAAAGAAAAAATAATGCATCAAATACATTTTATATGGAAAGTTTTCTATCATTTTTAGGGTTTTAACAACATATATGAGATTGTTACGATCGTCCGGGGCACAAACATCCAAAGAAACTCTAATTTTTAACATTTTCCAACATACTTGAAAGTGTTTGTGGCTTCGGTTTGTCTGTCTGTTGTCTGTCCGTAATCTAAACTCTCATAAATGTACTCGGATTGTCGTGTAATTGATATATATTATTGAGGTTTACTATAGCATGTTCGCTGTTGAAAATGAACTGTGTAGCATTTATAGTTCGTTTACAGGGACACTAAAAATAATTCCTTTACATTATGATCTTGGGACAAATAGCTTGCAGGGTATTTTAATGATGTTACACTCTTTCAAATTGATGAAATTGATATGCATGTCTGAGGTGCACTAAAACATGCTTTCTGTAGAATGTGGTGTACAAAGAATTTATCATTCCTTTACAGGGTCACACAGAATAAATCCGATGAGTAATGGTTTACGTTTGTAGTGTATTTTAATGACGTTACACAGTTACACTATTTCAAACGTAATGACATTGATATACATTATTGGAGTGTACTGTATAAGATGCCTACTGAAAAATATGGTGTGCATAGCTATTAGCATTTATCGTTCATTTACATGGACACGCAAAAGAATTCGGTACAGTATACTGTCTAGGAGCACTAATTGCCTAAAGTGGAATATAACCACTTTAGGCAATTAGTGCTCCTAGACATAGTTTTCGTTTTTAATTGTGGTGCTCGTTTTTAACTACATTTTTGCATATTATGCGTATAAATGCTATAGATATAGATCATATACAGGGCTATACAAAAGAATTCGTAATCATTACTGCATATGGACGTGAATTGCTTAAATGTGGTTTTTAATTGTGTTATGCATTTTCCTGTTGAACTATATTTAATATAAGTGATTTTTTCAGAATATAAATAAATTCATATACAGGGCTATGCAAAGGACCGGATACATTACCGGGCGGGTCAATTAGTAATAACTGGATGTCACTAAATGTTCCCAGTATTTAGTTCTACATGCCAGCTAGTTTTCTTGTTGCTATCGTATCAATGTGTGTCTGCAGCTGTGTTTTACATTGTTCGCCAAGAGTAGAGCTAATTACGTAAAAAGTAATTAAAGATTAATTTTATTTGTTTTTTTTTCTTACCTATTGAAAGACCCAAATCTAAATAAACACAAATTGTAAAAATACTTTACGTCTTGAAATCACATTAGATTCATGGTTTTATTCTTAAATAATACTAATCCTTTTATTTTAATTCTTAATTTTTCTATATATATTAATCGCTGGATTTACAGATTAATGTATTAATGAACAATGTATGAATCTTAAAATGTCGATAATTTCTTTCTTAAATAAACATATGTAGTAATAATAATAAGCTGGTGTTTACTAAAATACACTTTGAACTGTGTCATATGGGCATGTACGTTATGTTTTAGCGAATATCCATCTACAGTTCGTGTCAAGAAATAAAGGAAAAAAAAAATGTGGGAAAACCTTTATTTGCAATCGTAAAAGTAAAACAAAGCTGTTATTAGACTTAAAATAATATCTTTTTTTCAGACCATGAATACAACTTTTGAAATAAGGACAGGCTACATATTAAAAAATTGCCAAAAAAAGTGCCAATTTTTTTTTAGGGTTCCGTACCTGAAAAGGAAAAAAAATGGAACCCTTTTATAGTCTCGTATTGCCGTCTGTGGGTAGTAATTTCTAGAACTACTTTTCAGTTGTGTTACGCGTTTTTTCTCTGACTTAAATTTTTACTTAATATATACAGGGCTGTACAAAAGAATTCGAGTCACATTTCCGTGGTTGGAGAAAACTGATGAAAGTGAATTTTCGAATTTGTATGTATTTTCTAACTGAACTAAATTTTAGCATACTACGTAGTTATTTTTAATCATATGAAAAGAGGTGTATATTTAAACACGTATTTCAAGGGGGAAAATTAATAAAAAATATTTACAAATAAAAAAGTAAAAAGTTTGCGTCCCAGACCACATTAAAGTCATCATGGTCAAAGTCACTAATTTTGAAAATTTGTTTTAAGAGCCTACACTAGTCAGGCGAAAAAACGCTCCAGCTAATGTTAAGTCTATGGGAAGGTTATCGCGCGATTTCTCGCTCGCATTTTAATATTTTTCAATGATTTTTTTTGCATAGGATAGCTGAGGTCGATCTCTAACGGTGTTAGTTTTTACCTTTTTCGATTTTGTTTAGAGTTTTTTTTATATAAGGGTAATTTCACTTTCAGAACTGGTTCCAACCGGTTCCAAAATTGAAAATGTCCGCTTATAAAAATACCGTAACCAAAATCGAAAAAGTAAAAACTAACAACGTTAGAGATCGACCTCAGCTATCCTATGCAAAAAGAATCATTTAAAAATACAGTGGACTCTCTCTATTCTGAAAACTCATGGGACCGACAAAAAAAGTTCAGATTATGGGGGTGTTCATTATAGAGGGAGATTGGGAAATGCATTACTACTGCTACTATGTATTGAGTTTATAGACTGTATAGAATACTTAGCATGGTTAACCATGCAAGTTACCGAGATGGAGGTGCTGAATTTAGAAACTATTAACAAAGTTATTTAAAACAGTTATATTAAAAAAAATTTACAAAACATGCAATTACATACATACAATACATTACTTGAAAACATAATCGGTACATTACTTTAAAAAGTGAGTATTTTTAGTCTGTTTTTGCATTGTGTAGACTCATGCAGCGTACATGTTATCTAGTTGTTTAAGAAGTGGTAAGGTTTCCGTGTGATGTTCAGCTGCATAGTTCAACAGGTCTTGAATCCCTTGGCCATATTGTTTGAAGGTAATCGTACTTCTTGTTTCATCGGTCTCTTCTGGTTCTGCTTCGTCTTCATTACCCTGTTCCTCTTCAACGATGTTGTCGCAATCAGGAAGGCTTCCGTCGGCTTTGAGATAAGCTCTAGGTTCAATTTCAGTATGAAGCACCTGAAGAATTAACCCCAAATTACTCACAGCTGTTACTTCTTGGTCCTCTGTCCTTGATTGCTCATTCTCACACGGGAATCCAGCTTTGTAGAAGCATGTTTGGATGGTGTAGGGGATTACTTCATTCCAAGCCATTGATATTCAATGGACAGCATCCATGACATTGACCTTCTTCGTTAGTTCGGTTGCCGAATTTGCCTCCTCCATCACCACGAACATTTTCTTCAAAAAATGAATTCGGTAGTGAGCTTTAAAGGTCTTGATTACTCCTTGATCCAGTGGTTGGATTATAGAAGTACAGTTCGGTGGCAGGAACTTCAGGCTCACGTTGCTCAGCTGCACATTTGTATGTGATCTGGCATTATCCGCAAAACGAAGAATTTTTCTTCCTTCTCTCTTCATTATCTGGTTCATGCCCTTCAACCATTGTGAGAAAATTGTGAATGTCACCCAGGCTTTTCAATTTGATCTATAGTGCACAGGCAATGATGCTATCTTCACAATGATGCTTTTTCACTTTTTCCGATCACAAGTGGTTTGAGCTTCTCATCGTAAAACTGGCACAGAGCATGACAGTAAGTCTTACTTTTAACATTATTTCACCCCCGCATTTCTCGCTTCTTTCTGCTAGGGTTTTATTTGGAAGATCTTTGAAAAACAGGCCGGTTTCGTCGGCATTGAAATCGTTCGTTATATCCGGCAGCTTTCTTTTCCATTCCTCCACAATGTCGATATTTACGTCTGCAGCTTCACCATTGATTATTTGAATTCGTCGTTATGCCGACTTTTGAAGTGAGTCAGCCATCCTTATGATGCCTTGAATTCCGTGATTTTCTCCTTTTCTGCAAAATCCAGAGCAATCTGATTTTGCAGCGGTCCAGTGACAGGAAGATTCTTCGTTCTCATTTGGCAAAATAAAAACTTCCAGACGTGATTGTTTATGTTCTTGCTTCCCATTTTCTTTTCGAAAATTCTACACTTTGAGAAATGTTTATTTTCTTCAAAAGCGGCTATAATTTCTTTCTCTTTCTTGCTGATGGCGTTGACTTGACCTACTGAAATTCCAAATTCAGATGCATTTTTCCTTCGACTTACTTTTGATTTTAATTTGCAAAAAGAAAAAAAGAAACAGAAGCAATAATGCTGCCAACCAGATGTGCAGAAAAGAAACCATAATTCTTTTTGACCACTCCCTCTAACACCTGTTGTCTCTTATCTGTCATTGGGGAGTGGGTATTTCTGTTGCGCAATTTTTCTATTTTTATCTTAGGTCGGGAGAAGGGGGAATCATGTGACATGTTTTTTACATTATTTATCTTGTATCTCTTTGCATAAAAATTTATTGTTATGATCATTTCATTTAATTTGATTGTCATGATTTACTTTTTCTGAAATGGCAACAATTTCATATCTGTACTTTTTTGTTTATCAAAAATATAAGAATATTCTAGTTAGTTGAGAACACATACAGTAAAGACAAAAATATTCTTTCGATTTTTTTTTCTTTTTTGTTATAATAAATGTTTTGTTTGTTTTGTTAACTGAAGATTTTATCTGAATTATTCAAACAAATTTCAGCATCGGATAGATCTTAAAATCTAGAAATGATTTTGTATGTTTATTTTGAAATCGAGTTCATTGAACCCTTTTATTCTTCTGCAACATTTTTTCCGAATTTCCATGATGCGGGAATTCCCCGCATTCCAACTGCAAACACACGTTCAGTTTACAGAGAGGCAGGTTAGAATGGGGATCAAAAGTAGCGTTCATAATAGTGGGGTGTTCAGAATACAGAGAGTTCATCTTTTGTTAAGTCTATGGAGTTTCACCGGGACCATCTAAAAGTGTTCATAATACCGGGGTATTCACATTAGAGAGTGTTCAGATAGAGGGAGTCCACTGTATTAAAATGCGAGCGAGAAATCGTGCGATAACCTTCCCATAGACTTAACATTAGCTGAAGCGTTTCTTCGTGTGACTAGTGTAGGCTCTTAAGTGTACATAGACATATCAGACTATTAGTAAGGAAGAACAATATAAATAAGAGTTTAACAAAACTGATATTGCACGTGGAGTATTCTACCGCTTTGGAATGTGTTATTATATTTCTGGCACATATTTGTTTTTCAACACGTATGAAAATGTAATTTATACACAACTATGGCTTTAATCACTTCAAGTTAGGGACAACAATAAATAACAAACAATAAATTATAACAAACTATAACATGATAATAAATTAAAACAACCTCAAGTTTGTATGATTTTATATAATATCTTCAACCCGGTGTTATAAAAACTAATTTGTTTAAATAACATTTAAAACGATAATGCTTATTTATTCATCAACAAAGTAGTGTAATTATGATCCATATTCTTACTCCCTGATAAAATTTAAAAATTCATGTATTTATTATTTAATAATTTATATTCCATTAAAATATTACTTAAAATTTATTAACTTTTTGCATGCCTCCTAACGGTGGAAAGTAGAACTAAAATATCTTAGGCGATCGAAATGAAGTCGAATGCACCAAATCCCTTCGTAATCGGGCCCATAAAACGCATGATAAGAATGCGCCCCCTGGCGGAGGAAGGGGGAATTAAAATATGTAAGGCTATCGATATCAAGTTGAATGAGCTAAATCCCGTCGTAATCTGGCCCATAGAACCCGAGATACTTTGAAATGAAATAAAAAAATATACGCAGTTATTATTCGAAAAGAGCGGTATATACAACTCAGACATTTATTTTAATGTTATAGAGGACGATTATTAAGTTAATTATAATGTTTGAAATCAGTTTCGTTGACATCCGAAAGATAGTTACTGACTTATGGAAACTGGCCATAGTTAGAGAAAAAACCTTGAAGGGGGGACATGGGGAAGGGGAGATGAGACTGTTTTTTGTTAAATAACTAATTAAGACTACCGGAGTACTTGCTCAAAGAATGGTACTTGAAGAAAAGCTTGGAACTGAAAAAGAATTGCTGAAGTTACTATTCGAAAATAGTGATAATTATCTATACATAACACCAATTAAATGCTACGGATTAAGCTAAAAATTACAAGTTAAATGAGTCAAACCCCGTTGTAATAGGACCCAGATAAGAATGCGCTTACATTAACGCGACAATTAAAAGAATAATTAATTTTTTTCTGATATATCAGAACATAACGAAAGCCACCAGATGGCTCCTCTTTCCATTCTCAAATTGAAATCTATATTTTAATTAGTTATCTTAATTTTTGTTCATTAGAAAATTTGGCAATTATTTACTTTCATTTTTGCAAAGTAAATTGAAGGATAGGCCGGGAAACAGATCTCTTTGTAGTTCAGTTTTAAATGAAAGCTGGCCCCTGCCTGGCTGTTTCTTAGATTTTTTCGACTGGCGCCGTCGTAGTCTGGAATAATCAAAACGCATGCAACTCCAGTGCACATGTCCTGTTGAAATAGAAATAAAATCATTTCCCATTTTCATTAATAAGTTTTTAATTAATACTTCGAAAAGTTACTGATCGATTTTTATCAATTTTAATTTTTTGAAATCGTGATTTTTTTTTGTCTATGCGCTTAATATCAAATCAATAAACGTAATAGTTTTATTTATTTGAATAGGTCCACAAAACTGTGAGTTGACTTTCAATCTGGCAGCCCCCATTTACAGTAACCCCCTTTTCTGTCTGAGTCCAATTTTGAAGTGTGGTCAGTTTTTGGCCGAAATAAAGAACAGTTATAGTCCAATTTTCACAAAATTTGTATTTTTGGAATCAGAAAAGTAAACCACGTATATACTGTGAGTTTCGAATCGATACCTCCAATAGTTTTTTTAATATTCGAGGATAACTGAAAATGATAATATTTCGTTGTCTGGAATTATCAAAACGGTAAGGTCTTTTGCGGTTACTATAAAAATTAGCCATTTTCGATGCACATTTTAATCAGTTTTTTTTATGCGAGGCTTAATGAGTTTTTAATTAATATCCAGGCTATTTTTTCAAAATATTAAAATTCTGATTCTCAGGTGCACAGGACAGGTTTTGGACTATCCTCACCTAAATTTCCATAATTCTACGTGCGGTAGATTTCGCTAGCTTTCGTACACAGACCAGACAGACAGACAAATAACTTTATTTTATTAGTATAGATATTAATATTAATCCGAAAGAATGACATAATCACTAATTATATTTTTAAAAGTTTGCACAATAATTTCTATTGATTATTAAAAAAAAGAGGAGGGGGGGGGGAAAGAAACATTTTACACTCTTAAAGGAAATCATAAAAATAATATAAATGCTGAAGAGTAATAAACTGATATTTTTATTTCCATATAAAATTAGATGAATTCTTTTCATGAACTAATTTAATCACGAAATCTGTCACATTTTTCACAAACTTTTGTTTCAGTTTCATCTCTATGTTTTAGATGTCTATTAAAGAAGTATTATTTATTTTACAAAGATTTAAGTTTTCAGCCCATCATGAGTATTTTATAAGATTACTAGCAAGCTACGCCCGCTACGCTGGTCAATTTCTTATAACGAACTTTTAATCCAACAAAATATTGACATTTCATAATTCACTTTTATATTTTAACAGAATAATAAGGCTACTATAATTTGTGACTCGTGCTATAGCCAATATACACGCCAGGACACGTCGCCCTTATCATTATCTTTTTTACGCATGAAGGTTTCGCTATGGTACTCCATTGTGAAATTTGGTAATTTTTCAAATTCAATATTTGAAAAATGGCATAATCATTAGATTTGAAATTTATATCAATAAAAAGTACAATTTTTTACCTTTCAAACGCAATTTGCCTAACATTTTTCTGCCAATACTTTTCGAGCTACTATTTTTTTTCAGTAACTTCAAATGTTTCATTTTCCGAGATTAATCTGTGGCAACAATTAGCGAAAAACCCAGTCGTCAGAAACGCATAGTTTTTTATTAAAGAGGCTGTTGCAGCAGGGACTGTCACCAAGAATTTGCCACCATCACTTTTGAAATCGGTTCGGTAGTTCTAGAGATTCCATAGAAATTGTAATTTAGAATGTTTTTTGAACACTTTTCGCTCATTTCACCCTTTTAAATTTCGAATTTTTTTTATTTTGTTTTTAGAGAGCATTTACATCTTATAAGTAACTACAATGCCAAATTTCATATTTCTAGCTCCTTCAGTATAAAAAAAATCGCAATTTTAGAAAGTTTTTCGCTCCTGCACCCCCCCCCTGGGTTAGTGACACCGACATAAAATATAGCCTATGTTGAAGCAGGGGTTGTCACCATCACTTTTGAAATTGGTTCGGTAGTTCCAGAGATTCCATAGAAATTATAATTTAGAATGTTTTTAGAACGCTTTTCGCTCATTTCACCCTTTTAAATTTCGATTTTTTTTTATTTTGTTCTTAGAGAGCATTTACATCTTATAAGTAACTACAACGCCAAATTTCAAATCGGTTCGGTAATTCTAGAGATTCCATAGAAATTGTAATTTAGAATGTTTTTAGAACGCTTTTCGCTCATTTCACCCTTTTAAATTTCGAATTTTTTTTTTTTTTTTTAGATAGCATTTACATCTTATAAGTAACTACAATGCCAAATTTCATATTTCTAGCTCCTTCAGTATAAAAAAATCGCAATTTTAGAACGTTTTTCGCTCCTGTACCCCCCCCCCCCTGGGTTAGTGACACGGACATAAAATATTGCCTATGTTGAAGCAGGGGTTGTCACCATCAATTTGCCACCATCACTTTTGAAATCGGCTCGGTAGTTCCAGAGATTCCATAGAAATTATAATTTAGAATGTTTTTAGAACGCTTTTCGCTCATTTCACCCTTTTAAATTTCGAATTTTTTTTATTTTGTTTTTAGAGAGCATTTACATCTTATAAGTAACTACAATGCCAAATTTCATATTTCTAGCTCCTTCAGTATAAAAAAATCGCAATTTTAGAACGTTTTTCGCTCCTGTACCCCCCCCCCCCTGGGTTAGTGACACGGACATAAAATATTGCCTATGTTGAAGCAGGGGTTGTCACCATCAATTTGCCACCATCACTTTTGAAATCGGCTCGGTAGTTCCAGAGATTCCATAGAAATTATAATTTAGAATGTTTTTAGAACGCTTTTCGCTCATTTCACCCTTTTAAATTTCGAATTTTTTTTTGTTTTGTTTTTAGAGAGCATTTACATCTTATAAGTAACTACAACGCCAAATTTCAAATCGGTTCGGAATAGTTCTAGAGATTCCATAGAAATTGTAATTTAGAATGTTTTTAGAACGCTTTTCGCTCATTTCACCCTTTTAAATTTCGAATATTTTTTTAATTTTGTTCTTAGAGAGCATTTACATCTTATAAGTAACTACAACGCCAAATTTCAAATCGGTTCGGTAGTTCTAGATATTCCATAGAAATTGTAATTTAGAATGTTTTTAGAACGCTTTTCGCTCATTTCACCCTTTTAAATTTCGAATTGTTTTTTATTTTTTGTTCTTAGAGAGCATTTACATCTTATACGTTACTACAACGCCAAATTTCAAATCGGTTCGGTAGTTCTAGAGATTCCATAGAAATTGTAATTTAGAATGTTTTAGAACGCTTTTCGCTCATTTCACCCTTTTAAATTTCGATTTTTTTTTTTTTCTTAGAGAGCATTTACATCTTATAAGTAACTACAACGCCAAATTTCAAATCGGTTCGGTAGTTCTGGAGATTCCATAGAAATTGTAATTTAGAATGTTTTTAGAACGCTTTTCGCTCATTTCACCCTTTTAAATTTCGAATTTTTTTTTTTTTTTGTTCTTAGAGAGCATTTACATCTTATAAGTAACTACAACGCCAAATTTCAAATCGGTTCGGTAGTTCTAGAGATTCCATAGAAATTGTAATTTAGAATGTTTTTAGAACGCTTTTCGCTCATTTCACCCTTTTAAATTTCGAATTTTTTTTATTTTGTTTTTAGAGAGCATTTACATCTTATAAGTAACTACAATGCCAAATTTCATATTTCTAGCTCCTTCAGTATAAAAAAATCGCAATTTTAGAACGTTTTTCGCTCCTGTACCCCCCCCCCCCCTGGGTTAGTGACACGGACATAAAATACAGCCTATGTTGAAGCAAGGGTTGTCACCATCAATTTGCCACCGTCACTTTTGAAATCGGTTCGGTAGTTCCAGAGATTCCATAGAAATTATAATTTAGAATGTTTTTTGAACACTTTTCGCTCATTTCACCCTTTTAAATTTCGAATTTCTTTTATTTTGTTTTTAGAGAGCATTTACATCTTATAAGTAACTACAATGCCAAATTTCATATTTCTAGCTCCTTCAGTATAAAAAAATCGCAATTTTAGAACGTTTTTCGCTCCTGTACCACCCCCCCCTGGGTTAGTGACATGGACATAAAATATTGCCTATGTTGAAGCAGGGGTTGTCACCATCAATTTGCCACCATCACTTTTGAAATCGGCTCGGTAGTTCCAGAGATTCCATAGAAATTATAATTTAGAATGTTTTTAGAACGCTTTTCGCTCATTTCACCCTTTTAAATTTCGAAATTTTTTTTGTTTTGTTTTTAGAGAGCATTTACATCTTATAAGTAACTACAACGCCAAATTTCAAATCGGTTCGGTATAGTTCTAGAGATTCCATAGAAATTGTAATTTAGAATGTTTTTAGAACGCTTTTCGCTCATTTCACCCTTTTAAATTTCGAATTGTTTTTTATTTTTTGTTCTTAGAGAGCATTTACATCTTATACGTTACTACAACGCCAAATTTCAAATCGGTTCGGTAGTTCTAGAGATTCCATAGAAATTGTAATTTAGAATGTTTTAGAACGCTTTTCGCTCATTTCACCCTTTTAAATTTCGATTTTTTTTTTTTTTCTTAGAGAGCATTTACATCTTATAAGTAACTACAACGCCAAATTTCAAATCGGTTCGGTAGTTCTGGAGATTCCATAGAAATTGTAATTTAGAATGTTTTTAGAACGCTTTTCGCTCATTTCACCCTTTTAAATTTCGAATTTTTTTTTTTTTGTTCTTAGAGAGCATTTACATCTTATAAGTAACTACAACGCCAAATTTCAAATCGGTTCGGTAGTTCTAGAGATTCCATAGAAATTGTAATTTAGAATGTTTTTAGAACGCTTTTCGCTCATTTCACCCTTTTAAATTTCGAATTTTTTTTATTTTGTTTTTAGAGAGCATTTACATCTTATAAGTAACTACAATGCCAAATTTCATATTTCTAGCTCCTTCAGTATAAAAAAATCGCAATTTTAGAACGTTTTTCGCTCCTGTACCCCTCCCCTGGGTTACTGACACGGACATAAAATACAGCCTATGTTGAAGCAAGGGTTGTCACCATCAATTTGCCACCGTCACTTTTGAAATCGGTTCGGTAGTTCCAGAGATTCCATAGAAATTATAATTTAGAATGTTTTTAGAACGCTTTTCGCTCATTTTAGCCTTTTAAATTTCGAATTTTTTTTTGTTTTGTTCTTAGAGAGCATTTACAACTTATAAGTAACTACAACGCCAAATTTCAAATCGGTTCGGTAGTTCTAGAGATTCCATAGAAATTGTAATTTAGAATGTTTTTAGAACGCTTTTCGCTCATTTCACCCTTTTAAATTTCGAATTGTTTTTTATTTTGTTCTTAGAGAGCATTTACATCTTATACGTTACTACAACGCCAAATTTCAAATCGGTTCGGTAGTTCTAGAGATTCCATAGAAAGTGTAATTTAGAATGTTTTTAGAACGCTTTTCGCTCATTTCACCCTTTTAAATTTCGAATTGTTTTTTATTTTCTTCTTAGAGAGCATTTACATCTTATACGTTACTACAACGCCAAATTTCAAATCGGTTCGGTAGTTCTAGAGATTCCATAGAAATTGTAATTTAGAATGTTTTTAGAAAGTTTTTCGCTCATTTCACCCTTTTAAATTTCGAATTTTTTTTTTTTGTTGTTGTTCTTAGAGAGCATTTACATCTTATAAGTAACTACAACGCCAAATTTCAAATCGGTTCGGTAGTTCTAGAGATTCTTGTAAATTAAAATGTTTTTAAAACGCTTTTCGCTCATTTCAGCCTTTTAAATTTCCAATTTTTTTAAAATTTTGTTCTTAGAGAGCATTTACATCTTATAAGTAACTACAACGCCAAATTTCAAATCGGTTCGGTAGTTCTAGAGATTCCATAGAAATTGTAATTTAGAAAGTTTTTAGAACGCTTTTCGCTCATTTCACCCTTTTAAATTTCGAATTTTTTTTTATTTTGTTCTTAGAGAGCATTTACATCTTATAAGTAACTACAACGCCAAATTTCAAATCGGTTCGGTACTTCTAGAGATTCCATAGAAATTGTAATTTAGAATGTTTTTAGAACGCTTTTCGCTCATTTCACCCTTTTAAATTTCGAATTTTTTATTTATTTTGTTCTTAGAGAGCATTTACATCTTATAAGTAACTACAACGCCAAATTTCAAATCGGTTCGGTAATTCTAGAGATTCCATAGAAATTGTAATTTAGAATGTTTTTAGAACGCTTTTCGCTCATTTCACCCTTTTAAATTTCGAATTTTTTTTTTTTTTTTTAGATAGCATTTACATCTTATAAGTAACTACAATGCCAAATTTCATATTTCTAGCTCCTTCAGTATAAAAAAATCGCAATTTTAGAACGTTTTCCCTCCTGTACCCCCCCCCCTGGGTTAGTGACACGGACATAAAATATTGCCTATGTTGAAGCAGGGGTTGTCACCATCAATTTGCCACCATCACTTTTGAAATCGGCTCGGTAGTTCCAGAGATTCCATAGAAATTATAATTTAGAATGTTTTTAGAACGCTTTTCGCTCATTTCACCCTTTTAAATTTCGAATTGTTTTTTATTTTGTTCTTAGAGAGCATTTACATCTTATACGTTACTACAACGCCAAATTTCAAATCGGTTCGGTAGTTCTAGAGATTCCATAGAAAGTGTAATTTAGAATGTTTTTAGAACGCTTTTCGCTCATTTCACCCTTTTAAATTTCGAATTGTTTTTTATTTTCTTCTTAGAGAGCATTTACATCTTATACGTTACTACAACGCCAAATTTCAAATCGGTTCGGTAGTTCTAGAGATTCCATAGAAATTGTAATTTAGAATGTTTTTAGAAAGCTTTTCGCTCATTTCACCCTTTTAAATTTCGAATTTTTTTTTTTTGTTGTTGTTCTTAGAGAGCATTTACATCTTATAAGTAACTACAACGCCAAATTTCAAATCGGTTCGGTAGTTCTAGAGATTCTTGTAAATTAAAATGTTTTTAAAACGCTTTTCGCTCATTTCAGCCTTTTAAATTTCCAATTTTTTTAAAATTTTGTTCTTAGAGAGCATTTACATCTTATAAGTAACTACAACGCCAAATTTCAAATCGGTTCGGTAGTTCTAGAGATTCCATAGAAATTGTAATTTAGAAAGTTTTTAGAACGCTTTTCGCTCATTTCACCCTTTTAAATTTCGAATTTTTTTTTTATTTTGTTCTTAGAGAGCATTTACATCTTATAAGTAACTACAACGCCAAATTTCAAATCGGTTCGGTACTTCTAGAGATTCCATAGAAATTGTAATTTAGAATGTTTTTAGAACGCTTTTCGCTCATTTCACCCTTTTAAATTTCGAATTTTTTATTTATTTTGTTCTTAGAGAGCATTTACATCTTATAAGTAACTACAACGCCAAATTTCAAATCGGTTCGGTAATTCTAGAGATTCCATAGAAATTGTAATTTAGAATGTTTTTAGAACGCTTTTCGCTCATTTCACCCTTTTAAATTTCGAATTTTTTTTTTTTTTTTTAGATAGCATTTACATCTTATAAGTAACTACAATGCCAAATTTCATATTTCTAGCTCCTTCAGTATAAAAAAATCGCAATTTTAGAACGTTTTCCCTCCTGTACCCCCCCCCCCCTGGGTTAGTGACACGGACATAAAATATTGCCTATGTTGAAGCAGGGGTTGTCACCATCAATTTGCCACCATCACTTTTGAAATCGGCTCGGTAGTTCCAGAGATTCCATAGAAATTATAATTTAGAATGTTTTTAGAACGCTTTTCGCTCATTTCACCCTTTTAAATTTCGAATTTTTTTATTTTGTTTTTAGAGAGCATTTACATCTTATAAGTAACTACAATGCCAAATTTCATATTTCTAGCTCCTTCAGTATAAAAAAATCGCAATTTTAGAACGTTTTTCGCTCCTGTACCCCCCCCCCCCTGGGTTAGTGACACGGACATAAAATATTGCCTATGTTGAAGCAGGGGTTGTCACCATCAATTTGCCACCATCACTTTTGAAATCGGCTCGGTAGTTCCAGAGATTCCATAGAAATTATAATTTAGAATGTTTTTAGAACGCTTTTCGCTCATTTCACCCTTTTAAATTTCGAATTTTTTTTTGTTTTGTTTTTAGAGAGCATTTACATCTTATAAGTAACTACAACGCCAAATTTCAAATCGGTTCGGAATAGTTCTAGAGATTCCATAGAAATTGTAATTTAGAATGTTTTTAGAACGCTTTTCGCTCATTTCACCCTTTTAAATTTCGAATATTTTTTTAATTTTGTTCTTAGAGAGCATTTACATCTTATAAGTAACTACAACGCCAAATTTCAAATCGGTTCGGTAGTTCTAGATATTCCATAGAAATTGTAATTTAGAATGTTTTTAGAACGCTTTTCGCTCATTTCACCCTTTTAAATTTCGAATTGTTTTTTATTTTTTGTTCTTAGAGAGCATTTACATCTTATACGTTACTACAACGCCAAATTTCAAATCGGTTCGGTAGTTCTAGAGATTCCATAGAAATTGTAATTTAGAATGTTTTAGAACGCTTTTCGCTCATTTCACCCTTTTAAATTTCGATTTTTTTTTTTTTTTCTTAGAGAGCATTTACATCTTATAAGTAACTACAACGCCAAATTTCAAATCGGTTCGGTAGTTCTGGAGATTCCATAGAAATTGTAATTTAGAATGTTTTAGAACGCTTTTCGCTCATTTCACCCTTTTAAATTTCGAATTTTTTTTTTTTGTTCTTAGAGAGCATTTACATCTTATAAGTAACTACAACGCCAAATTTCAAATCGGTTCGGTAGTTCTAGAGATTCCATAGAAATTGTAATTTAGAATGTTTTTAGAACGCTTTTCGCTCATTTCACCCTTTTAAATTTCGAATTTTTTTTATTTTGTTTTTAGAGAGCATTTACATCTTATAAGTAAGTACAATGCCAAATTTCATATTTCTAGCTCCTTCAGTATAAAAAAATCGCAATTTTAGAACGTTTTTCGCTCCTGTACCTCCCCCCCTGGGTTAGTGACACGGACATAAAATACAGCCTATGTTGAAGCAAGGGTTGTCACCATCAATTTGCCACCGTCACTTTTGAAATCGGTTCGGTAGTTCCAGAGATTCCATAGAAATTATAATTTAGAATGTTTTTTGAACATTTTTCGCTCATTTCACCCTTTTAAATTTCGAATTTTTTTTATTTTGTTTTTAGAGAGCATTTACATCTTATAAGTAACTACAATGCCAAATTTCATATTTCTAGCTCCTTCAGTATAAAAAAATCGCAATTTTAGAACGTTTTTCGCTCCTGTACCACCCCCCCCCCCTGGGTTAGTGACATGGACATAAAATATTGCCTATGTTGAAGCAGGGGTTGTCACCATCAATTTGCCACCATCACTTTTGAAATCGGCTCGGTAGTTCCAGAGATTCCATAGAAATTATAATTTAGAATGTTTTTAGAACGCTTTTCGCTCATTTCACCCTTTTAAATTTCGAATTTTTTTTTGTTTTGTTTTTAGAGAGCATTTACATCTTATAAGTAACTACAACGCCAAATTTCAAATCGGTTCGGTATAGTTCTAGAGATTCCATAGAAATTGTAATTTAGAATGTTTTTAGAACGCTTTTCGCTCATTTCACCCTTTTAAATTTCGAATATTTTTTTAATTTTGTTCTTAGAGAGCATTTACATCTTATAAGTAACTACAACGCCAAATTTCAAATCGGTTCGGTAGTTCTAGATATTCCATAGAAATTGTAATTTAGAATGTTTTTAGAACGCTTTTCGCTCATTTCACCCTTTTAAATTTCGAATTGTTTTTTATTTTTTGTTCTTAGAGAGCATTTACATCTTATACGTTACTACAACGCCAAATTTCAAATCGGTTCGGTAGTTCTAGAGATTCCATAGAAATTGTAATTTAGAATGTTTTAGAACGCTTTTCGCTCATTTCACCCTTTTAAATTTCGATTTTTTTTTTCTTAGAGAGCATTTACATCTTATAAGTAATTACAACGCCAAATTTCAAATCGGTTCGGTAGTTCTGGAGATTCCATAGAAATTGTAATTTAGAATGTTTTTAGAACGCTTTTCGCTCATTTCACCCTTTTAAATTTCGAATTTTTTTTTTTTTTGTTCTTAGAGAGCATTTACATCTTATAAGTAACTACAACGCCAAATTTCAAATCGGTTCGGTAGTTCTAGAGATTCCATAGAAATTGTAATTTAGAATGTTTTTAGAACGCTTTTCGCTCATTTCACCCTTTTAAATTTCGAATTTTTTTTTTTGTTGTTGTTCTTAGAGAGCATTTACATCTTATACGTTTCTACAACGCCAAATTTCAAATCGGTTCGGTAGTTCTAGAGATTCCATAGAAAGTGTAATTTAGAATGTTTTTAGAACGCTTTTCGCTCATTTCACCCTTTTAAATTTCGAATTGTTTTTTATTTTGTTCTTAGAGAGCATTTACATCTTATACGTTACTACAACGCCAAATTTCAAATCGGTTCGGTAGTTCTAGAGATTCCATAGAAATTGTAATTTAGAATGTTTTTAGAACGCTTTTCGCTCATTTCACCCTTTTAAATTTCGAATTTTTTTTTTTGTTGTTGTTCTTAGAGAGCATTTACATCTTATAAGTAACTACAACGCCAAATTTCAAATCGGTTCGGTAGTTCTAGAGTTTCCATAGAAATTGTAATTTAGAATGTTTTTAGAACGCTTTTCGCTCATTTCACCCTTTTAAATTTCGAATTTTTTTTATTTTGTTTTTAGAGAGCATTTACATCTTATAAGTAACTACAATGCCAAATTTCATATTTCTAGCTCCTTCAGTATAAAAAAATCACAATTTTAGAACGTTTTTCGCTCCTGTACCCCCCCCCTGGGTTAGTGACACGGACATAAAATACAGCCTATGTTGAAGCAGGGGTTGTCACCATCAATTTGCCACCGTCACTTTTGAAATCGGTTCGGTAGTTCCAGAGATTCCATAGAAATTATAATTTAGAATGTTTTTAGAACGCTTTTTGCTCATTTCACCCTTTTAAATTTCGAATTTTTGTTTTGTTTTGTTTTTAGAGAGCATTTACATCGTATAAGTAACTACAACGCCAAATTTCAAATCGGTTCGGTATAGTTCTAGAGATTCCATAGAAATTGTAATTTAGAATATTTTTAGAACGCTTTTCGCTCATTTCACCCTTTTAAATTTCGAATTTTTTATTTATTTTGTTCTTAGCGAGCATTTACATCTTATAAGTAACTACAACGCCAAATTTCAAATCGGTTCGGTAGTTCTAGAGATTCCATAGAAATTGTAATTTAGAATGTTTTTAGAACGCTTTTCGCTCATTTCACCCTTTTATATTTCGATTTTTTTTTTCTTAGAGAGCATTTACATCTTATAAGTAACTACAACGCCAAATTTCAAATCGGTTCGGTAGTTCTGGAGGTTCCATAGAAATTGTAATTTAGAATGTTTTTAGAACGCTTTTCGCTCATTTCACCCTTTTAAATTTCGAATTTTTTTTTTTTTTTTTGTTCTTAGAGAGCATTTACATCTTATAAGTAACTACAACGCCAAATTTCAAATCGGTTCCGTAGTTCTAGAGATTCCATAGAAATTGTAATTTAGAATGTTTTTAGAACGCTTTTCGCTCATTTCACCCTTTTAAATTTCGAATTTTTTTTTATTTTGTTTTTAGAGAGCATTTATATCTTATAAGTAACTACAATGCCAAATTTCATATTTCTAGCTCCTTCAGTATAAAAAAATCGCAATTTTAGAACGTTTTTCGCTCCTGTACCCCCCCCCCCTGGGTTAGTGACACGGACATAAAATACAGCCTATGTTGAAGCAGGGGTTGTCACCATCAATTTGCCACCGTCACTTTTGAAATCGGTTCGGTAGTTCCAGAGATTCCATAGAAATTATAATTTAGAATGTTTTTAGAACGCTTTTCGCTCATTTTACCCTTTTAAATTTCGAATTTTTTTTTGTTTTGTTTTTAGAGAGCATTTACATCTTATAAGTAACTACAACGCCAAATTTCAAATCGGTTCGGTAGTTCTAGAGATTCCATAGAAATTGTAATTTAGAATTTTTTAGAACGCTTTTCGCTCATTTCACCCTTTTAAATTTCGAATTGTTTTTTATTTTGTTCTTAGAGAGCATTTACATCTTATACGTTTCTACAACGCCAAATTTCAAATCGGTTCGGTAGTTCTAGAGATTCCATAGAAATTGTAATTTAGAATGTTTTTAGAACGCTTTTCGCTCATTTCACCCTTTTAAATTTCGAATTGTTTTTTATTTTGTTCTTAGAGAACATTTACATCTTATACGTTACTACAACGCCAAATTTCAAATCGGTTCGGTAGTTCTAGAGATTCATAGAAATTGTAATTTAGAATGTTTTTAGAACGCTTTTCGCTCATTTCACCCTTTTAAATTTCGAATTTTTTTTATTTTGTTTTTAGAGAGCATTTACATCTTATAAGTAACTACAATGCCAAATTTCATATTTCTAGCTCCTTCAGTATAAAAAAATCACAATTTTAGAACGTTTTTCGCTCCTGTACCCCCCCCCCCCTGGGTTAGTGACACGGACATAAAATACAGCCTATGTTGAAGCAGGGGTTGTCACCATCAATTTGCCACCATCACTTTTGAAATCGGTTCGGTAGTTCCAGAGATTCCGTAGAAATTATAATTTAGAATGTTTTTAGAACGCTTTTCGCTCATTTCACCCTTTTCAATTTCGAATTTTTGTTTTGTTTTGTTTTTAGAGAGCATTTACATCTTATAAGTAACTACAACGCCAAATTTCAAATCGGTTCGGTATAGTTCTAGAGATTCCATAGAAATTGTAATTTAGAATGTTTTTAGAACGCTTTTCGCTCATTTCACCCTTTTAAATTTCGAATATTTTTTTAATTTTGTTCTTAGAGAGCATTTACATCTTATAAGTAACTACAACGCCAAATTTCAAATCGGTTCGGTAGTTCTAGATATTCCATAGAAATTGTAATTTAGAATGTTTTTAGAACGCTTTTCGCTCATTTTACCCTTTTAAATTTCGAATTGTTTTTTATTTTTTGTTCTTAGAGAGCATTTACATCTTATACGTTACTACAACGCCAAATTTCAAATCGGTTCGGTAGTTCTAGAGATTCCATAGAAATTGTAATTTAGAATGTTTTAGAAAGCTTTTCGCTCATTTCACCCTTTTAAATTTCGATTTTTTTTTTCTTAGAGAGCATTTACATCTTATAAGTAACTACAACGCCAAATTTCAAATCGGTTCGGTAGTTCTGGAGATTCCATAGAAATTGTAATTTAGAATGTTTTTAGAACGCTTTTCGCTCATTTCCCCCTTTTAAATTTCGAATTTTTTTTTTTTTGTTCTTAGAGAGCATTTACATCTTATAAGTAACTACAACGCCAAATTTCAAATCGGTTCGGTAGTTCTAGAGATTCCATAGAAATTGTAATTTAGAATGTTTTAGAACGCTTTTCGCTCATTTCACCCTTTTAAATTTCGATTTTTTTTTTCTTAGAGAGCATTTACATCTTATAAGTAATTACAACGCCAAATTTCAAATCGGTTCGGTAGTTCTGGAGATTCCATAGAAATTGTAATTTAGAATGTTTTTAGAACGCTTTTCGCTCATTTCACCCTTTTAAATTTCGAATTTTTTTTTTTTTTGTTCTTAGAGAGCATTTACATCTTATAAGTAACTACAACGCCAAATTTCAAATCGGTTCGGTAGTTCTAGAGATTCCATAGAAATTGTAATTTAGAATGTTTTTAGAACGCTTTTCGCTCATTTCACCCTTTTAAATTTCGAATTTTTTTTTTTGTTGTTGTTCTTAGAGAGCATTTACATCTTATACGTTTCTACAACGCCAAATTTCAAATCGGTTCGGTAGTTCTAGAGATTCCATAGAAAGTGTAATTTAGAATGTTTTTAGAACGCTTTTCGCTCATTTCACCCTTTTAAATTTCGAATTGTTTTTTATTTTGTTCTTAGAGAGCATTTACATCTTATACGTTACTACAACGCCAAATTTCAAATCGGTTCGGTAGTTCTAGAGATTCCATAGAAATTGTAATTTAGAATGTTTTTAGAACGCTTTTCGCTCATTTCACCCTTTTAAATTTCGAATTTTTTTTTTTGTTGTTGTTCTTAGAGAGCATTTACATCTTATAAGTAACTACAACGCCAAATTTCAAATCGGTTCGGTAGTTCTAGAGTTTCCATAGAAATTGTAATTTAGAATGTTTTTAGAACGCTTTTCGCTCATTTCACCCTTTTAAATTTCGAATTTTTTTTATTTTGTTTTTAGAGAGCATTTACATCTTATAAGTAACTACAATGCCAAATTTCATATTTCTAGCTCCTTCAGTATAAAAAAATCACAATTTTAGAACGTTTTTCGCTCCTGTACCCCCCCCCTGGGTTAGTGACACGGACATAAAATACAGCCTATGTTGAAGCAGGGGTTGTCACCATCAATTTGCCACCGTCACTTTTGAAATCGGTTCGGTAGTTCCAGAGATTCCATAGAAATTATAATTTAGAATGTTTTTAGAACGCTTTTTGCTCATTTCACCCTTTTAAATTTCGAATTTTTGTTTTGTTTTGTTTTTAGAGAGCATTTACATCGTATAAGTAACTACAACGCCAAATTTCAAATCGGTTCGGTATAGTTCTAGAGATTCCATAGAAATTGTAATTTAGAATATTTTTAGAACGCTTTTCGCTCATTTCACCCTTTTAAATTTCGAATTTTTTATTTATTTTGTTCTTAGCGAGCATTTACATCTTATAAGTAACTACAACGCCAAATTTCAAATCGGTTCGGTAGTTCTAGAGATTCCATAGAAATTGTAATTTAGAATGTTTTTAGAACGCTTTTCGCTCATTTCACCCTTTTATATTTCGATTTTTTTTTTCTTAGAGAGCATTTACATCTTATAAGTAACTACAACGCCAAATTTCAAATCGGTTCGGTAGTTCTGGAGGTTCCATAGAAATTGTAATTTAGAATGTTTTTAGAACGCTTTTCGCTCATTTCACCCTTTTAAATTTCGAATTTTTTTTTTTTTTTTTGTTCTTAGAGAGCATTTACATCTTATAAGTAACTACAACGCCAAATTTCAAATCGGTTCCGTAGTTCTAGAGATTCCATAGAAATTGTAATTTAGAATGTTTTTAGAACGCTTTTCGCTCATTTCACCCTTTTAAATTTCGAATTTTTTTTTATTTTGTTTTTAGAGAGCATTTATATCTTATAAGTAACTACAATGCCAAATTTCATATTTCTAGCTCCTTCAGTATAAAAAAATCGCAATTTTAGAACGTTTTTCGCTCCTGTACCCCCCCCCCCTGGGTTAGTGACACGGACATAAAATACAGCCTATGTTGAAGCAGGGGTTGTCACCATCAATTTGCCACCGTCACTTTTGAAATCGGTTCGGTAGTTCCAGAGATTCCATAGAAATTATAATTTAGAATGTTTTTAGAACGCTTTTCGCTCATTTTACCCTTTTAAATTTCGAATTTTTTTTTGTTTTGTTTTTAGAGAGCATTTACATCTTATAAGTAACTACAACGCCAAATTTCAAATCGGTTCGGTAGTTCTAGAGATTCCATAGAAATTGTAATTTAGAATTTTTTAGAACGCTTTTCGCTCATTTCACCCTTTTAAATTTCGAATTGTTTTTTATTTTGTTCTTAGAGAGCATTTACATCTTATACGTTTCTACAACGCCAAATTTCAAATCGGTTCGGTAGTTCTAGAGATTCCATAGAAATTGTAATTTAGAATGTTTTTAGAACGCTTTTCGCTCATTTCACCCTTTTAAATTTCGAATTGTTTTTTATTTTGTTCTTAGAGAACATTTACATCTTATACGTTACTACAACGCCAAATTTCAAATCGGTTCGGTAGTTCTAGAGATTCATAGAAATTGTAATTTAGAATGTTTTTAGAACGCTTTTCGCTCATTTCACCCTTTTAAATTTCGAATTTTTTTTATTTTGTTTTTAGAGAGCATTTACATCTTATAAGTAACTACAATGCCAAATTTCATATTTCTAGCTCCTTCAGTATAAAAAAATCACAATTTTAGAACGTTTTTCGCTCCTGTACCCCCCCCCCCCCTGGGTTAGTGACACGGACATAAAATACAGCCTATGTTGAAGCAGGGGTTGTCACCATCAATTTGCCACCATCACTTTTGAAATCGGTTCGGTAGTTCCAGAGATTCCGTAGAAATTATAATTTAGAATGTTTTTAGAACGCTTTTCGCTCATTTCACCCTTTTCAATTTCGAATTTTTGTTTTGTTTTGTTTTTAGAGAGCATTTACATCTTATAAGTAACTACAACGCCAAATTTCAAATCGGTTCGGTATAGTTCTAGAGATTCCATAGAAATTGTAATTTAGAATGTTTTTAGAACGCTTTTCGCTCATTTCACCCTTTTAAATTTCGAATATTTTTTTAATTTTGTTCTTAGAGAGCATTTACATCTTATAAGTAACTACAACGCCAAATTTCAAATCGGTTCGGTAGTTCTAGATATTCCATAGAAATTGTAATTTAGAATGTTTTTAGAACGCTTTTCGCTCATTTTACCCTTTTAAATTTCGAATTGTTTTTTATTTTTTGTTCTTAGAGAGCATTTACATCTTATACGTTACTACAACGCCAAATTTCAAATCGGTTCGGTAGTTCTAGAGATTCCATAGAAATTGTAATTTAGAATGTTTTAGAACGCTTTTCGCTCATTTCACCCTTTTAAATTTCGATTTTTTTTTTCTTAGAGAGCATTTACATCTTATAAGTAACTACAACGCCAAATTTCAAATCGGTTCGGTAGTTCTGGAGATTCCATAGAAATTGTAATTTAGAATGTTTTTAGAACGCTTTTCGCTCATTTCCCCCTTTTAAATTTCGAATTTTTTTTTTTTTTGTTCTTAGAGAGCATTTACATCTTATAAGTAACTACAACGCCAAATTTCAAATCGGTTCGGTAGTTCTAGAGATTCCATAGAAATTGTAATTCAGAATGTTTTTAGAACGCTTTTCGCTCATTTCACCCTTTTAAATTTCGAATTTTTTTTATTTTGTTTTTAGAGAGCATTTACATCTTATAAGTAACTACAATGCCAAATTTCATATTTCTAGCTCCTTCAGTATAAAAAAATCGCAATTTTAGAACGTTTTTCGCTCCTGTACCCCCCCCCCCTGGGTTAGTGACACGGACATAAAATACAGCCTATGTTGAAGCAAGGGTTGTCACCATCAATTTGCCACCGTCACTTTTGAAATCGGTTCGGTAGTTCCAGAGATTCCATAGAAATTATAATTTAGAATGTTTTTAGAACGCTTTTCGCTCATTTTACCCTTTTAAATTTCGAATTTTTTTTTGTTTTGTTTTTAGAGAGCATTTACATCTTATAAGTAACTACAACGCCAAATTTCAAATCGGTTCGGTAGTTCTAGAGATTCCATAGAAATTGTAATTTAGAATGTTTTTAGAACGCTTTTCGCTCATTTCACCCTTTTAAACTTCGAATTTTTTTTTTTTTGTTCTTAGAGAGCATTTACAACTTATAAGTAACTACAACGCCAAATTTCAAATCGGTTCGGTAGTTCTAGAGATTCCATAGAAATTGTAATTTAGAATGTTTTTAGAACGCTTTTCGCTCATTTCACCCTTTTATATTTCGATTTTTTTTTTTTCTTAGAGAGCATTTACATCTTATAAGTAACTACAACGCCAAATTTCAAATCGGTTCGGTAGTTCTGGAGATTCCATAGAAATTGTAATTTAGAATGTTTTAAGAACGCTTTTCGCTCATTTCACCCTTTTAAATTTCGAATTTTTTTTTTTTTTTTTGTTCTTAGAGAGCATTTACATCTTATAAGTAACTACAACGCCAAATTTCAAATCGGTTCCGTAGTTCTAGAGATTCCATAGAAATTGTAATTTAGAATGTTTTTAGAACGCTTTTCGCTCATTTCACCCTTTTAAATTTCGAATTTTTTTTATTTTGTTTTTAGAGAGCATTTACATCTTATAAGTAACTACAATGCCAAATTTCATATTTCTAGCTCCTTCAGTATAAAAAAATCGCAATTTTAGAACGTTTTTCGCTCCTGTACCCCCCCCCCCTGGGTTAGTGACACGGACATAAAATACAGCCTATGTTGAAGCAGGGGTTGTCACCATCAATTTGCCACCGTCACTTTTGAAATCGGTTCGGTAGTTCCAGAGATTCCATAGAAATTATAATTTAGAATGTTTTAGAACGCTTTTCGCTCATTTTACCCTTTTAAATTTCGAATTTTTTTTTGTTTTGTTTTTAGAGAGCATTTACATCTTATAAGTAACTACAACGCCAAATTTCAAATCGGTTCGGTAGTTCTAGAGATTCCATAGAAATTGTAATTTAGAATGTTTTTAGAACGCTTTTCGCTCATTTCACCCTTTTATATTTCGATTTTTTTTTTTTCTTAGAGAGCATTTACATCTTATAAGTAACTACAACGCCAAATTTCAAATCGGTTCGGTAGTTCTGGAGATTCCATAGAAATTGTAATTTAGAATGTTTTAAGAACGCTTTTCGCTCATTTCACCCTTTTAAATTTCGAATTTTTTTTTTTTTTTTTGTTCTTAGAGAGCATTTACATCTTATAAGTAACTACAACGCCAAATTTCAAATCGGTTCCGTAGTTCTAGAGATTCCATAGAAATTGTAATTTAGAATGTTTTTAGAACGCTTTTCGCTCATTTCACCCTTTTAAATTTCGAATTTTTTTTATTTTGTTTTTAGAGAGCATTTACATCTTATAAGTAACTACAATGCCAAATTTCATATTTCTAGCTCCTTCAGTATAAAAAAATCGCAATTTTAGAACGTTTTTCGCTCCTGTACCCCCCCCCCCCTGGGTTAGTGACACGGACATAAAATACAGCCTATGTTGAAGCAGGGGTTGTCACCATCAATTTGCCACCGTCACTTTTGAAATCGGTTCGGTAGTTCCAGAGATTCCATAGAAATTATAATTTAGAATGTTTTAGAACGCTTTTCGCTCATTTTACCCTTTTAAATTTCGAATTTTTTTTTGTTTTGTTTTTAGAGAGCATTTACATCTTATAAGTAACTACAACGCCAAATTTCAAATCGGTTCGGTATAGTTCTAGAGATTACATAGAAATTGTAATTTAGAATGTTTTTAGAACGCTTTTCGCTCATTTCACCCTTTTAAATTTCGAATTTTTTTTATTTTGTTTTTAGAGAGCATTTACATCTTATAAGTAACTACAATGCCAAATTTCATATTTCTAGCTCCTTCAGTATAAAAAAATCACAATTTTAGAACGTTTTTCGCTCCTGTACCCCCCCCCCTGGGTTAGTGACACGGACATAAAATACAGCCTATGTTGAAGCAGGGGTTGTCACCATCAATTTGCCACCATCACTTTTGAAATCGGTTCGGTAGTTCCAGAGATTCCATAGAAATTATAATTTAGAATGTTTTTAGAACGCTTTTCGCTCATTTTACCCTTTTAAATTTCGAATTTTTTTTTGTTTTGTTTTTAGATAGCATTTACATCTTATAAGTAACTACAACGCCAAATTTCAAATCGGTTCGGTAGTTCTAGAGATTCCATAGAAATTGTAATTTAGAATTTTTTAGAACGCTTTTCGCTCATTTCACCCTTTTAAATTTCGAATTGTTTTTTATTTTGTTCTTAGAGAGCATTTACATCTTATACGTTTCTACAACGCCAAATTTCAAATCGGTTCGGTAGTTCTAGAGATTCCATAGAAATTGTAATTTAGAATGTTTTTAGAACGCTTTTCGCTCATTTCACCCTTTTAAATTTCGAATTGTTTTTTATTTTGTTCTTAGAGAGCATTTACATCTTATACGTTACTACAACGCCAAATTTCAAATCGGTTCGGTAGTTCTAGAGATTCATAGAAATTGTAATTTAGAATGTTTTTAGAGCGCTTTTCGCTCATTTCACCCTTTTAAATTTCGAATTTTTTTTATTTTGTTTTTAGAGAGCATTTACATCTTATAAGTAACTACAATGCCAAATTTCATATTTCTAGCTCCTTCAGTATAAAAAAATCACAATTTTAGAACGTTTTTCGCTCCTGTACCCCCCCCCCCCCCTGGGTTAGTGACACGGACATAAAATACAGCCTATGTTGAAGCAGGGGTTGTCACCATCAATTTGCCACCATCACTTTTGAAATCGGTTCGGTAGTTCCAGAGATTCCATAGAAATTATAATTTAGAATGTTTTTAGAACGCTTTTCGCTCATTTCACCCTTTTAAATTTCGAATTTTTGTTTTGTTTTGTTTTTAGAGAGCATTTACATCGTATAAGTAACTACAACGCCAAATTTCAAATCGGTTCGGTATAGTTCTAGAGATTCCATAGAAATTGTAATTTAGAATATTTTTAGAACGCTTTTCGCTCATTTCACTCTTTTAAATTTCGAATTTTTTATTTATTTTGTTCTTAGAGAGCATTTACATCTTATAAGTAACTACAACGCCAAATTTCAAATCGGTTCGGTAGTTCTAGAGATTCCATAGAAATTTTAATTTAGAATGTTTTTAGAACGCTTTTCGCTCATTTCACCCTTTTAAATTTCAATTTTTTTTTTTTTCTTAGAGAGCATTTACATCTTATAAGTAACTACAACGCCAAATTTCAAATCGGTTCGGTAGTTCTAGAGATTCCATAGAAATTGTAATTTAGAATGTTTTTAGAGCTCATTTCACCCTTTTAGATTTCGATTTTTTTTTTTTTTTTTTTTTTTTTCCTTTGTTCTTAGAGAGCATTTACATCTTATAAGTAACTACAACGCCAAATTTCAAATTTCTAGCTGCTTCAGTACAGAAAAGATCGCAATTTTAGAACGTTTTTCGCTCCTGCACCCCCCCCCCCTGGGGTAGTGGCACCGACATAAAATATAGCCTATGTTGGAGCAGGGGTTGTCACCATCAATTTGCCACCATCACTTTTGAAATCGGTTCGGTAGCTCCAGAGATTACCCCCTACAAACAAACAAACAAACAATCTTTACTCCTTTATAATATTAGTATAGATTCTTATTTTTGGCCTCTCCTATTTAGTACTAATTTGTTCATCTGTGTTTAGAGCCGGTAATTTCCCAAGCAGTACGACCCAGGGCCGCCATTAGATTTCATGTGCTCTCCGACTATTTGTTTGTGAGAGCCCACAATCTTTCTCAAACCATAGGGGTATTATTAGACATAATACATACAAACGCTGAAAAATTTTATATCAGTTAATAATTTTATGAGGTATCTTATCTATAGAATTTGTTTTTTTCTTTTGAGGGGGGGGGGGTTGCGTATTACGCATGTTTTAAGAAATTGTAGCATTTGTTTATGTTTATTTTACACCGCATTTAAATCTTCCAAATTATTTTGTTATAAAGACATTTTAATGTTAAAAAAAGTATTACTTATGTGCAAGTGCAGGTTTTCAGTTTTTCATTTTTTTTTTTTTTAATTGTTTCATTCAGTAATGCATAATAGAATGTTCATTCTGTCCTCGTATAAATGCTCTATAAAAGTGTGATAATCTAAGATTAAGGCCAAAAATATTTTCTTTGCCCAGGACCTAACTTTTGGTGATCATGCCCTGGGTGTTGCAAGTAGGGGTCTTAACGGTCCGAAATTTTCAGGCCCCGCTACGGCCCAACCTGTACAAGAAGAGTATTGGCCCCGCCCGGTGTAAAAGATAAAAGTTTGGACCGCCCGACTGAATTTCTACAAAACATGCCAATATTCATCGCTATTAAATTATATTGCTGTTAAAATTGATAAAGTTGTAAGATATCAGTAACAGATATACCGTAAAAACAGAAGCTAAACATTTGTGATATTGTATATTTCTTTAACGATATATACAATATCAAAAATGAACTTAAACAGTACTCTAACAGTAAAATTGAACTTAACAGTTTATTTAAATTTTATTTGGTTTAATAAAATAAAAAGGGAGTTTATTATTTACTTTATCTTTGTAGAGTTTTCAAATAATATTTTGAGATTATCTTTTTTTTATTTTTTTTTTAAACTACTAGATGCGGTAGCAGAGGATGGGTGCCGTATAGGACCATTGCCCCTCCTTGGATTTTGAAATTCAATTAACTAAATTTCCTTTACCGTTTATGATTTTGAAAAGAAATTAATAAAATTTATTCTTCGTCAGTGACACAAAATAAACTAAGAGAAAGAAGAACTAAGAATTTTTCGACGTGGGGCTTAACTCCCTGAACACCCTCGTGGAAGACAATTTCTAATTATGATTTTCTTTTTACGTTTATATGTTTCAAATTTTTCTTAAACAGGAGCTTCAGGAGGGGGGGGGGGGGAGTAAAGCCTTTCTGAAGAGGCAAAAAGTTAATTGGTCTGAAGGCAGAGTCTCCTAATTGCTCTTTATAGATTACTAGCAAGCTACGCCCGCTACGCTGGTCATTCTTATAACGAACTTTTAATCCAACAAAATATTGACATTTCATAATTCACTTTTATATTTTAACAGAATAATAAGGTTACTATAATTTGTGACTCGCGCTATAGCCAATATACAGGCCAGGACACGTCGCCCTTATCATTATCTTTTTACGCATGAAGGTTTTGCTATGGTACTCCATTGTGAAATTTAGTAATTTTTCAAATTCAATATTTGAAAAATGGCATAATCATTAGATTTGAAATTTATATCAAGAAAAATACAATTTTTTACCTTTCAAACGCAGTTTGCCTAAACATTTTCTGACAAATACTTTCCGAGCTACTATTTTTTTTCAGTAACTTCAAATGTTTCATTTTCCGAGATTAATCTGTAGCAACAATTAGGAAAAACCCAGTCGTCAGAAACGCATAGTTTTTTATTAAAGAGGCTGTTGGAGCAGGGATTGTCACCATCAATTTGCCACCATCAATTTTGAAATCGGTTCGGTAGTTCTAGAGATTCCATAGAAATTGTAATTTAGAATGTTTATAGAACGCATTTCGCTCATTTCACACTTTTAAATTTCGATTTTTTTTAATTTTGTTTTTAGAAAGCATTTACATCGTATAAGTAACTACAATGCCAAATTTCAAATTTCTAGCTCCTTCAGTATAAAAAAAATCGCAATTTTAGAACGTTTTTCGCTTCTGCATCCCCCTGGAGTTAGTGACACCGACATAAAATATAGCCTATGTTGGAGCAGGGGTTGTCACCATCCATTTGCCACCATCACTTTTGAAATCGGTTCGGTAGTTCTAGGGATTCCATAGAAATTGTAATTTAGAATGTTTTAGAACGCTTTTCGCTGATTTCATCCTTTTAAATTTCTATTTTCTTTTTTTTTTTTAAATCTTAGAGAGCATTTACATCTTATAAGTAACTACAATGCCAAATTTCAAATTTCTAGCTCCTTCAGTATAAAAAGGATCGCAATTTTAGAAAGTTTTTAGTTCTTGCACCCCCCCTGGGGTTAGTGACACCGACATAAAATATATTCTATGTTGGAGCAGGGATTGTCACCATCAATTTGCCACCATCACTTTTGAAATCGGTTTGGTAGTTCTAGAGATTCCATAGAAATTGTAATTTAGAATGTTTCTAGAACGCTTTTTGCTTATTTCACCCTTTTAAATTTATATATATATATATTTTTTTTTTTTATTTTTTTTTTTTTAGAGAGCATTTACATCTTATAAGTAACTACAATGCCAAATTTCAAATTTCTAGCTCCTTCAGTATAAAAAAAAATCGCAATTTTAGAACGTTTTTCGCTCCTGCAACCCCCCCCCCCCCTAGGGTTAGTGACACCGACATAAAATATAGCCTATGTTGAAGCAGGTGTTGCATCAATTTGCCACCATCACTTTTGAAATCGGTTCGGTAGTTCTAGAGATTCCATAGAAATTGTAATTTAGAATGTTTCTAGAACGCTTTTCGCCCATTTCACCCTTTTAAATTTCGAATTTTTTTTAATATTGTTCTTAGAGAGCATTTACATCTTCTAAGTAACTACAACGCCAAATTTCAAATCGGTTCGGTAGTTCGAGAGATTCCATAGAAATTGTAATTTAGAAAGTTTTTAGAACGCTTTTCGCTCATTTCACCCTTTTAAATTTTGAATATTTTTTTAAATTTTGTTCTTAGAGAGCATTTACATCTTATAAGTAACTACAATGCCAAATTTCAAATCGGTTCGGTAGTTCTAGAGATTCCATAGAAATTGTAATTTAGAATGCTTTTAGAACGCTTTTCGCTAATTTCACCCTTTTAATTTTTTTTTTTTTTTTTTTTTTTTTTTTAAGAAAGCATTTACATCGTATAAGTAACTACAATGCCAAATTTCAAATTTCTAGCTCCTTCAGTATTAAAAAAATTTCAATTTTAGAACGTTTTTCACTCCTGCACCCCACCTGGAGTTAGTGACACCGACATAAAATATAGCCTATGTTGGAACAGGGGTTGTCACCATCAATTTGCCACCATCACTTTTGAAATCGGTTCGGTAGTTTCAGAGATTCCATAGAAATTGTAATTTAGAATGTTTTTAGAACGCTTTTCGCTCATTTCACCCTTTTAAATTTCGAATTTTTTTTTAAATTTTATTTTTAGAGAGCATTTACATCTTATAAGTAACTACAATGCCAAATTTCAAATTTCTAGCTCCTTCAGTATAAAAAAAAAAATCGCAATTTTAGAACGTTTTTCGCTCCTGCAACCCCCCCCCCCCCCCTAAGGTTAGTGACACCGACATAAAATATAGCCTATGTTGAAGCAGGTGTGCATCAATTTGCCACCATCACTTTTGAAATCGGTTTGGTAGTTCTAGAGATTCCATAGAAATTGTAATTTAGAATGTTTCTAGAACGCTTTTCGCTTATTTCACCCTTTTAAATTTCGAATTTTTTTTTTATTTTGTTCTTAGAGAGCATTTACATCTTATAAGTAACTACAACGCCAAATTACAAATTTCTAGCTGCTTCAGTATAGAAAAGATCGCAATTTTAGAACGTTTTTCGCTCCTGCACCCCCCTGGGGCAATGGCACCGACATAAAATATAGCCTATGTTGGAGCAGGGGTTGTCACCATCAATTTGCCACCATCACTTTTGAAATCGGTTCGGTAGTTCCAGAGATTACCCCCTACAAACAAACAAACAAACAAAAAAACAATCTTTACTCCTTTATAATATTAGTATAGATAGATTACGCTGATATATTTAAAATTTGTCTTGTACGAGGAGTTGTGACAAAAAAATACTTAGTTTAGCCTTTTTTCTGTTTATACTCTTCATTTTAAAAAATACCCTGGGCTGCGAACTAAGACACCATCCGTTCCAAAATACTGTCCCTCCCAAGATTTCTTTTTGCCTGCGCCCATGCAAACTACACTGATTTTTTATTAAATGTAAATTTGTACCTAAACGTCTGAGTTATCATTAATGTCGTTACATTAATATCATTAATACCGAGTTTACAGACAAAAGTAATGCCCGTACCCAGCCCGGCCGGGAATCATGAATGAAAATTGGTCCTTATATGTCAAAAGAAATTGTAGACATGATTTTTTTTTAAACCCTTTTTCAGTCATAAATTACTTTGTATAACTTAACCTTTTGATTACGCGGTTCGGACATCTTACGCCTCAGCGACTTTTTTTATTCTATTTGTATACCACTTTTTGAAAAATAATCTCTGTCATACAGGATATTTCCAAGTGCTATGTATCACAAAGAAAATATTTTGTAAATTGTGGTACGATTGGATATAAAAATAATCGCCAGTCCTGGTCCGTAATCAAAAGGTTAAATTACAAATTAAATTAAAAAGAGGTACGATTAAAGTAGAAATTACTTAATTAACAAAACCTTTGACAGTGGAACCCGCATATACACCAGGGCTGTAACCAGCCTGCAAAGTCAGAGGGGGGGTGGGTCTTGAAAATTTTAGTGAGGCTAATTAATGTCTGAATTTTTTTTTCACTTTAATCATAAATAAAGACAGAAACAGAGTGCAAGTACACCTGTCATAAAATCTTTGATTACAGAGATAAAACTGTAGTGGACTGGCAAGTCTCTTATAAAGGGTTCTAGTTTTGTGAATGCGAATGTCTTGTCAACATTAACCTAAGTAAGCAACAGCGACATCTGTACTTCATTTTTCTCTAATTTTACGAAGTAATTTGGAGCTCCTGGACTTTGCGGTTACTATTTTTCGCTGTAAGTTTATGCAAATTTAGCTTCGTTGGTTGATCTGCAAGGTATAAAATGTGAAGCCAAAGGTTGTATCGGCGAATTTGGTCAAGTCCTGCCATCTTGGTAATCAAGGCCTGCGTCGAAGAAGTAAAGTTGTGATTGCGACACGTGCTGAGTGGAATCAAATCTTGCTTAGTGATAATTAGCCGTTTGGGTAAAAGATTTTCAATTATAGTTTGAAATAAAGCTCTTCGGCAACCACGAGTTGCTAAATTTAGTAAAATTTAGACTGTACTAAAGATTTTCGAGTAACTTTTGCATAACAGCTAAAGCAGTACGTGAGTTTAGAATTTGACAGTGACTTGATATGCCAGTGATCTATACGTAAGTGAACCTTTTGACATTTAGTAATCTTCTAGTTATTTTCCGTGAAAATTGGAGTGAGGGACGATCTTTGTTGATTGCCGCATAGCATAAACTAAATTCGTCAAGTGACTCTACCACACTCCTTAGCCCACTTAGCTTAAATAAAGTAGTTTTAACCTTAAAACTGAGTTATGAGTAAATTACAAGGTAGCAGCCTTGCCGGGTACGCTACAAATGGTACCCAACCTAACTTCGAACCTCCACCAGTTGATTTTGTGCCTCGTGTTTATTTTACAGATTTTACGGATGTGAAAGATTTTGTTCTAAAATTGGAAGATTACATTTCGTACAATAATATTCCAGAGAAAAATAAGTAATCTAGAACCAGAACCAGTAATCTACCTGATTAAATGCTCACTATAGGGTGAAGCACCTTTATGGTTAGAAAATATCGGAAAATTTTTAGTCAAGGATGATACCAAAAGGTATGAATAAATTGCTGCAGAGCTTCAGAAAGCTTTTCCTTCAGTAAAAAATAAAGGTTCATTACGCCGTGAATTCTACTGCAGTAAGCAGAGTATTTTTGAAAGGGCGTCTAAGTTCTACCTGAATAAAATAAATTTAAAAAAGTCCTTCCGGCCTGTACTGGGAGGAAAAGATAGCTTTCCTATATCTTCGTTTTAAAATTTTAGCTAATGTTACACGAAAACAGCAAGTTAAAATGCAAAGAAACGTTTACAAAAGATTCGTTAATACTGAATTTGAATAAGAAATTCGCCAAATTATTGAGCAATAGCCAAATTGGCTTCATTTATGAAGACTTATTTTGGTCGCCAAATTTGGCGATATTTCGCCAAATGTCGCCAATTTTGTCGCCAATGTCGCCAATTTTGGCGCTAACAGATATGAATATATAGTTTTATGCGTATGATTGGGAAAATTATTACAACAATGAAAGAAAATAATTTGCGAGTAATCGCGTTAATGTGCTGTTTTGTTTCAAAATGTCAGCCACCCTAGAATTTCAAACTGCTCTATCTCAGCCATTTTTTAAGATAGAGGTAAACCAAAAAATGCTCTGGAATCCTTGTATCGAGGCCTAACACGTAATTAAAAAATAAATTTGAATTTTTAACTTTTTTGTATATTTATTTTAGTTTTAAATTTTTAAATGGCCGCCATCTTGAAACAAAATGGCGGACCAAGCTGGCCAACGAACTCGGTCGAGACATTGGTTAGCTTAATACACACAATTAGTTTCATCAAAATTGATTTATAAATACGAGCGTTATCGTATGACATAGGTCAGATATATATGTGTGGATATATCTATATATATAAATCAACATTTGAACGGAGGGTGGTTTTGGGGTCTGGGGGTCATGATCGGTGAAAATATATCGAAATTTTCCGGAACTGCTTTCCTCCGAACGGCTGCAATAGGTAGCTTTATACTTTTTGTATTGAAAGCTACATAAAATAAGTTAGGACTGGATTTAACGTTTTACGATTTAATGGATGCGTTGTCCTTCCACTTTTTAGTCAGGCCTGCTAATTTTATGCCTTTGCTTAAAAATGAGTCAGAAAATGTGTCGGTAAGTTTTGCGTTGCTGAGTAGGTTATTTGAGAACCACCTTAAAAAATACGTACATAAATAATTTACGTAGATTTATCAAAAAAAATTTAATTTCTACAAACAAAATAAAGCAAAAATATATTTTTTTCGGACATAATAAGTAATCTGCTGAACTTGCCTCTTCGGGGCTCGCCGAGCTGTTTCCCAGCATTGAGGCTATTTCGAGGAGCCTAGAGCCCCGTTGCGGGGACCTGCGCTCTTCGCTTGCTTTTAATAATGTAAGTTTTGACTATGCGCGGGTTTGTAAATTTTGTAAGTTAGTATTTTGTAAATTGTTCGGTATCATCATTAAATTGTCAAATTACTGTCAAAAATACGTATTTTTTTATTCTTTAATCTCACGAATCTCTAAACATAGGAAATTTATTTAAACCACAATCGCTATAATGAATATTAATGAATATTAATGAATATTAAATTTATTCACATTATATAAATTGTTAATGTTGTTTCAAGTTATTTTTATAACTTAATTAAATATTGAAGAATTTTTATTCCTTTTTATTCCTATTTCTTTCCATTTTTTTTTTCATTCAAATTATTTTTAATACTTAATTAAATATTGAAAAAGAAAAAGTTTCCCCTCTTTCAAATTTTCCGCATCTTGGATCCGAACTGGGGTCAACAGAACTGCAGACGAACGACATACAACAGAGATACTACGGTTAGAACTTTAAATTTAATTCCCCCGTGGTGTAATAAATGTATTTTCACTCTATTTTGTTTGTAAAAATTGAAACAAATATTTGATAAATGTACATAAATCATTTATGTACGTATTTTTTAAATTAGTCAGAATTATCATTAAATTAGCAAATTACTGTCAAAAATAAGTATTGTGTGATGCAATCTATCACCGCTTCCAAGACATTAAAAGTCATTATGGTCCGGATAGCTGAATCTGAAGAGCCAATAAGAACAATGCTAACCAGCTAGATGCCAACATCCAATCACAAAAAGAATTGACAGCAATATTCTAGTCTCCTATATGTTACTCTATAATTTAAAATAAGAGAGTGGCGATATACGCACTCCCTTATAACTTATGAACACTCAGATTAGGTCGTCTTTGTCAAAATTTTTGCAACCCACATTACAGAACTTGGCGATACTCGCTTAGACGAGTTCGTTTCAACGAGTAAATTAACATTAGTTTAGCGATAACGGCTGACTCGCCAAATTCAAGATAATGGCGGCCTCACCGAATGTTTTCCAAAATTCTCTGGATTAGTCAAAGTTTATTGACCTTATGTCAACACTTTATTATAAAGGTAATCTACTAAAATTGCATTAAAATCACGTAATTTCCAAAATCTAATTGTCAGTAAACCTACATTGTAAACAATGTTTCTTACTTATAATAACGAATTTAATAAAATTAATAGCAAAAATCTGTTATAACTGTAGAATAAAATAAAATAATCTTTTCCCACAAAATAAAAAGACCTCATACAATACAAATGCAACACATCGGGTTGCTACGGAGCTAGTTTATACAGGACCATATTAAGGTACTTCGTAGCCCTCGTAAAAATTTCAGGAAAAAACATGCATATTCCATAGTGAAAACCTGAGTCGAAACAGAGCGATACCACGCCAAAACATCCCCCACTTTTTCGCGTTTTTTTTTCAAAAATGTCTCAGATTTTTTTAAAAAATACTTCTTTACGTCCGAATGTTTCGAAAATTTTTTAGGAGATGTAAATTTGGTCCATCAAGACGCTCTAAAAAGATTGGGTTGAAATACGGACGTTTAGTTACTTTTAGCGGTGAAAAATGATCGTCTTTGTGAGGCGCGAAGTGACCTGAGTTCGCCGGTGTATCTGAAAGGGTTAAAATTACTATTTTTTTTAAAACAGATTGCACCGTCGATTAGAAGAAAGTTTCAGCTATAAAATAATATTTTTAGTTTGTCGGTACCTTTAAAATTGCGCCCTGGAGGGGCATTGCCGTAAGGGGGAAACTGTCCTTCGAGAAAACGACCCTTTATGAATTTTTTTTTTCAAAAGATTAACAACGATATTTTTTCGAATTAATTGCGGCATTTGAGACGTAAAAGTACGATATTTCTCAATATGTCTTTTAATTTTAACTGTAACGAATGGTTTGGCCGATTTAAAGTTACGAAATAACACAAAAAAAAACTGCGCGTTCAGTTCTTCATTTCCCCCGGATGCGTAAATCGGGTTCTGCGCATGCGCGAGAGCTTTTGCCGGTTCGCAAAGAAAGAGGTGGGTTTTCTATGAGTTTTTAATTATTATCTCGGCTAATTATAAAAAAATAAATATCTGAGAATCATTAGAAATGTTATCTCCCTTGGCAAAATAAGAGAAGTCAAAGTACAGATGCAGCTAAAAAAAATCTGTGTTAACATCTTCGTCATATAAAGTAAAAATTGCAATGAAAAATGAAGCTCACAAAAGCAATTGGAACATCAGGTTTTAAAAAATAGGCGCAATTCAATCGGAAAGAAAATGATGGAAGGGAAGAACTACAGACATAAGGCAAAGAAAACTTCTGTTGTAAAAAAATATCTAATGATTCAGAATCTAAAAAAAATCAAGTCAGTGGTGATTGCCTTTACCTAATTTGTAAGAAAAATAAAATAGCAGAAATGATTCAGTGTTTAGATTGCCAAATATGGTTCCATGTTGTGTGTACTGGAATAAAAAATGAACAAAAGAAATTCATGTGTAAGTCTTGCATCACTTCTTACATGACATTCAAGTTACTGGCAATTAGATCCATAATTTCTATTCTTAATTACTTAGAACTTTGATTTATATTTTGAATACATTTTGATTTAAAACAAATACTCACACTTTCAGACATTTGATTTCATTATATTTCATTGCTGTTACTTTGTTTGATTGTTTCATTAATCGCAAACTTTGCTTTTAAAAAAATTAGTTACATTATTACCTACTCATTAAAGCAGCCTAATATTGTTTGGTACAATTTAGGAGACTGGGGGGTCCAACTTAGGTGACCAGTCGCTGAATTTGGACCACTTTTGACATTTTTTTAAAAATTAAAATAAAACTTAAGATTTTCAAAAAGAAATTGTTCTAAAGATTTATTTATTTAGTAGATGAATAGATTGACCACGTGTAGTGATATTTTGCAGATATTCCAAAAATGAAGTGAGTTACAACTGAAAATAAGTGAAGTGATTCAAATTCGTCAAACTCTCCCCTATAGAAGCTAAGACAAATTTTTATTATTCATTTCTTACATAAAATATAATTTCTAGCTTCTAAATTATAATAACAATTGCTGTCATTTTTTTTATTGCGTTTTTTGTATCTACATAATAATTTTGTATATATGTGGTTATAAAATTCCCACGCCAGACACCCTAGCTGAGATGTGTAATTTTCATAGACTATAAAAAAAATAGGCGTGAGAACTGATTCTTCAATTCTGAAGCAGAGTGCAGCTAGAAGTCAAATCTTGTGTACGGTCCGATGTGCGCTCTCGTAAGGAGATAATTGAAGGCTAATATGTTCAGAATAGCCCCTCTTGCCGCTAATCGTTTAAATGTTGTAAATCACTGTAAATATAATGAGTTGTTTCCTTGAAAATATTAATATAGATATTTATTTAATTTCATTTAAGGAAAAATTGACAGCAATAGAAGCTACGTAACGTACATTACTATCTTTCTCCCTATCTTCTTTTTACACTCTTTTATTTAACTCAACCTGGTTTTTGTATGTAAAGATGGAATTTTGTAATCTATTTTTAACCCACTTCATGACAAGCTAAAATTATAAAAATTATGTACAAAGGTGTGTTTCCGATGACAATACAACATTTTAATATTTTTAGAACTTAATTAGAAATTAATACATTAATTTTAAGACATTTTTTCAATTAGCCCGCCACAGGCAATAAATCGCAAATAGTCTCTGTAACGCGGGCAATCGCACAGGAGTTGAAAAAACAATAATAGATTTAATTATGCGCCAACAAACGATCGCCAAAATATGTCAAAGGGCTACCATAAACCGCAACAATGAAATATTTTAACGGTTAAAAAATAGATAAATTATAAATAAAAAATTAAGAATTACGATATTTTAAAAAAAATACTCTTTTATAAATTGATAGTTTAATATTAATTTTACGTTGATACGTTATACGTTGAGAAATCAATTTAGAAATAATGCCCTCGCCAAATGAATGTATTGTATCGGATATTTTGCGGAAAAGAACATGAATTGCATTATAAAAGTGTTTTTTTTAAAACTATTTTTACTTTTATACTTATTTCAACATTGTATTTCAGTAAAGACAAATTTTTTCATGTCTATATAATCCATACTGTAATTGAGTAAAGACAAATATTTATCATTCATTGGGGGCCACCGTAATACTTACTCATCATGGATATGCATAATATGAAATATGAAAATAAAACATGTGTAAACTATTTGTAACATGCATTGCAATTCGAATAAAATCGTGGCTTGATGACGTCATAAACTTTAAATGCTCTATTACTGAATTGCGTAAAAGAAACAACCTTATAACTCCAAAATTGATAATCATATTAACTAACGGTTTACTGCCAAGCGTCTTATTTCCAATTATTAAAATATATCTGATTTATATATGCTTGATATATATGATTAAAATATATCTTTGAATTGAAATTTAAATGAAATACAGAGTCATGAAAAATCGAAGAGTGTGGAAAATAGGATTACAAATATATCGGCAACTCATTATCCGATCGACTTCATTCTATACGCAAAATTTGTTTTTTTTATTGTCTTTTATAATTCACTCCTTAAAATAAACAATTTAATTTTTTTTTATATACCTTTTATCAGAAAGAATATTTCGAGAGTCTGAAAAAAATAGTTCCGGATAATCGAATTTACTGAAATTCAATAAGCTTCTTTTCATTATTACATACTAAATACACACCAAATTTCAAGTCTCTATCTCAGTTTGTTGAGATAGTGCGTTTACAGACACACACACACACACACACACACAGACAGACACAGACAGACGGACGGCATTTTTTTTTTTTTTCTAAAACTGTTTTTCGGAATCTCCAGTGTCTAAAACGTGTAAATCCGTCAAAAAAAAAAAAAAAAAAAATCGATTTTCAAAACGATTACAAGATTTACCCTATACTATGTATGAGGGGTAAGTAATAACATTTCTACTTTCTAAAAGGTATGTGGAACTTAACTTACTCAAATTCCGAAGCGTTCACTCAAATACATAAAGAGCATTTTTTAAAGTTAAAAAAAACTTTGTATTTAGCAGTAAATTTGTATTGTCATTTATAGAAATAAAAGGTTTTTTATGAATGAGACTATGTCAGGCATATGTTGAGTTATATTTTCCATGTTTTATAAAAAATTTAAATGATTCTTCAGTCGTTGTCCAAGTCAATATTTGGGTACAAACATGAGTTATTTCGGCAATGATGTGGTAAGTTTGGCAGAAAAATTTTCTTGCTTTTAAAATTGCTGCTAATTCTGCGCCAAAGTGTATCGCCAAACTATAGCGATATTTGTAAAAATATGGTAGTGGATTTAAACATATAGCAAATGTATAAGTGGAGTTATCTATCAAGAAATGTTAGTATATTGTAACAACTCCTCTATACCGACCCGATAATGATGGTGAGTGGTAGCGAGATCAGATTGTTGGCAAAGAGAAATTCTCGCATAAATTAGAAAATAGAATTTTATTGCATAACAATATTAATTCTAATAAAAATATGTACAAGATGTTATTACAGCATTTAATTGTTTTTCGTGGGTCAATCGCTTATAAATTAATGTCCTCTTGACTCTAAGTGCAACTCAATCTAACAAAAGTCTCAGAAAATTACAGTCAGTCGTAACTTCTAAATAAAGTTCATTCGGATCAAGGCTCGTCCGTTCCTTCTCTTCGGAAAATCTACTAATTCACGATAATTCAGAGTTTAAGAACTCTCACTCTCGCACTTGTCGTGCTTTTCGCTTCACTGGGATTTTCACCTGATACCTGCTGTATCAATCAAATAGAGGTCAGACCTCACTAGCGCTTCCACTACGCTAAGTCCGAAACTGACGTTTCTTCCTCCCTTTTCCAGAGAGTCACCACTCTCGTTCAGATCTAATCAAAAAACTGCCCTCTCTAACTTTTTCATCCTCGCAGGGGATCTTTCACTAGGGGCGGGGATTTGGTCGAGGCGGAGCACCTTGAAACTCTCCAGCCTCTTAGCAGCCTTGAGATACGTCTGTTTCATTTCTAATAAGTCCGTCATTGGACGTTCTATGACAAAGGGCATAGTTTCGTGTGCAAACCTAAAAATCGTGTGCAGAGATCGCTTCCCTCGCAGATGCTATCTTTCCCACGGCTTCGGCACAGATCAAAGCATAAGACCCCTTCTTGGGTACCACCTTACCAATGCATCAATGTCCGAACGTTTTGCTCGTAGCACAATAGATATTCGGCATTTTGCCTTTCTTCAAAGCTTACGCTATCGTGGGAAGGTATGCAAGTTAAATTCCTTATAACATTCTCACGGGAAAGTTTAGGATGACACACACTGCACCTGGGTGAAAAGACTCAATTCTTTACAGAATGTTTATGAAAATATTTGGTACTTTTATGTTAGGGAGGCACAAATCTCGCCAATAGAAATTTTATTTCTCCAAAAGCAGCACGTTTGCAAAATATAAACAATGCGCTGATGTTGAAATAAAATGTTTTGGTTGGTGGTATTATTTCTTCACACATATATATAATATATATATATATATAATATATAATATATATATATATATATATATATATATTAATATTATATATATATATATAATATTAATATATATATATATATATATATATATATATATATAATATCTATGAATTTCAAAAACATATCAAGTTCTAATATCATTCTACTAAAATCTACAAAGAGATTTTATTCTTTTAAATTATAGCTGGTTGAAAGCATTGAGTTTTATGATACCATAAATTAGCCTAGTTGGCACATAAATCACTTTGATTAACTTCTATATATATATATATATATATATATATATATATATATATATATAAACTTATTGCAAAAATTAACCATTGAAACAGAAGTAACTGACCAAATGCAATGAAATTATTACCCCAAATAGCTATGTCAAATTACACATTATAAAACATAGTCCTAACACATGAAGAATTTATTCAAAAAGTGAAACATAAGTAAAAAAAAAAAAAAAAAAAAAAAAAAAAAAAAAAAAACACAAACAAATGTAAGCTTATAATGTAATTGACTTTTTCAAGGGCTAAGAAACCACATTATAAGCAAAGAATGATTGTTTTCTGTAATTGTCACAAGCTTAAAGCCAAAATTTTGTGACAATTCCAAGCCCTAACAATCATTGGAAAGAAATTGAAAAAAAAAAAAAGATACCTTTGAAAATAGAACACTACAAATCAAACGGAAGAAAATAAATCCATTTATAAACAAATAAATACAAAGGAAGACAAAGAAAATCTATACATTACAACATCAATTTGTCCAGAATCCGAAGCCAAAAATGTTTTGTGCTAAGCACATGGTAAAGTGAATAAGTGAATTCAAACGTACAAGTTAAAATTACAGTTAATTTTCTAAAAGTAGCAGTTATTAATTTAACCATTGTGATTTTAACTATTTCTAATTTAAAATATAAAAATACAAATAAATAATATAAAAACTATAAATTTATTTACTAAAAATATTTTAACTTAAATAATTTTAATATATATATTATATTATTGGAATATTTAAAAAATTTCACTTGTATTCCAAGTTTTCAGGTAAAAGAGAAAAAAAATTTTGTGAAAATTTATATGGTGCTGCCATCTGGTTTTATAATAATGAGCAATAACTAAAAAATAATACTAAAGAATAATAGTAATAGTTTTTTTAAATCATTATATGGTGCTGCCATCTAATTAAAGATTAAAACAATATCTAAATAACTATTAATTATTTATATTAAGTAAATTTTCCAGTATAAAATTATTTTATCTATTTATTTTTACATATGTCAACATTTAAATAATTTATATTTATTGTGTAATATCATTTTAACAAAACATAAATAAACCCATAAAATCTAAAATATTAATGTAGAAGTCAAATTAAATTTTCATTTTATGAATAATTATATGCAAGCTTAAAAGATTTACCAATATGACTACACGCACTTATTGGATATATATATATATATATATATATATATATATATATATATATTATATTATATTATATTATATTATATATATTTATATTATATTATACTATATTATATTATATGTTATAAGTAAAATGTTAGATACTGGCAATTTAGGCCTTGGTGGATCCAGGACTAATGCTCGGTACAGGAAGATTATTAGGGATCTTCCAGGATCGTTATCAGATAACCTATTCTATTGTCCCAAGCCTGTACTATGTTTTCGAGAGTGTGAATCTAAGCGTTGCCTTACATGTCCTTTAGCTGATAAGTCCCAGATTTCAAATAATCACAATGTTAATTTGGTAAAATTTTGTAAAGCTTACAATGTAATCTATTCATTGAAATGCAATTCGTGTAATAGGGAATATGTTGGACAGTCTTGTCAAAAATTACATAAGCGGCTAAATTTACACCGTTCTCATATTGATAAATTTAAAAAATCTAAATTTCAAACTACTCATAATATTGAATATACTCATTTCAAAAATCATGATTTTAAAAATATTACTATTAAAATACTTAAAATACAAAAAAATTTTACTGAACGACTTTTTCTAGAATCTAAATATATAAGACATTTTAATACTACCTATCCTTATGGATTAAATCAATTAGTATACAAAAAATCACATGCTGTATTTTCAGATTTAACTAAATATGAAAATTATAAAAATCTTTATTCAGGATTAAATTTTTCAAACATAAAAAAAACTTCAAGATCTGGTAGAGGTAAACATAATAACAAAAAATACAGTGATGATATTGTGATACAACAGGAGCTTGATGATCTTGAGGCACAATTTTGTAATGATTATTGTTGGCTTGCTATCAGAAAACATGTTTTTAGCATTAAAAAGAAATATTTAAACCAATATTTCAAGGTATTTAAAAAGAATCAATATTCCCCACATTTTTGTGATATCTTTTATGATATTCTTCATTATAGAGCAAACCTATTAAATACAAGTCTTTCTAATAAACCTAAATATAAAACTAATAATACACAACTAATTATAAATTTTTCCAATCATGTGTTTAATAATATCAATTTACACAATATCATAAACAACACTACTAATAAAAAAATTTACCATTCACAAGACATATAAATATAATCGCACACTTGGACGTAAAATTTTTAATTACAATTCTTTTGCAAAACAATTGGTCTCTTCAAATAATTACCCTTGTTATTGTAATGACCCAAAATTTCAAAAGTACATAAATACAACACATGGTCATATCATTACTGGTGATCTTAATATTGTAGAACAACCTATTTTACAAAACTTAATGCATAATGGCACAAAATTTCGCCTTCCATGCATGTGTAAAATCAAATCCATAATATTGCAGTTTATTCAAGATATTGATTTATTTATATATAAAATTGCTATTGATTACAATAAACCAATCGAGTATTTTAGTGATTGGAAATTTTCTGTAATAGATAAATTAAAAAATGAAATTATAAAAAATTATCAACATATTACACATGCAGCTTTTAAAAATATAAATAAACATATATCAGAATTACAAAACAAATTTATAATTACTTATGTAGATAAATCTCCAAATAATTATGCTATCATTTGTAAAGAGTACTATAAAGTGTTAATTCACAATGCAATTAACACAAGTAATATTTTTAATAAAACTAAATTAAATATTGAAATTAATAATAGAAAATTATTAAATTATCACAAATTACTAAAAATCAAATGTAATAATTTAAATTATCCTTATCTTGTTATAATTCCAAAATTTCACAAAAATCCAATTAAATTTCGCACAGTTACTATCGGGTGTAACACATATAATAATAATGCAAGCAATTTACTACTTAATATTTTAAAGCAGATATATGATATAACGTTAAAACATAATAACCAACATTGCCTAAAAAACAGTTTTCAACTTATTAATAAAATACATAATATCAATCCGGTAAAATTCATAAAAACATTAGATTTTAATGATTTATTTAATAACATTGATATAAAAGACTTACATAAAACAATGTGTATATTATTTAAAGAATTTAAATCTCAATTAAAATTAAAAGAACATATTTCCGTTAATTTTTTTAAAACTTTACTAAATTTTACATTGCATAATAATTACATCATATATGACAATATTATTTATAAACAATGCCAGGGAATTCCGCAGGGCGGGACCGCTTCTAGTATTCTCTCTGACATTTACTTATATTATTATGAAAGAAATATTAGTCTGAACAATGATTATGTATTTTATCGCTATATTGATGACATTATCATATTTTATTTCAATGATAAAAATTGCACATCACCACTCAATTTTTATCCTAATCAGCTTAAATTAAGCGAAAATGATTTAATTAACAATAATATAAATTTTCTTTACTTAAAAATTAATATTAATGATAATTATAAATTAATTTTTGATATTTATGATAAGAGATTTGATTTTCCATTTAAAGTAAATATTTTTACCAATTTTGCTTCATGTTTACATAAATCAGTTTATAAAAATATAATTATCAATTATCTTCATCGTATAAAATACCTATGCTCAGATATAAATAAAAACAAAAATATTAGATTTATACGAGATCAAGCAAAAATATATGGTTATCCAATTTTTATGATCAATTCAATCATCAACTCTTTTAAATAACATTTATTATATCATATAAATATAAACATGGTACGTATTAAATTATTGTTTTAGTGTGCGATAACATGTAACAAATGATATAGCAAATTACAATTATAACATACATAAATACAATTAAAACATATAAGGACATTTATTAATTGATTGAACATTATATATACTTTATATAGTCTGTGATAGTGCGTTTAGCCGATCACCTCTATTTTAAGTGTTACTGATGTTCAGTTTTAAAACATATATAAATTAACTTATACAAAAAAAACACATAAAATTATACATGGTGATGATTATAAATCACACATTGATGATTATAAATCACAAACATATCTATATGCAATATATATATATAGTTTTGTTTTTTTTGAAAGTTTAATTTTAATAAGTCTTTTAAATACTGCATTGCATTATAAAGATTGCAACACAGTAGTAATACTATTAATTTAATTTTTTTTTTTTATAAATTTTGAGATATTTTAAATTGTTTATGATATATTTAATTTGATATTTAAATCAATTTCTAAATTCTATAATATATTTAAGAAGTAAAATAAAAAATAAAACATTAATATATTTATGTAGAAGTAAAATAAAACATTAAAAAATAAAACATTAATTATTTTATATAAATTCTATAATATATATATATAAGTGGATTGACACAGATGGCAGCACCAGCACTTTCTATTAAAAATAATATCTCTTTTACATAATACAAACTCTTGTTAAGAATATTTGAAATGCTGTATAAGATGGATTTAATTCTGGGTAAATTTATTCATATACTGGGATTTTGTAGGATTTTTATCTAAAACTACAAGGTAGTATTGTTTTTTACTGTTTATATATATAATTAAATCTAATATAGTGGATATGTAACTCAATCTTAATTTTGAATAATTATCATACCAATAGATGGAGGCACCTTACTTGTCAGGTAGATGTTGATAATATTGTTAATATTATATTTAATTTACCTATAGAGGGCGCTATCGCTTGTATATTAATTTTACTTTTAGGGATTAAAATTGAATGGAGTATTTGTATATTCATGGATATAATTTTGTTATTAGTGTATTATCACAGGAATAAATTTGTGTGTTTTTGAATCAATTTGTATTGGGGTGTCATAGTTAGGGTAATATTTCAAAAGATGTGCTCTCAACTTGACTTTCAAATAATTTCTCTCAACTCGACTATGTCAACAAGTATAAAATATTTCATGATGTGTGCCATGTGGACGTGTGGTATCATTAAGAACTTGTGATGTTTAAGGATTCTCGATAATTATTGTGAGTAAAATATTTTATCTACTCTTTACGGGTTTTTATTTCCAATTTTATTATTTCAAACTGATATCAGGTAGTAATTCAGTGAGGTGTTGTATACAGATTTTAGGATAATTGATGTGAGTGAAATATTTTGGCTATTCTTTACGGGTTTTTTATTTCCAATTTTATTATTTCAAATTTTAATATTTCCAATTGTTTTCTGGTAATAATTCAGTATACCTGGGTGATTCTACTGATCTTAGCATATATGCCAGTAGAATTATGAAATACTGAATTATTTTTTTAAACATATGTGGGTACATACAGGCTGATGATTATATCTACATGTGTTTTTTCATATCCAATTCTGATTTAATTCTCTTGTTGTCAAATTTTCCATTGTATATGGTTCATATTTCATTTCTTAATCCATTTGTATTCACTTGATAGCAACTCCAAATTATTATTTTTTCTCTCACTCTTTTTAAATTTTCTTCATGTTTTCAGTATTTTTGGCCAATTACCATTGAAGCACAAGCTATGGTAATATTATGATTGCACTTGTTAATCTATTAGCTATGTGGTATTCTGTCTACACAGTATCATTAATTATCTGTTTGGAGATTTAAGTAGAATGATACAAGAACTTGATATGTTTTTTGAAATTCATAGATATTATAATTATATATATATATATATATATATATATATATATATATATATATATATATATATATATATATATATATATATATATATAACCATTAAATAACATCACAGAAACGTCATACAACAATTGGTGAGGAAAATATTAAATATGAAAAATGAACACGTACCTGTTTGAATAATATCCAGACTTGTGTAGAGAAAAAGTATATAAACATACAATGAGAATTTAAAATAAAGATAATATATAACAGATTGGAATGAAAAGAAAAATCATGAGCTATTCCTTCTCTAAAAAATTTTCAATGATATGAATGTAAGACACTTTTAAAAAGATTTTGATAGATTCTTTAGATTTGGGATTGTTGTGACTGAAAATTAATGTAGCAAACTAAAAAATAACAATGTTACATTTAGCTTACACTATATGCTCTTCTTTAAACTGAAAAGTGTTCTCTACAACACAAACGTAACGTGAAAAAAAAAAATTCTTAGCCTTTTTCAAAGGCTCCATGCAGTTTTTTGCACACACTACGGAAAATCCTGGCACCGATTCTGCTGTTGAACAATGCGAAATTTTCTGACGCATTCAGAAAGCCATCTTTAAATATGTATGAAATCTGCAGATATTAATATCCAAATGCTTTACAATCGAATAGCGTTTTTCATTTTGCCATCCATTAATTGTATTTCACCTTGAGTTTTAATCGGTTGTTCCGAAGTGAAGACCTTTCCCCGACAGTTGTGTCACTAAAATCGTCTTAACCCTTTCCGGCACAGATAAAGTCTGTTCGTAAAATGAGAAATTACTGACTGACAGCGGAATTTACAAACATATTTTTTAGAAAATAAGAACTCCTTATTTTAAGTTTTAATTCTAGAAACAAAATTTTATTAAATATTCTTGGTGTCGAATGCAAGTTTGGAATTAAAATTAGGTGTGCCCGGAGTGGAACCACTGTGCCGGAAAGGGTTAAATGTTCAGTTTTAACGTCCTTTTATGAAAGATTCTCAGCTGTTAAATGAAGTGCTATTTGATCTATTATATCTATATATCTTTATATATAGACTCTCAGTATACAGTGAAGAAAAGTTGTAATTTTCTGCATATAAGGATGAAAATAACTTCATGGATGTGTCAGAAATAAGTTTGTTTGTATTTGGAGAAACGTATTGAAAAAACAGGAAACAAAATTACTATCCCAGATTTATTCGGCTAAGTTTCTAACCATATTAGGACACAGATATTCGACTGTAGTATTTGGGTAACTATCGGTCCCTTGTCCAACCGAATATTCGGCAAAAGGGCCGAATACCGAATATTCGGTACATCCCTACTTTTCAACTATGTTGGAAAGTGCGTAAAACAGCTGGTAAATACGAATTCACACACGTTTTAGATGCTTGTCCAGCTATAATGGAAGGAAAAGCTGCAGAATCCGGTTGAAATAGCTCAAATCAGAGACAAAATTGCTGGATTCGTAAATTGAGTTACCAATAGATTTATTTTGCCTATAGACATTATTGCCTATAAAGTGTAGGATAAAGAAATATAGTGGGCCGCAAATTAGACGTATAAATGTCAACCGGCCCGCGGGGGGGGGAAAAGTGAACGCGGCTTTGATCCAAGGAACACAAATATGGTATCAAAATTCAAAAGTAGGTGTTGCTATTTAAAAAACTAAAGTTTATACATTTTTTTAAATATGTAAAGTTTCCTTATTTCACAAGTTGCATTCATGTTCAGAAACAAGATATTGTTTCAAGTCTAATAACACCTTTGTTTTGTTTTTATTGTAAACGATATGCAAATAAACGCAGCTGCTTCTTTCTTTTTTTTTTTTTTTTTTTTTTTTTTTTTTTTTTTTTGTCACTGACAGATTTGCTGCAATTGAAATTTTAAGTTTCATTACATTGTTCGTTAATACATTTATCTGTAAATCTAGCGGTTTTTTAAAATAAAGTTATCGAGAGAAATTCAAGAATAAAAATGAAAAGGAATAATATTATTTAAAAAGACACGAATATAATTAAATTTTAAGACGTAAAATAATTTTACAATTTATCTTCATTTAGATTTAAGTCTTTTAGTAGGTGAGAAAAATTCAAATAAATTTAATCTTTAATTATTCACTGCATAATTATCTCTAATCTTAATAAAAGTGTAAAAGACAGCTGCAAGCACACATTGATATGATAGCAACAGGAAAAATAGCTGGCATGGCCATAGAACTAGATTGGGAACTTTTAGTCACATTCAGTTGCTATAACCACTCCAGCAGCATTTATACGATTAAATCTAATCCTTTTTATTTATATAAGGATAATCAAATATATTACACTACGAAATACGAACAAATACTTGTAATCCATTCGCAAACAACAGCGTCACAATGGAAAAGATTTAAAACAAGAGGGACCGTGATACCCTCTGACTCTGTGGTGGTGAGAGAAAAGTTTCCTTTTTTTAAGGATACGTGAGTAGTTTCTTCATAACCTTGTGATGGATCGGCTACTCTGATCATGTGAGTAGGCGATGTTTTGAATGAGATCGTAAGTTTTTGTCCACTAACTGTCTATGTGCGTAAAAGTTAATCAAGGCTCTCTTTCTCTAACTTTCGACGGATGACTGTGTGAATCTCGGAGCTTGTCAGTTTCTGTTTTTTATCGATATTCATGCAAATTATTGTAGCTGGTCAATGAATATTTGGGATATATAAGCTTCGAATTTACGTTTGGATTTCGGAACTTGGATCGCGTTATCTCTCTCTCTACGAGTCATTGGAGATCCTGCGGCTGCATCAATAATTTGATTTGATTTTGAAGTAGATTGCTTTGAGACCTATACCACCAAGGCTGTTGTCTCGAATGATCCATATTTCAAGAGCCTCCTAATTTTGAACCAATTCCAGATGAGAGACCTGCATCTGGATTGGAGCTCCCAGAGTTAACGCTTATGGTAAACTTGGAGGACATTAGACCCACGAACAGATTTTACGTGCACCAGCTCCCATTAACGTACACGGTCCACAGAAGCGGCAGTCGAGAGAGGTTGTCAACCTCCCAAGCAGTGACCTTGGTCGATGCTGCTTTGCTTTTGGTGAACTTACGGGAACCGAGCTTAACCGTCCGCGCCACTGCGGGATTTGCATCAATAATCTGAAGTGTATAAGGAGTTGCTTTGGCCTGGACGGACGTATGAAATCAGCGCCCGCCGAGTCTACAGCGTGGAGTTAATTATTTACTGAAGGCATCCTGAATTGTGAGCTCGTTTTTTTAATATTTATATTTAATATATTTGAAAGTTTTATTTTTTACGGAGTACAGCTTCGGGAAGAAGTTTAACTATTTATTTTGGAGTAAGGAAAAATTTGTAGCGGCCTTCTCAATCCCTGCTCGATTATGTTTTCAATAAAAATTATTTTTAAACCTTCACTCTGGTGCACTCCCTGTACAACTGAACGGCCTGGTTCTCTCATACTGACAGCAATGGCCGTCACAAATGGCGCCCAACAAGTAGGATTACAAGTAGGATTAGGTAACCGTCCATTTGTCGGTTTAGCTGACGGTGCCTATGACGAATGTCCACAGCCAGAGAAATTGTACCTAGGGTATATACTTTACCGGGAATTCCGATGTGTCTGAATTCTTAAATAAACTAAATGACTATATTACGTTTAATAGTATCCCGGAGAAGAACAAGTAAATAGTTTTAAAATGTTCGTTAAAGGGTGAATCTTTATTATGGTTATATAATATTGGACGATTCCTAGTCACAGATGACTCTAAACGCTTCGAGCAAACCTGTACCCAGTTACTTAAAGCCTTTCCAAATGACCGTAATAAAACTGGATTAAGACGTGAATTTTACTGCAAACGCCAGCCTATATATAAGAAAGAATTTATTCGAAAACTTGATCTCAAGAATAAGTTAGAACTTGATTTTCAACATACTGAGTTATTGGAGGTTCTTCTTCCTCTATTTTCTTTACCTATTAAGGATTTTGTTGAATTGCGTGCTCCGGCGAATGAAGCGGAACTTTATCAACTTTTATTGAAATATGAGGCACGATATGAGGGTGATCACCACAGCCTGAGAATTTAATGAGGGGGTTAGATTCTTCAACAGGTCCAGAAATTATGGTAATTAGTTTAATGGTAATAACAGAAGATTTGAAAATAATGCTTGTGGTCATGGTAGTTATGGAAACAGTCAGAATTTTCGAAATACTAATGGTGGTTTAAGAAATAATGCTCAGAATTATAATGGTGGTTTAAGATGAAATGAGGGAGGGAATACTCGTAATAATGGTTTTGATAGATGGAACGAAGTCAGTCAAAGGAATGCTAACTCATCCAGGGTTAGGCAATTAATGGTTGGTGAAAAGTTAGTTAAGCATAAAGAGGATAGGTCTTCTGGAGCTCAGAATCGTCAGATGGGGTTAAACATCTAGGTGGCTGTTGTGCGGAATGTCAGCAGCCACAGATTAATTCTTCAAAGCCTTCTGTAATTGACTTAAATACAATAGTCGTTAATTCAGTTGAATTACCTGAATTATTAATTGTATTGAATGGAATAGTTCTGAAAAGTGTTTTGGATACAAAACTTTTATATCTTTTTTTATATATTTCGCAGTGTATAAGAAATATTTTTTGTATAAAATGTTGAGGCATGCTAATTTAGTAGTTCAGTCAGCTCAGGGGGCAGAGTGTAGCATAAAAGGTTTTGTAGATTTAGAGGTGGAAATACGATAAGTTAAAAAAAGTTGGCAATTTTTGGTATTAGATGGTTTAAAGGCGCATTGCATTGTCGGGGTTGATTTTATGAAAGATAGAGGCATGAGTTTAGATTTCTTTACACGGACATTGGAGGTGAATAATGATGAGTATATTTGTACAAACGCGTCCTCATCACTCTCAATTGATTTAACTGACTCTGGTTTGACAAAAAGGGAGATAAATAAATTTAATAAATTCTTGGAGGATTTCAGGTAAGTATTTTCAGATAACCCGGGTCTCACAAATGTTTCCTGGCACGAGATTTATACTGGTTCAAACGCGCCAGTCGCGAGTAAACAATACCGATACGACAGAGTTAAGCAGCAAATAATTAATTATCACATTGACAAGACGCTCCGTGACGACATTATGTCAATTGAATCTCCATTCGCATCACCTGTAGTCTTATGTAGGAAGAATAATGGGAAAAGCATTGAGGATCCTGAGGCGTGGAGGTTCGCAATAGGTTATCGCAAATTGAATTCAATAACGCAATATCCAATTCCAGTAATCGACGATATTTTAGCCGATATCCCTAATACAAAATTCATGTCGACATTAGATTTATTTTCCGGTTATTTTCAAATAGGCATGAAACCTGAAGATATACCAAAAACTGCATTTATTACACATAACGAAGGATGTTGTGCATTTAAAAGGATGAGTTTCGGGTTATAAGGAGCCCCAGCCACGTTCCAGAAAACCATGGATACAATTCTGAAACCCCTCCTTGGTTTCGGAGTTTTGGTTTATTTAGACGATATTATAATTATGTCAGAAACATTCGAGGAACACATAAATTTGTTACGTAAAGTCCTCACATTACTAGGAAACGCGGGTCTCAAAGTAAAGTTGGAAAAGTGTAAATTTATTCGTAAAGAGCTAAAATATCTTGGGGTTAGAATCACACAAGAGGGCATACAAATGGACAAACAGAAAACGGATGCAATTACGGCAATGGTACCTCCAAAGAATGCTAATCAAGTAGCGACATTTCTAGGTTGGTGGCTTGGTTTCAAAAATTTATTCCTCACTTTTCTGAAATCTGCGAACCATTATATGCTTTTAAACGAAAGAGGGTTAAGTTTGTTTGGTCGAAAGCGGCTCAAAATGCTTTCGAACATACTCTTCACAATTTCAATTATACTGTGACGCTAGTGCAGTAGGTTTGGAGCGATGTTAGCTCAAAAAGGTCGCCCCATAGCTTTCACGTCCAGAATTTTAAAAACAGCAGAACGAAACTATTCAATTACTGAACGTGAATGTCTTGCTGTCATCTGGGCCTTAAATAAATTTAGATGCTTTTTCATGAATATCCCTGTCAAAGTAATCACGGATCACTCTGCTCTCACAAAGTTAACGCATGGTAAATGTTTATCTTCTCCCATGGTTAGATGGTGTTTGAAATTAGCGGAATTTAATATTGAAATTGAACATAGGGCAGGTAAGGAGAACGCAGTAGCGGATGCTTTGTCGAGAAACTCTCAGAAAGGTGTTGAAATGGTTGAGGAGGTTAAAGTTTGTGCTTTGTCATCTTTGGTTTTGAAATCGAGAGAACACCTCATAAGTGAACAGAAAAAGAACGAGGAATTTGGTCAGTTTTATAGATATTTACAGGATGCTGAATTGGTGCAAAGTGTGGATGCGCACATGTTCCAGAACTGGTCCCAAAATTTCAAAATTATAGATGGTCTTTTATTTTATTCTAAAACTGTAAATTCTCGCGGTGAACAAAGAGTTTACATTCCAGCTTCTCTTCGTAAGGCCATCTTACACGAATTTCGCGACAATCCTTTAGCAGGACACCTATGGTATCAGGAAAACATATGCGACACTTTGTGATTCCTGCTACTTCCCTAAAATGCGGGAAGCAGTGCGCGCTTACGTCTCCAGCTGCGACACATGCCAAAAATATAACTATAGAAATATAAGTCCAGCTAGCAAACTAATTTCAATTAAAAAAGTCCTTTCCCCTAGAATGTATAGGAGTTGATTTAATTGGCCCATACCCTTTAACAGGCAATAGATTTAGATTTGTATTAGTAATATTGTAGACTATTTTAGTAAATGGGTAGAGTTCATCCCCCTCAGAAAGCTTCAGGCAAAATTGTAGCTAATGCTTTATTTAATGGGTTCATTTCGAAATATGGTGCACCATCTCAAGTAATTAGTGATCACGGTCCCTGTTTTTATATCCGAAATTTTTAAGAAATTGTGCGCACATCTGTAGGTCTCACTCTTTTACTATTCCATACCGACCCCAGTCTAATATGGCTGAGAGAGTCAATCGAACTCTCATTCAAATGATTTCTTTTTTCATTGGCACTCATCATTCTAACTAGGATCAGTTCCTGCAGCATTTTGCTTACGTTTTGCGTACGGAAGTACACGAGTCCACTGCTAAAACCCTTGCAGAATTATTTTTGGCTCGTAATATTATTACCCCTTTTCAGCAATTGATTAAAATTTCAGGAAATAAACACGAGTATATGATTCAGGATATTGATAAATTGGTTAAGGAAGAACAAATACAATTGGGAAAGGCTCAGGAAAAGCAAGTGTTATATTATAATATGCGTCGCAGGGAGTTAGAGATTAAAGTTGGTGATTTTGTTTTGTTGGGAAGGCATTGGTTAAGTTCTAGTCGGCAAAAACGAGTTGCTGAATTTGGACCTAAATTTGAGGACCGTATAAAGTGTTGGAAGTCAAAGGTAATAATTTGATTACTGAAGTTGAGGGTTCTCACACTACTGTAAATTTGGATCAGGTCAGAGTTTATAAGTTTAGGGACACTAACTCTAAAATGGTTCTCAAACGTCATACGGTGAATCACCTAGGACTCTCTCAAGAATCTCACAATCTTCTTGTTCCAATAATTCTTCTATTAGTGCTGATAATCTAAGTCTAGATTTACAACGTAAATCTCTTCCTCAAGTTAACCAAGGAAAGGTTAACTGGAAAACTGATCGGACAGTCACTAAAGTACTTAACAAGAACTGTAAAAGAAAATATTCCCATTCGGTGTCGACAAAAAGTTCTAAACCCATAAACTAAAAGAAGAAATTTAACGATGGTCAATCTATGTCATTTAAACCCCGACAAAAAAGACTATTTTGTAATAAAGCAACGGACAATCACATACCTGCTAAGAAAGGCCGTAAAGACGATCACCTTATTTCACTTAACCCTCAACCAAAACGCCAGTGCTCGAACGATAGTTTATGACCTTAATCTACAGAAAAAAAATTAAGTTCCAAAGTGCTGCGCAAAAGCGTGGAAATGACTGTTCTCCCCCAATAGATAAAAGGCGCCGGAGAATTGGAAGGAAAAGGACTTTGCACTCTACATCGATATCTGGAGCGTCACGAAAGAGAAAGCCTTTTGATTCTACAATCTACGACACTGGAGCTGAATCTGTCCAGCGGCGCAATCTTCGAGACCCGCCAAGAAGTCATCGAGTGGACACTACACGACATCCGTCTAGAACAAGTCATCACATGGAAACTACAAGAGATCCGCCTAGAACTAGTCATCAACTGGACCCTACGATTCGACAGCATGGCTACAATACACGGCTTCAAGCAAGACAAACGATAGTGGCCTCTCCATATGAGTCTGAGTTTGAGCGCAGCTTTGTCCAAGGTTTTTGAGGACAGCGCCGGAGTTCTTCCTTGAGCTTGGAAGCTTCAAGTACTTCTTTATAAAATCAGGTGACAACGTTCCATTTTATTTCCATTTAAAGTGCCTGCATAAAATGTCAACAAGTTCTATAGACTCAGTAAAGCAGCTGAAAAGTTTTAGTTGTATTTCGACCAATGTTTCGATTTTGTATCTCGGCTTCACAAGTTGTTGTGCATTAAGTTGTGTTCCAAATTTTTTCGCAAAATTTAAGTAATGATGGCAGAGTACATCTTTTGGTTTCACTGCTTTCATGTTCGAAGAAATTCTTAAATTATTTTCCATTAGTTGTTTTTATGCGTCAATATTGTTGTATAAATGTTCTATTAATATTATATGATATGTTCAAGTATATATATATATATTGTATTATTATAGATATTGCATTTCGGATATGAATTAATATTTATTATTGGGTTTTTACACGCGCCGCAAGGTTAGGCACGCACGTGTTTTGCGGTCAAGCAATTGTCCTTGACACGCGTTTTCTATCTTTTACTTTGACTAACTTTTTATTAACTTAACTTTCTTTCTTCGGTCGTTTTTCGTGTTCGTGCATGGTTTAGTTTTAGTGTTGGGTTTCGCCAATTGCGAAGTTTTCGATTTTGGTGGTATTTCATTTTGTTATGGAGTAAAATTGATGTCATAAAGGTAAAATCGAGGCTAACGAAAAAGGAAGGCTACCGCGGTGCTTTACGCGTATCTTTTTTTACAGACCGCGGGAGTCACGTGATGCTCGAATGCACCAATGCAAGTGTACGAAAAGAGCATCACGTCACTCTAGCAGTCTGTAAAAAAAAGATAAGTGGAATGCACCGCGGTAGCCCGTCTTTTTCGTTAGCCTCGGGTAAAATATGTGTCTGTTTAATGAAGTTTATTCCAGGATGTTAAACCATCGATGTTCAGATTTTCTATTTATATGAGTTTTTTTATTTTTAGTTACCAAGAAGAAGAATAATGTTGTGGGAGATTTTGCGATGTAAATTTTCTTCCATGAGCATTAAATTTAATTTCGCAGCTCTTCATAGCTGTTAGTATGTGCCCAACTTTTCTGTACTTGAGCAAGGCCCTACAATGAATATTGGGCGTTAGAATTTGGCACAAATGGGAATGTCAAAATTTTACTGAGGTACTTTATTCGATAGGCGGTTTGGTAGCAAGGTTTGACTATAACAGTTTGCACTTTTTTAGTACTTTGCAAAGTTTTTGTTAAGTAAATTTGCGTGCGGATTTTGGCAATCTCTTGAATTACTTGAGGAATTTTTTTGTTAGAATATTATGATGGCACTCCATGTTTGAAAGTTGTTTTGGAGGAAGTGACTGTTGTATCGATTTGACCGCGACCTGCGTTATACACGGCCGGTGCATGACGTTTAAAAGTCACGTGTAGTGGATCATTTTTACACGGTGATTGGTGTAAAGCGACGCGTCCCCCGTTTTGCACCAATCACCTTGTAAAAATGATCCACTACATGTGACGTTTTAAACGTCATGCACCGGCCGTGTATAACGCAGGTCGCGATTTGACCAGTTTGTTGTTTGGTGATGGGTTAAAAGTACAAAATTTTACATTTGGACTCAAAATTTAAGTTTGCCCATCACATGTTGTTTTTGATTTGGCTTGAAATTTTTATAGAAAAAGACGCTGGTCTGCATTTCAACCACCGCTTTTTCTTTCACAATTTCTGGGGGAGGGGGGGGGGTTGTGATGGATCGGCTACTCTGATCATGTGAGTAGGCGATGTTTTGAATGAGATCGTAAGTTTTTGTCCACTAACTGTCTATGTGCGTAAAAGTTAATCAAGGCTCTCTTTCTCTAACTTTCGACGGATGACTGTGTGAATCTCGGAGCTTGTCAGTTTCTGCTTTTATCGATATCCATGCAAATTATTGTAGCTGATCAATCGATATTTGGGATACATAAGCTTCGAATTTACGTTTGGATTTCGGAACGTGGATCGCGTTCTCTCTCGCTACGAGTCATTGGAGATCCTGCGCCTGCATCAATAATCTGAAGTGTATAAGAAGTTGTTTTGGCTTGGACGGACGTATGAAATCAGCGCCTTTCGAGTCTACAGCGTGATGTTAATTATTTACTGAAGGCTAGAGTTGCAAAAATCCGGTTTATTCCCAGGTTTATTTCCAAAAGACCTAGTTTATTCCCAAAAAACAAAGTTTATTCCCCAAAACCCGGTTTATTCCCAGGTTTAAACCGGGGTTTTTCTAGCCTTTTGCAACTCTACTGAAGGTATCCTGAATTGTGAGTTCGTTTTTTTTGAACATTTATATTTAATATATTTGAAAGTTTTATTTTTTACGGAGTAGAGCTTCGGGAAGAAGTTTAACTATTTATTTTGGAGTAAGGAAAAATTTGTAGCGGCCTTCTCAATCCCTGCTCGATTATGTTTTCGATAAAAATTATTTTTAAACCTTAACTCTGGTGCTCTCCCTGTACAACTGAACGGCCTGGTTCTCTCATACTGACAGCAATGGCCGTCACAACCTATTCTCGAGATGTCCCGGTGTTTCATGTAAAGGTACCTTCCCTATTCGTTGTTTTTCAGAATTCAGCTAATTTAACTCAAATACGTGGAAATGAGTATCATCGTGAAAATTAACAAGCAGACTTTCCTAACTGGAATACCTAACTAGTCTACGAAACCGCAAATTTTATTTAAAGACGACCCGCAACTACTCTCAGAAAATATTTCGCCAAAAAATGTAAAAAGTACAGGCAGCAAGTTGCTTGAACACCACTGTGATTGGAAGAGATTTTTCTCTTATTTGAAAAACTTCCGTCTTCTGACCGGAGAAATTTATAAAATTTGCGGCTTAGGCTCGCGAATTTTTCATGTTTAGAGAGAAAAGGGACATAAAAAAAGGGAAAAAATTCCGTTTCTAACACGAAAAAGTACTAAGTAGCACAGGTAACTAGAACACCCCTGTGATTTGACGAAAATGCAACTTTAGATTGGAGTATTTTAGGTAATTTTTAGTTTAGATTGATGAGTTTTTTGTATTTTGGGGGCGAAATGGGCAAATTAAAACTGAAATTTTCATGTTTTAATGAAATATAATCAACGATAAAATTAGTTCAATTCACGGATTTTTTTTGAGAGTGTAGAGTCCTGCGCGGATCGGGTTATACCTGATATCCTAACCAGAAACTTCTATATCTAATCAACCCCCAACTCGACCCGAACCAAATAAAAAAAAATTAGCCGGCTTGCAACTGAAATGACTCCAACAAAATAAAATAATATTCGTCGACACGCAACTTGACTCTAAACCAATGCATTTCAACCCAAAACTAACCCCAACCCAAAATGAAAAATAAAATCCATATCGTAATGCAATTATGGAAAAGTAGCCTACAATTATATCTCTAGTAACAAATTTCTTTTTTAGTAGAAAAATTTATCTATATATATAACTTGATGTAAAATTTAACCATTGAAACATAAGAAACTGACCATACACAATGAAATCACAATACCAAAGAGCCGTGTCAAATTACAAATTAAAAAATGTAGTCCTAATAAATGAAACATTATTAATTCAAATGAAAAAGAAAATAAAGGAAAATAAAAACAACAAGAGTATTAACACAAATGAAAGCTTATAATGTAATTCACTTTTTCAAGGGCAAGGAAATTACATTTAAAAGCATAGAACGATTGTTTTCTGTATATGACACCAGCTTAATGCCAAAAATCATGTCATATCCTGCCCGAACAATCGTTGAAACAAGACCTTTTAAAATGGAATATTATAAATCATACAAACAATTTGAATAAGAGTGGGGAAAAGGAAAAAAAAGATAAAGAAAAGTCATATATTACTTACGTTAATTATTTACCCATATTCATTAGTATAATTCCAGCACATGGTCAAAAAATGTATATATACTCATGCTATTCAAATAGGTTTTCTTCTTAAAATATATTTTGGCGATTCTTTTTCAAAATCGGATTAACCACAAGATCACAACCCAGATCTGATCAAGCCACAAGTGTCAAAATACAACACAAAAACTTACTCGAAGCTGCCAAAAATTAAAGTTAATCCGACTCGAACCTGACCCGCAATGAAAAAATAGAAGCCAACCGGACCCGCAACGAAAACATTCGCGCAACCCATCCAATACAAAACAGCGCTTTGGGGGGGGGGGGGGTCAATTTGCCCGATCCGATGCAGGACACCTCAACTCCAACTCGAAATGTGAAAATTTAATCCATATTGTAATGTTATTATGAAAAAGAAGTCTACAATTATCTCTAGTAGGATCGCGACCTACGTTATACACGACCGGTGCATGACGTTTAAAACGTCACATGGAGTGGATCATTTTTACACAGCGATTGGTGCAAAACAGTGGGCTCGCCGATTTGCACCAATCACCGTGCAAAAATGATCCACTCCATGTGACGTTTTAAACGTCATGCACCGGCCGTGTATAACGTAGGTCGCGGTAGGATACTGCCGGAATTAAACTTAATAAAACGAAAAATCAAAAATTGGAAAACTATGAATTTCTTATGGAATCTTCAGAGGAGCTTCATAAGAATATTCATAGTAAATATGTGTTATTTCAATAAATATTGTCAGCATAATGCCCAAAATCGACAATATTAAACCCCTAATAACATATATATGAAACAAAATAATAAAAAACCCTACAAGAGTTCAAATAAAAAAAGAAATAAACAAATAAACTATTATTCAACATAAATAGAATTAGATCATAAAATAATGTGCAAAACTCACCAAAAAAAGCTAATATTAATGAAGATTGAACAAGATGCTAAGTGCTTTACAAGGATCATGTCACCATTAAACTGAAAATGGCTGCTAAAAACTCAGTTATTGGATTGAAAGAAATGATGAGAGGAAATTAAAAATTGTTTCGTGCTGCCATCTATTTCATAAAAATAAAAGGAAAACCTGAAATTGTAGATTTGTTAAATGATAAATCTAGTACCGTCCTCTATTATGAATGAGGAGAAGATGGAATTAAAAGAAATAAATTTTAAACAAAGTAGCAATTAATGTAAATAAAATTTAAAATGTAATGAAAACTAAAGGAAGTAAATAAAACTTAAATGTTAATGAGGATGAAATATAAAGATATTAGTACAATAATTAGCCATGTATGAGGAGACAGTGTGTGAATAAAATGAAGAGTGTATTATTTATGTTGTGTAAACGATTTTGTTATTAAATAAAATGATTAAATGTGTTAGCCCTATACATATTTTTAGACCTTGAAACTTATACATATTGTCACCTTTCGGTACTTGCCTAATTTCCATTCAATCCTGTATTCGTTTTCTTCAGTAATTAATTTCAGTCGCTATCATTTCCATTTCTGGTATCGTTCAAATCTTTCTTTTCGTTTTTCAAATCGCCGATAATGTTTATTTTCCAAACTATTCGTTCTCGATATCGTATCTCACATCGACTATCTTTTTAAGAAGCTTAGATTTGAATTTGTTAAGAAATGCTTTTCTTTTGGATCTCGCTGGAAAGATGTGGTATTTTCAGACGAAAAAAAGTTTCATTTGGACGGACCAGATGGTTTTCGCCATTATTGGTATGACTTGCGGAAAGAAAATCCCTTTTTTTTTTTTCAAACGTCTATTCGGAGGAGGTTCTGTGACGGTGTAGGCAGGTTTTTCAGCCAATGGAAAAACACCAGTCATGTCTATTTAAGCAGGTCGCATGAATTCAGAATCATATGTGGATATACTAGCTGAAAAATTAGTGCCTAAAAGCACCCCTTATCACAGGCAGTGATTATTTGTTTAAACAAGACCATGCAAGTTGCCATGTGTCTCGTGCATCATGTTCATGGTTCGGGGCCAATTCTGTCTAACTTTTGGATTGGCTGTCGAAAAGCCCTGATTTAAACCCCATAAAGAATCTGTGGGGCATTTCAGCTAGAGAAGTACATAAGCATTGCACACAATATGCAAATGCAGATAATTTGACATCATCCATTGAATTAGCATGGGAAAACATTTCTAAACAAACTTTAACTGGATTTTCTGAGTCAATGACTGCACGATTAATAAAGGTCATTGAAAATAAAAAGGTGATTTTGTAGAATATTAATTCATTTGCAGACGTATTTCATTATGTCTTTATAATTTTTTCCATGTTTCACATCATATATTTCTATTAATATGCGATTTATAAATTTTATTGTAATTTAATTTCGTATTAATAGGTTCCCAATGTATTTTAATTACGAGTAGTAAATTATGTTCAATTTTGTTTTCAGTTTATGATTACATTAATACATATTACTCATTTTTCAACGTGTCCTTATAATTTTTTCCATGGCTGTACTTCAACCTCAACCCGAAATCCTTCAACTTAAAACACGCAATCGGAGAAAATTAATCCACACTTTAATGTAATTTTGAAAAAATAGTATATAATCATATCTCCGATATCAATTTTATCTTTTATGTTTAAAAATAAACGTGTAAAGAGTAATCCATAACCAATTATATAGTTTTTAATGGGAAATAATATTTTGAACTTTCTTTGAAAAAACGGGTTAACCCGAAATCAACCGCGACCTACGTTATACACGGCGATTGGTGCAAAGCGGCGAGCCCTCCGTTTTGAACCAATCGCTGTGTAAAAATGATCCACTCCATGTGACGTTTTAAACGTCATGCACCGGCCGTGTATAACGTAGGTCGCGATTCAACTCGCAAGAATTACAAAAAAAGGAAACTCAATCAGAAACCGACTAAAACCTTACTTGCAAAGAAAAAAATAATCCCACGTCGAAATACAAAATTAAAATATTTTACTCGACGACAACTGAATTTTGATACCGACGGAGATGCAGGTATGCCCGATTGAAGCATTTGTCCGCCCGGACGCATATAAACAACCTTTACATGGATAAGGACATGGGAACGAATCCTACACTATGATTGGCTGATTGGTTCTTTTGTCCATTTAACCCGGTTTTAAAAGGCGTTTGTTTTGTTGATACTTGTCATAGATTTTTTGAAATATAATAACTGAATATACAACAGGCATGTCAAACTCGTTTAGACGTCGCAGGCCAAATTAAGCTTTATATATAAATCTGCGGGCCACAAAATAAAAGTAGATCATATTATTATTATTACACATAATAAAATTTTTACGTATACAAAACACAGCCAAGTTAAGGACGTTCATGTAAAGTTCCAAAAATATTATTATACATAGTTTATTTTATTTAAAAAAAATACTCTAAATTAATTTTCATGAACCAAATCTACAAAATTTAATTTAAGTTTCGTAATTGTATTTATTTTAAAAATTGATTGCACAAGCTGGTCTGTTAATCTCTATTTATCAAAGGCATAGCTGTCAATCTTCCGTGTTTTCTTCAAGTAAAAACTAAAAATAAACATATTTTGAATCAGAAAATTTATTTAATAAAATGTGTCTTGTATCTATGCACCATTTATTTTGATTACCTTTATTAAATACATTTTCTGGTTCAAATTATATTTATTTAAATAGAAAAATAACAACGGCAGCAACGCAAAGATGTCGTATAAAATTGAGCTACTGAACGTACCCGAAATATACCTAATGGCACACTGTACTTTAAAAAATCGGTCGGTTGATAAATAATTACAAAAATTTGGATACCCCTTATCCATATATTTTCGCTCTAATATGGAATTGTACTGAATTTTGATTAACCGCAGTAATCAATTCCGAAGAATATTTCAACATCAATCATTAGAGGTGAAATAGTATATAGATTTAACTGATTTTGATATTTCTTGAAATTCAAAAATCTTCTTTTGAATCCATTTTTAAATATATTATTAGTATATTCTAAAAATTTCCACTCCAATGATTTTTGTAGTAATGCCTGGCAACATTTAAAATGAAATAAATTTTCTTTTTGAAAATTGTTTATCAAAGTGATAATTTATATTTCAAAACGCTAAGATTATCAAATAATAGGATATCATTTCGAAATTTGCCTTGAAGGTAAAGTTTACTAAGATGCTTTATAATTTCAAATAAAATCTCAGAGTACTTTGTCTATTGGTTAGACTTTTAATAATCCAGATTCATTAATTTGACGATCTAAAGTGAATATTGTAACCTTGTTTAACAGTCCGAAATTAACTGTTAAACCTTTTTTGATTGAAAACCATCAGATATTTGTATAAGAAGGTCCAAGTTATTTTCTAGACTGACGATGATTCTGTGCGTAGGAATCTACACTAATACCATAAAGAAGTAACGTTTGTTTGTTTGTAAGGGGTAATTTCTGGAACTACCGAATTGATTTCAAAAGTAATGGTGGCAAATTGATGGTGCCAATATATGCCGCCCGGGCCCCTCTCTAGCGCCACTCTTCAGTCAGAACAAGAATAAAAAATCATGCGTCAATAGATTTGTATATATACTACATAGAATGCTAAATTTTAGTTCAGTTAGGAAACGCGTTGCACAGTTTATAAATCTCCTTCTGGAATTTCTGTCAGTAAACGGAAAAGTACTCGAGAACTTTTGTGCTGCCCTGTATATTATCTACAGAATTTATACACACCAAGTAATAGACCAAAAATGAGTTAAATTTAAAAATGCGTTCAGCAACCGAAAACGCACTTCCAGTAATTATTGTTAACAGACAGTACGCAATTATTTTGTGTGTCCCTGTAAATCAGGCATGTCAAACACGTGGCCCGCGGGCCACAACTGGCCGGCCGACAACTTATCTGGGGCCCGCGAAGCCTTTGACATTTTACTTGTGTTTAATTTAATTGTTGAGTTGTTTTAGTTGTTAGTTAACACAGAATACTACCAATATTTTAAAATAGTAATATTTGTCTTATTTATTCTGTCATTTAAATAAGGGTAATATTTCTCTTCGGAATGTGGTAGTATTCTGAATTAAAAAATTTCCTCTCATCTGGCAACAATGATGTATGTAAACAGATGTAATTCAAATTTATATTTTAGCATAAAAAAGTGTGGATACAAAGATATAATCGGAACGTACCAAAGCGCCGGATTTTGAGTCTGAAAATTTAACTATTCTTAAAATTTGTACAATATTTTACTTATAATTTTTATTTGTTTTATGTCGAAACTAATACTTTATTTTATTACTCTCTTCTTTTTACACTACAGTAAAATATGCTTTGTTTATTAAATACAAAGAAATAGCTTATAAAATTAATAAAATTCGAGGCTAATTAAGAACAGTTAAAATAAAAAAATAAAAATAAAAATATGAAATTAAATAGCTTTAACCCCTTCGGGACCGACGGCTTTTACACAAATTTTATTCGGTTGGCACCACTTTTTTAAAAAAAGCTACTTTTACTTAAACTATCACAAAAATGCTCTAATTATAGAAAACAAATATTACTTTTATTTTTTACTGGTGTCTTAAACAAATTCTGTATGCCCTTTTTGAGGGTGCATATATGCACCCATGGTCCCGAATGGGTTAAATGAGTCGCTTTGAAAGTGACACAAATGATAGGTAATTTTGTGCATGACACAAAACCCGGAATATGACATCCAGTTTCGGAACTTGGGCTTTAGTTAAACTGATGGATTTTGGATTTAGACTCTTTATTTATTTTCATTACTTAGGTTAGTAATTGTGTCATTGTTAATGAATCCTGCCGGATGTTTCTTTCTTTTCTTTCATTTTTTATTGATATACACATATTATTGACATACTCTGATAGATTTCAGCACGTATAAAAAAAAGTTAACCCCTTGGGGACGAGCGACACGTATACGTGACGCATAAGATGCTCAGAATCCTCGATTATTCCCACCAGTTATTTTTTATTGTAAGCTTTGCCTCATTAAATCATAGCATTTCTGTAATTCAATTAGGCAAAAATTTCTGTTTTGAAAAACAGGTGGTAAAAGATTAAAAATGCTGTAAAGGACGCTCGTCGCGAAGGGGTTAAAGCTATTTACCATTAGGAATAAATATGATGAACAGAAGATGACCATCGCAGGTTTTTAAAGGTGATTTTACAAAACAATTAAATATTCAAAGGAAAACTGAATTTTTATGTTTCATACGTAGACACTGTAGGAGTTTGAAAAGAATGTAACATTAAGAAGGGCTACAGCACAAAGTATAAACAAAACTCACAAAAATCTGGCTGCACATCGGGAAGGTAAACTGTCAGAATTGAAACTAATACTTCTTAAAAGAGAATCAAAGTGCTTTCACTATGCCTATTGAAGAAAATACACTTGCTTTAAAAAACTAATTGTCTTTATTACAATAAATATCCCGTGAATCAAAATCATTCACTACAAAATTGAAGAAATCATGTCTAGAGCAGTTAATTTGGAAAAACCATAAGCATAAGTACCATTACTAGAAATATTTAAATGATTACTCGTATATAGCAGATGGATAGATTTATAAAAGTCGGATATGTGTTTAAAAACTTATAAATCTAAATTATATTTCTACGCGTATGCTTGAAAATATTGTGGGTGAAGAAAAGCAGATCTACCGTCTTATACAGATATTTGACGGCTTTCCATCATGAAGTTTTAACTGTTAATTTCGAACTGCTAAACAAGGTTACAATTTTCATTTTAAATTGACAAATTAGGAATCCGGATTATTAAAAGACTACCAATAGACAAAGTATAGGGCAGTTGCAATTGACGTCATGCTGGAGGTCACACACTACAAATAGGCAGTTCTGATTGGGGGAACTACCCTGACCTCCAGTTGAAGTACAGTGGTTGATCAGCTGATTGCAACTTCCCTATACTTGGAGTTTTCATTTGAAATTACAAAGTACCTGAGTAAACTTTAACTTTAACTTAAACTTTAACTGAGTAAACTTTAAGGCAAATTTCACAATGCTATCTTGTTATTTGATAGTATTGGCGTTTTCAAATAATTTATCACTTTGATAAAACAATTTCTAGAACTAGTCGGATGTGCCAATCCCAAAACTTTCTTCTATCTCACACAGGTTTCGCATACACTAAAAATAATCAGCACCAATTTATATCAAGTTCTAACTGAATCTACAGTTTCATTAAATTTCATGCATTAGTTCTTGAGATAGGACTATTGCTAAAATCATGTAAATCCTGCAAAATACAGCATAGCAGCGCCGCCTATTGAGAGATTTAGACAAAAAGCTAAACAACAATAACGTATGTCAATGTCTAACGGAATCTGAAGTTTGATGAAAATCCGTGCATTACTTCTTGAGATATAGTTATCGTGATAATAATGAAAAAGTAGCATAGCAGCGCCACCTGTTGGGCTATTTACACCAAAACGTAAGCAGCATCTATTTATGTCACGGTCTAACAGAATCTGAAGTTTGAAATTCCGTGCACTGAATCTGAAGTTTGATGAAAATAAGTGCATTTAGTTCTTGAGATAGAGCTGTTGCGAAAATCACGAAAAATGCAGCATAGCAGAGCCACCTATTGGGAGACTTTCACCAAAAGCTAATAGCACCAATTAATATCAGGGACTAACTGAATATAAAGTTTTATTAAATTTCGCGCATTAGTTCTTGAGATAGAGCACCCACAAATTTTTTGTCGCATACAGACAGACAGACATTTTCTAAAAACAGTCAAATCGTGTTCAAGACAGTGGAGTAGCATCAGGGGGAGACACGATCATTTTACTACCAGTATAATTATAAACTACATTTGGCCTTATTTAATCTTTGAACGGTATGAATTAAATAAGGCGAAATATAGTGTATAAAAATACTGGTAGTAAAGTGATCGTGTCCCCCTTGACGCTACGCCTCTGGTTCAAGACCTTCTAAAACGTATAAATCCGTCAAACCGGAAGTCAAAAATTTTCATGAATCTAATACTTTCTTCTTGTAAAGATAGAAGAAAGTAATAATGTATTTCATTTTAAATGTTGCCGGGCATTATTAAAAAAATCATCGAAAAGGAAATTTTTAGAATATACTAAAATATATAATACTGCGTTCAGATCGTATAGTTAAGATATCTTAGATCGCCGAACTCACTGAGGGAGTTCCAGAAACTCACTTAGTGAGTTCGAACTTTCTATTGCTAGACACAGCCGGTACCACTCACTCTGGTTGGCTCTGGAGGCCGATTGGCTGTTGAGGTTGCCTTTAACATATGCGCATGCGCACATTCTATGTTGTTCAGGTATCAGACACGGTGATGTTCAGTGAGTTATCTTAGATGAGTTTTGAGGTGTGGACAGGTATTCAATTCCGGGAGGGTACCACCTCAAAAATAGCGGTCTAAGATATCTTAAATGCCCGATGTGAACAGGGTATTAGGAAAGGGCAGATGACGTCACTGTTGGTTAGCAATAAAAACCTGTTCGTTCGTTATGACTCCTACTGTACATGCGAGATGGGGAGATTTGATTGGTCTACGTTAAACAGGTCTATGATATGATTGGCTACGTTGCCATGACGATTTCTGCAATGTAGTGGCTGTCGTAGCAGTGGCAGTACTGCTACGACAAAAATGTAGTGGTAGATTGGTTGATGGAACTATTTGTTTGTAAACATGCCCTTTGCTTATTCAAAAATGAATTCCAAAACAGATTTTTGGATTTCAAGAAATAAGAAAATCAGTTTAATCTATTTACTTCACATTTAATGATTGGTGTTGAAATCAATAATATTGATAATCAAGTTATCAATCATAATTGATTACTGCAGTTAATTAAAATTTAGTACGATTCCAAATTAGAGTGAAAATAAATGAATATGGGTTTCCAAATTTCTGTAATTATTCATCAATTGACCTAGTTTTTAAAGTGTAGTGTACAATTAGGCATATTTTAGCTAATGTTCGGTGGCGCAGTTTCATACGACGTCTTTGCGTAGCTGCCAACCTTTCGTTATTTTTAAGTAAAATAAACATAATTTGAACCAGACAATGTATTTAATAAATGCAATGAAATAAGTAGCGGATACATACAACATACATTTTATTAAATAAATGTTCTGATTCAAAATATTTATATTTAGTACTGAAAGAAAATACGGAATATTGTCAGTTATTCCTTTGCTAGATCAAGTTTAACAGACAAGCGTGTAAAATCAATTTTTAAAATAAATACAATTTAGAAAATTCAATTAAATTTTATAGATTTGGTTGATGGAAAGTAATTTAGAATACTTTTTTGAAAAATAAAATAAAATAAACTATATGTAATAAAAACTTTGGAACTTTGCATGAATATGAGCGCGTTCATGGACCGCAACCTGGGTTACGCAGGGTAACCCATGTGTATCCCGAAGCGTTAAGAGACCGATCTCACGTGAGTTTTTTCGGGTTATCCGTAGCGTTCAGAGCCGGAAATTACCCAGATTTCTGGTAACCCACATTACCTACAGAATTTTGTTGGGTAAAGTGATCACGTGGTTGGGAAATCTGATTTTTGTTTGTTTTATAGCTAACTGCAACTGTTAACTGTCGTTGTTTATGACTCCTACTCATGAACATAGATCTAAAGAAGGACTTCTAACGAAATAACCTTTTCAAGAACAAAATCGTTCCTCTAAAAAAGTCTCAAATAGGTGGCTCTTAGACTCCTATAATAGGAGATGACGCATATCCATTTTGTTTCGCATTATTGGTACGCAGCTTAGCATCAATCTACCGCAGCCGGAGTTGGGGTTGCCTAAGACTCGGTTCTGATTAGCTTGGTTTTTCGACTGGGCTGCAATTCGGGTACCAAATCTGCGAGGATGCGTCAGCCTCTATTATAGAAGTTCTTGGTGGCGCATGTGGTAAGACGGATTCTTCATACGTCACCAGTTCGTCTGCTTCTTCAAACCGTCTACCGTCAGTCGTCTGGTGGGTATCTGATATACAGTTTCGGTTTGATGTTGTAGGTGGCGCTGCCTTGGCAGGGATTCTCGCCGGCTACGCAGAACCATGTGCGTAGCTGTGCAGCTGCTATTTCATTCCAAAGTCGCGACACGATATTAACACTATTTCGTTGGAAGTCCTTCTTTAGTTCTATGTTCATGCTCCTACTATACACTTGAGTCCTGACCATTTGCGCCCCACCAGTGGCTGAGAGGTTCTGCTCTCGAAGCTGGTAGACGGGAGGTGCTGGGTTCGATCCCAATCGCGCCCGTCGTCCTAATCGTTCGGAGTTTTCGTGGTTTTCTTCGAGCCGTGGATTTATCCATGCGTAAATACGGGTTAGGTTCCCTTAGAAAGATCCCCCACGAAGGGCACTCCCCGGGCCTATATCCCAAGTGTAGATAATTGGCCGTCAATAATCAACCCAACCCAACCCAACCTGACCATTTGCTTAGTCTACCTTTAACAGGACTATGATATAATTGGCCAGGATGGTTCCTGCAATGTTCCTACGATCAAAATGTAATGGTAGATTGGTTGACGGAAGTTTTTGATTGTAAACATGCCCATAACAGCCGCTTTAACCCATCTTTACCCTGGTTGGTTGTGTTGTGGTGAGTACAACTCAACCCTTGTAGACAAGCGACAACGACAACTCAACTCTACTTTTCTTTACTATCCCAGATAGCAAGCAGGGTTCAGAAAATGGTCCTTTTTCATTTTCTTTCGATTTTTCTGCAAAGGTATATTATCTTTACCGTATATCACGGTCACAGTAATGTTTTCAATATTAGATTTTTGGAATAAATCGTCAGAAAACCTACGTTCTAAAATCATCTTTACTCATTCATTTTCCGCGCATGCGCAACTTATTTCGAGCTACAAATTGCCCTTGTGCTTGCGTTCACTCACTCATGACTCATTGAAGGTGATAGACGTGCTAGCAGGTCACATAGCGTCGCTCTGCGAGTGCCGGCTTTGCATTTGCATGTGCAATCATGTTCCAATCATGTATGTTAAACAATTTTGTATTATTTTAATTTCATAAAGATATACCTTATTGTAAGAACTACATACATACGCATATTTCTGTTGTATTTCTTGAAATTTCCATTTATAATATGTTTTTTATTCTTAACGAATTAATGCGAGTTCTTTAAACATATTTTCATTGCAAAATACAATAGATAGAGAATAGCATTTGTTTATCTTTTACAATATATTATTATCGTTTATGTTATCTGTTGATGCTCCCCAATTTTAGAATATTAATCTTATAGTTCATGTGCTTAAAAATTACCGTCAAAAGCTTGAAATATTGCGTAACAATAATAATAATAGATTTTGTACTAGTATTTAAACTGTAATTTAGTCAAAGTTAATTATTTTTACGCATACGTTTTATTTTCTTATATTTTAGTAATTTATGTTGTATAAAATTTCATTTTAAAATATCATTCAATGACAATTGTTTTTATATTATGTACGTTTAAGATATAAAATTTTTATTGTATGCGTTGCTACAATATTTTAAAGTATTGTTATTTTTATTACTTTGTTTAATACATTTTATTTTCATGAAGTTTAAAAAAATGAGTTTTAATGAAATCAAACTACTTAAATTTTTGACGTTTCAATATACATACTAATAATTATGAAAGATTTTGAAAATGAATTTTTATATTTTAAAGAAAAAAGGGAAATAAAAAAAAAAGTCTAATTAATCTTAACAGATTATTATTATTTATTTTTAATTACGGAGCATCAATAGATTTAATTCAGAGATAAATCATTCTGAAAAATTATTGTTCTTCTGCATTAAGTAAAATGAAAACATGCTTAAAGTAGACTAAAAATAAACAAATAGGTAATATGCATATGATATAAAAATTTATAAATGGAAATTGCATATTTGTTTCTATTTTTTTCTCAGTAATTCTATAAACACCAAAATTTGGTTTTATATAGTTCTTAAATCTTTATGAAATTAAATTATGCAGTAATGTTTAACTTACTTCAGTTTGTCCATCAACAAATAAATGAGAGTAATTGCATGACAGTGGGCTGACCATTATCACTTTCCAAATATAAAAACCAAGACATAAACAATTCCAAATTCAGAAATTTAAACTACTGTGAAACTTTCCAGATGTAGTAGGGCTTAAGCAAAAATATAATATACAAATTTTCTTGTTGCCCGAATTCACTTTAAAAGGAAAATATTATCCCCGGTATATTTTAGACTTTATTTTTAAAACTTGTTAATGGTAACAGATACAAAAAAAATTAAGTTATCTATTTTAGTTAGTTCTGTCAAATTCAAACAAAAGTTAGAAAACTTCTGTAAAATTAATCCTCACAGTTCATTCTAACAAAATGCATATTAGATTTAAATTTTTTTAATGTTATCAACAATTAATATATTTTTTTAGAAGCAATATATTTATTAAAATATAAAAAATAAAATATATTCAAATTTTAGCAATTACATAGGAAAGGAATTTTAGCAAATAAAAAAAGAAATATATTAATTAAAATATGTAACTTACTATGATTTCTTAAATATAATGTGGACTAATAAAAATCCTTATTTTCCATTTTTTTTTCTTCAGTATATAAAAATTAAGCTAAAATTTAGTTTCCAACAGAAACAAAGTAAATTTCTAAGTCAGGTTATTTTGATGAAAACCTAATGCCTCTGTCAATTACTATTTAAAACTAACAGATTAATCAAAACCTTTCTCATTTCCTTTATAGATGCTTATAATAAAAGCATTATTATCTACCTTTGATTGTAATTCTTGTTACAATGGTTAATAAGAAATACTGTAACTAGCCTCACATTTCTACCTTTTGGTATGCTTGTCCTAAAACACTTACAAAGTACCTCAGATTGTGTCAACTAGCAACCTTTTATAATCCTTTTTACAATGTTTGCAAACCTTTCAGACAAAGCCTTTAAAAAGCATCCAGTCATTTACATGTTAAGGTCAGAAAAATGTTTTAAAAATCAAAAATTGTTATCTGGGATGTTGTCATGCTGTTCTGTAGCTCGCTTAAGCAACGTGACGTGATTAAAGTATAAAGTTAACACTGCTTGTAGCCCTTTTGGATTTATCTTTATCTTTGCATAATTAGCTTTTTGTTAATCTGTTGGTAACCATTACAGGTTATGGGCTCAGCATGTTTTAAAACTGTGTGAAGTAATCTGAATTATTTTGAACAGCTATCTAACTTAGTTACTTAGGCCTAACCGCGTGACGCTAGCATGGTTGAACTTAAGGTGCAAATTGATAAACTGGAATGTGCTGAAAATTGGAGCAAGTGGAAGTGGCAAATGAAAATGCACTTTGAACAGTACGATCTGACTTCGATTATTGAAGGAACTCGTGTGTGTCCGGTCGCTGTAAGTGACGATGCCGATTTGAATAAAAAGGTGACTGAATGGCAGCTTGATAACGCTAAAGCAGCCGCTCTGATTGCAAGTACGTTGAGCCACTCGGTTGCTGATTTGGTAATGACTTACACTAATGCAAGGGACATTTGAGTTAAATTAGTCAGTGTTTTTGAACCAAGTAGCATTTAAAGACTTAATTTACTTATGACCCAATTTTTCCAATTTTGTAAAGATCCAAATGACAATGTTGCAACTCATGCTGCCAAAGTTGAACGGATTTATACAGAAATGAACAATGAACTTGCTCGTATTGGCTCAAGTTCCATTCCACCAGAGTTGTTACATGGAAAAATTCTTCTGACTGTTGGTCCAGAGTACCAAGAGTTCAACAATGTTTGGGAGTCATTAGACTCAGAAAAACGTACAACAAAAAATTTAGTTGAACAACTATGCACGATTGAGCAACGTGTCAAATCTACTGCTGCTGTGGACTATGGTGCATTTGCAGCTCGTGTTCCTGTTTCTGGACAAAAAGCTGTGAGGAATAGGGAGAATATTTCTGAAACTGTTCCTGGAGGTAATATTAGACCTACTGTCATACCGTAAGGAGAAAAACTCTGAGAAAATTCTCTCTCTCTGTGGTCACTATAGAAACGGACTCGTCCACTTAATTTTCGGGTGGTCAGGAGTATTGTTGGCTTTGTTTGTAGCTTTAGGCGCGAAAAAGGGGAGAGGAGAAGGTAGCAAGCAGTCTGCTTTGAGCTTTTGCCATTGACAGACGGGTTTTTTTTCTGTTCTCTTCTGATTATTGCGCGTTTGCTGTTATGTATTTTATTGCTTATTAAACCTTTAATCATTGATTTTGGTCTGTGATTAAATACTACCGGCAGATATTCCTATTCTAAAATGACATCCACATTTAAAAAAGGAAAAACATTGCATTCTCAAGCGCGTGAAATAATAAATAACATGTCTAATTTCTTTAAGGCAGAGGCTGCACGATAACGAATCTGATACTGACACTTATGAAACATCAAATGATGATAGTGGAAGTGATTTCGATGACATCTGGCCTTTAGATTAGTCGAATTCATTTTCATAAACAAACAAACAAACAAAACAGTCCTTTTGAGGACTACAAATGGTCCTTTTAAGGACTAAGCTCTTCCCAGGGCTAAAATATGAAAAATAAGAATTACATTAACACACATAATCCACTCGGTAACTTTTATACATACATAGCATATTTATTCTATAAAATAAATACGCATTTTTTTTTCTTTTTTTTGCATTGTTAAGCTTTCACCAGGGCTTAATTTTTAACAAAAAAAGTACCGGAGCCCTAATATTCTGCAGTACTAATAACCGTAGCGTCCCCCCCCCCTCCACCGTCACTCCAATCTGCATATTTATATTCCATACATTATGTGTATTTGCAAAATTTAAAGCAATTTTTTTTCAAGCAAAATAAAAATTTTAAATATATTTATCGCTTGCACTGGGATCCGGAACCCAATATTTATGGGCTCCGATGAATTCCGACCAATATTTAAATATTTACTAAAAGTACAAAATTACCCGAGCCGGACTCCGTTGGGCTCCGGCGCAATTTAAGCCCTGGCTATCACTACACTTTTATTTACAGTTTCCCTTATGTGATTTCAAAAGGGTGCTGCACCCTGCTTGCCATTATGATTTGAAAAATATCACCCTTCTTGCCTCTCAATCAAAAAAACGACACCTTTACTGTCGTTTGGAATCTAGGGAAAACTGTGCTTCATTAAAAAGAAAATTAATTCCTACAATAAAAACTAATAAAATATAAAACATTTTTTTTCTCATATACTGCATAAAACGAAAACTTATAAAACGACAGAAATACCCCGGTTACGATTTTGAGTACGTTCATTTGATTGTTCTCAGTTTTCCGCACAAGCACGGTAAACATTCCCGGAGTTTTTTCTTCTCAAAATAAAATATGATTTTGAATCGAATAGCGTTTTTCAATTTTCGATAAATGTATTAAATATTGAGTTATAAATAATTGTTCTCTCATGACAACTTTTTGGGATTATTGTATACAGAAATTCGGTTCAAAACGTCAATTTTGATAGCATTTTCTGAAAGATCGTATGCCTTTGTCAGAAAATGAAAAATGCTATTTGATTCTATAGCTTCTTAATATGGAAACTTGAAAGTGTCATGCATTTGCGAAAAAAAAAGAAAAAAAAAGGCATGGATCAGAAAGTAACTACGTAGAGCTTGAGCACAGTCTTAAAGCATCATAGTATTATCGTATAGTCATAAAGCATAATGTATCTTAAATTATAATCGATTGATGTCTCATGACCACCTTTCTCAAGCTGTCGAGTTGAAGTGATTTGGAATCGAAATGAGTTTTTCATTTTTTTTTAAATAAATAAATTACTTATCGCGTTAAAAGCGATTCCTGTCACGTGACGATACGGTTTTACCTTTTCTCGTGCTGCCGTGTCTTAAATTCGATTCAAAACGCCGACTTTCACAGCATTTTCTGGAAGATCTTCTGCCTTTATCAAAAAATTAAAAAGCGTCTTTCGATTACCTAGTTTCTGTATAACATCATCTGCCAATTTCATGCGTTTCCGAACAAAAATGAATTCAAAAATATGTCAGAAAGTAGGTCTTTTGGATTTGAGAACAATCTTAATGCCTATAAAAACATATTATAAAGATTTGATTTAAAATGTGATAGTTTTTGCCAATACATTTCTCTATTTATTATATTATTAAATTCTACTGTATTCGCGTTGTCGAATAGAAGGCATAGTAAAAATTGAGAGCGTCAAACGAATGCTAATTGTGCCAAGTTTGCAACCTGCTGTTATCTCTCACACCTCTCCCACTTGGTATGTTCTGAGGAAGCAACCCTACTCAGAGTTTTTCTCCTTACGGTAAGACAGTAGTAAGCAAAAGAATTGTTTTAAATGTGGATCAAGTGCACATTTATGTAAAGACTGTCCAAAGAAAAAATTCAACGATAAATACCTGCCATCAAAGAATAACAAAGGTGCATTTAGTGCTAGTGAAAGTTTTGTCCAGCCAGATATTTGGATTTGTGAGTCTGGCGCTTCTCACCACATGACTGCAAATAAACAGTATTTTGTAACTTATAAACATTTTCCTGTGCCCATTGAAATTTCACTTGCTGAGAAGAGTAAGATCTATGCATATGGATCTGGTAAAATAAATATTGAAGTTTGTATCCATGGTAAGTGGTATGATGCTCATATGGAAAACGTACGGTATGTTCCTGATGTGCGAAGGCACCTATTTTCTGTTCAGCAAGCTGCCAAGCATGGTGTTGAAGTAAAAATGACTGACAAGTATGTTGAATTTTATCATGGTAACGAACTTGTTGCTGTTAGATCATGGACAGATGGTACATATTTTATGTCCATGAGAGTCGTTATTCCAGCATGTCCAGCTGAAATAAGTATTGCTACAGAATCTGAAACGCTGCAGTTGTGGCATGAACGCCTTGGTCACCAAAACAAACGTCATGTTCGGAAATTATTAAAGAACATGAACATTTGTGTGAGACATGCAGTAACAAATGAGTTCTGTGATGGATATGCTCTTGGCAAAGCACATAGAAAACCTTTCAAATCACGCCTTCACAGAGCCATGTCAGTTGGTGAAATCAGTAATGCTGATTTAAATGGACCCATGTCTGTAGGATCCTTCAGTGGTGCACGATATTTTTTGAATTTCAAGGATGACTATAGTAAATATCGCAGAATATTATTTCTAAAAAAGAAAAGTGAAGTGAGTTCCTGCTTGTGTATATTTCTCAATGAAGCTACCAATCATGGTCATGTTGTGAAAGAATAGCGTTGTGATGGAGGAGGTGAATTTGACTGTGGTAAAGTTCGACAAATCTTGCTGAAAGAGGTGCAGTTCTGACTCCAGGGATACCGTACACACCTGAACAAAATGGAGCGTCAGAACGTGAAAACAGGACAATTGTTGAACTTGCTCGCTCTATGCTCTCTACATGTGGATTACCTCGATCTCTGTGGGCCAATGCATGTGAAACAGCGGTGTATCTACTAAACCATACTGGGGTATCACCAGAAGAAAACAAGAGTTCTCATGAGCTTTGGATTGGTCAACAAACATCTAAACTGCATCATTTGCGAGTGTTCGGAACTGAATGTTATGCCCACATTCCAAAAAAATTTTAGACGTAAGTTTGACAACAAAAGTGTACTTGGTCATTTTGTGGGTTATGTCAACAGAGATGGCTATAAAATCTATTTACCTTCTCAAAATAAAATCATAAAGTCTTGTGATGTATATTTTAAACCTGAACGTCTATTTACCACTTCTGTTACAGTGGAGGTGGAGGAAGACTCATCTGAGAACTGTGAAGAAATTCAGAATGAAGACAGCAATCAATCAGAAGAAAAACAAGAACTTAGAAAATCTGACAGACCGCGAAGCATGCCTACATGGATGAAGTCCGGAGAATTTCTTCTTGCAAACGTAGCTGCTGTAGGAGAATCTGAAAGTCCCTCTACATATACTGAAGCTATTTCCTCGAGTGAAAGTGACTTGTGGCTTAATGCCATGAAAGAGGAAATGTCTGCCTTGCATGAAAACAAGACATGGGAATTAGTTGAAAGACCTAAAGGTTCCAAAGTCATCAACTGTCGATGGGTGCTGAAGAAGAAATTCAATCCTGATGGTACTGTTGAAAGATACCGAGCACGTCTTGTAGCAAAGGGGTATGCCCAAAAAGCTGGTATTGACTTTGATGATACATTCAGCCCTGTCGCAAGATACGACACTGTAAGATCCATTTTGGCTGTAACTGCAAAAGAACAACTGCACCTAAAACAGTTTGATGTAAAGACTGCGTTTTTATATGGAATACTGCAGGAGGAAGTCTTCATGACACATCCAGAAGGTTTTGATGATAATAGTGGGAGAGTCTGTCTACTACACAAAAGTTTATATGGACTTAAACAAGCCCCTCGTTGTTGGAACCAGTGTTTTATAAACTTTATGAAGGAACATAAACTGGAGGTTAGTACTGCTGATCCTTGTTTGTTTGTCAGACATAGAGATAAAAATAAACTTTTTGTTGTTATCTATGTAGATGATGGTCTTGTTGTTGGTTCTGATGAAATTGAAGTGGAGGAATTTATGAGTCAACTTGCTCAATCCAATAGGTTGTCTGAATCAATTTCTGGCTATGAATATAACAAAATTTGATGATGGTTCAATTTTTGTAAACCAATGTGTCTATGCAAAGAAAATACTCGCAAGATTCAATATGGACTGTGCTAATCCGGTATCAACTCCAAGTAGAGTTGCAAAGGGTGAAAAAAACCGGGTTTATTCCCGGGAATAAACCGGGTTTTTTGGGAGGGAAATATTGAAAATTCCCGGGAGTTTTCACAAAGTTTTAGATATGGAATTTTTAATTTGTAAAAAAAAAATGTTTTTTACAAATGTAAACAAAATCAAACACAAATGCAGAAAAATACCGCAGTTTACATGAAAACTTACGACATACATGGTTCAGCTGCAGAAATATTAAGTAAGATAATTAAAATATCATAAGTAATTTGATATTTTAATCGTGGATAAGTAAAAAGTGCGAGAGGCAGATGACAGGTCCATCTTGCCTGACATGAATATAAAGATCACCCCTGTTCTCTGATTTAGACAATGTCAATAGAAACAAAAACGAACAAAACTAATAAAAATTAATGCAAAAATGCACTATCTCACAAGCAAATTAATATAGAGTATGCCTGAATAGTAAATATGCCAGCTAACAGAAATTAAACAATTTAATTTTTTAAAGAAACGTTCAAATCTTTACAAATTCACAGCCGCCATTGTTTTAAATCAAATGAGTTATAATAACTCATAAAAACTTAGATCACAAAATCCCAAGTTTTGTGAATTCATAATAAAAAACCTATTTTATACTTTTCAGAACAGTGCTTGAAATTTCTTAAAAATAAAAAAAAAAACTGAAAAAGACTAGTTTTGCTTACTTTTAAAACTCCCTCAAAATTTCCAATATTCCCCGAAATTCCGGGTTTATTCCCAAAAATTCCCGGGTTTATTCCCGTCCCTCAAAAACTGCGGGTTTTTTGCAACTCTAACTCCAAGTGATAAAAGATATGTCTCTGATGACGAAGGTAATAAACTGATAGGAAAAGAAATTCCTTATCGTCAGGCTGTTGGCAGCCTCATGTACTTTGCCATTGCCACAATACCTGATTTATCATATGCTATTAGTACAGTCTCTGAAAATCTCGAAAATCCTAGATTATCAGATTGGTGTGCTGTTAAGCGAATTTTCAAATATCTGAAAGGAACTGTCTACTTTGGTTTGTCGTATAAAGCTAAGTGTCATGACAATGAACTTGAAGTATATAGTGATGCTGATTATGCAGGGGATATGAAAACCAGACGCTCAAGGACTGGAATGATTTCTAAATTTTCAGGAGGTGCCATTTCATGGATGAGCCAGAAGCAAAGGAGTGTGGTGTTATCTACAACAGAGGCAGAGTATGTTGCTGCAAGTGAGAGTGCCAAAGAGTTAATTTGGCTGAAGCGTTTGTTAAGTGACATAACAACTTTAGAAACTCCTTCCCTATTCGTGGATAATGCCAGTGCTGTTAAGCTCGCCAAGAATCCAGAATTCCACAAAAGATCAAAACATGTTGATGTGCGGTACCATTTTGTACGTGAAAAATTCATTAACGGTGAACTGCATATTAAACATGTTCCTGGAAAGATGCAGCTAGCTGACATTATGACGAAACCTCTGACCTGTGTCAGGTTCAAAGAACTTTGTGTTTTGTTAGGACTAGTTACATTTAATTCAGATAATATTTAAGTTAATGATATGTAAGTTGTGGCTTGTGGAGGAAGTGTTGTGGTGAGTACAACTCAACCCTTGTAGACAAGCGACAACGACAACTCAACACTACTTTTCTTTACTGTGTTGTCATGCTGTTCTGTAGCTCGCGTAAGCAACGTGACGTGATTAAAGTATAAAGTTAACGCTGCTTGCAGCCCTTTTGGATTTATCTTTATCTTTGCATAATTAGCTTTTTGTTAATCTGTTGGTAACCATTACAGGTTGGTTGGTTGGTTTTGCCCAAGGGCCAGGTGAGAAGCTTTTTATTTCTATACAGCTGACATGACCTGAACTGAAGCAGATTGCTTGAGACCTATAGATGTGTCGAATGATCCATATATCACAGAAACTGGTCTCCTAATTTTGAACCAGATGAAAGACCTGCATCTGGATTGGCACCCCCAGAGGTAACGCTTATATAAAACTTGGAGGACATTAGAGCCAAGAACAGATTTAACGTGCACCAGCTCCCATTAACGTACACGGTCCCACAGCAGAGGCAGTCGAGAGAGGTTGTCACCCTCCCAAGCATTGACTTTGGTCGATGCTGCTTGGCTTTCGGTGATCTTACGGGAACCGAGCTTTACCGTCCGCGCCACTGCGGGACATCTTTATCCTGAGAAAATCAGATGACGTCATTCCCCAATTATACGAGTAACGTGTGTTTCACTCTCTGAACACGCTCAATATGTCTTTAACATGGCTGTGGTTTGTACGTACAAATTTTATTCTGTGCAATGGTTAATAATATTATCTACTTTTTTATGTGGCTTACGGCTTTCTTTAATTTGGCCCGAAGTGGTAAGGGCGTTTGACATGTCTGATGTAAATGAACGATGAATGCCATACACACAAAATTCTATAGTAAAAGCCTTTCGTAATGCACCTTAGGTAACATTTTTTAACTATGTTGGAAACTATTAATAAAAACCAGTTCAGTTCTATTGGTCTCAGATTTCAGTTTTGGTGAAGGGTTACAAACTTGCACGATATATCAGATTGACCATTCAGAGGCCAGACTTTTCATAAAACCTTGTCGTCTTCCAAAATTTTGAAAAATGCTGGTTTGTGATTGGTCGATCTTGTTTACAAAATAGTGAATCGTGTTGGATCTTGACTTAAAAGTTTCCTGAATTTTTTTTTCCATTCAAACAGCAATTGGGAATTCAAGCACTTGAATACGCCATCTGGTGGAGAAAACCTACAACTTCTCGCTTCAGAAAAATCCCTTACTAGCACATTGTATTACATGCATTTTAAATTTGTTCAAAATCATTATTTTTTTACAGAATTTCAGATTTTATGTGATATTTGTGTTCGGCGTTTATATAACAAGATAAAAAATATCTGAATTTGAATATCCAACACTTTGAAACGCATTTACAATAAATAATGATTTCAATGGCACTTTAGCATTAGTTAAAGGGACAATTTTCCTGTACGGACGGCTGCGATCAGCGCCTCTATAGGCCGTTTTAAGTCCCAATAACAATGTCTTATGTAAGATGGTAATGTAAAATTTACATTTCTTGTTCTCAAAAATTCTATATTCTAGAATTGGTAAAGAGTGATTTTTAGATTATGAGCGCGTTCAGAGACCGAAACACGGGCAACTCGTATAATTGGCGAGGCTAACGAAAAAGACAGGCTACCGCGGTACATCTACGTATCCTTTTTTACAGACCGCGAGAGTGACGTGATGCTCTTTTCGTACGAGGCTAACGAAAAAGAAAGGCTACCGCGGTGCTTTACGCGTATCTTTTTTTACAGACCACCGGAGTCACGTGATGCTCGGATGCACCAATGCAGGTGTACGAAAAGAGCAACACGTCACTCTAGCGGTCTGCGAGGCTAACGAAAAAGACAGGCTACCGCGGTGCATTTCACTTATCTTTTTTTACAGACCGCTAGAGTGACATGATGCTCTTTTCGTACACCTGCATTGGTGGATTCGAGCATCACGTGACTCCCGTGGTCTGTAAAAAAAGACACGCGTAAAGCACCGCGGTAGCCTTTCTTTTTCGTTAGCCTCGAGCGGTCTGTAAAAAAAGATAAATGGATTGCACTGCGGTAGCCTGTCTTTTTCGTTAGCCTCGCTTTTCGTACACCTGCATTGGTGCATTCGAGCATCACGTGACTTCGGCGGTCTGTAAAAAAAGATACGCGTAAAGTACCACGGTAGCCTCTCTTTTTCGTTAGCCTCGTATAATTGGGGAATGACGTCATCTGATTTTCTCAGGTTAAAGTTGGGTTAAAACTGCTGTGAACGCTTTCAGGCAAAGTGGGCATGTTTACAATCAAACACTTCCGTCAACCAATCTACCGTTACATTTTGATCGTAGGAACATTGCAGGAACCATCCTAGCCGACGTTGGCGATAGTCCTGTTAAAGGTAGACCAATCAAATGGTCAGGACTCAAGTGTACAGTAGGAGTCATAAAGAACGACAGTTAACAGTTGCAGTTAGCTATAATGCAAACAACGAATCAGGTTTCCCAACCAAGTGATCCCTTTACCCAACAAAATTCTGCATGTAATGTGGGTTATCAGAAGTCTGGGTAATTTCCGGCTTTGAACTCTACGCGTAACCCGCAACGAGGCTAACGAAAAAGAAAGGCTACCGCGGTGCTTTACGCGTATCTTTTTTTACAGACCGCGAGAGTCACGTGATGCTCGAATGCACCAATGCAGGTGTACGAAAAGAGTATCACGTCACTCTAGCGGTCTGTAAAAAAAGATAAGTGGAATGCACCGCGGCACAGATTAAATATAGTCATACAGATTTGACAGTGGAGCGAAAACCCGAACCGGCGCGATACAAGCGCCACTACTGAGCACAGTCAAGAACTAACGCACACGCGCGCGATCTATAAACTGTCAGATTGTCACGGTCACATGTACCTGTTGGCAGTTTTGTTTATTTAATATCGACACGACAGTTTCTCAGTTTAAATTATTAAGAAAAAGGTGTAAATCTGTAAGAAACTCGTGTAAATATGTATATTTGTAAATATTTGTATGATAAAATAAAATATGTTCGATGTTTTAAACAATAACAAACTGCGGCGATGCATTTACATAAAAAAAAGATAGATACTATACAAATAAGATAAGTAATACCTACCTGTGGCGACACGCGCGGAACGTTTGCGACTGTTGTCACTAGGGGCTCTGCAGGTGCGATTCGGTTACCATTGAGCTTATGGAAGTGTCCTATCTGGTGGAATATATTTAATCTGTGCACCGCGGTAGCCTGTCTTTTTCGTTAGCCTCGACCCGCAAAAAGTGACGTGATATCGGCCTCGGAACGCTTCGGGTTACGCATGGGTTACCCTGCGTAGCCCAGGTTGCGGTCCGTGAACGCACTCTACATTAGGCGATTATTTGACATCCAGCGCCCCCTATTGCCTATTTCCATTCTGGATTTTATTTTTAAAAATTCGATTTCAATAATCGGAGTTCTACATTCGACTTACGAATTTATTTCGAATGGAATAGAATACAGAATAGTTGGTTTTTGTGTTTTTGTTCTGGCTCCTAGTTTGGAAAAGTTCTGTTCTTGAATTAATCCTGTAACAAGTAAAAACCGAGGTACGTTATTTTTATCATTTTATAACAGTGATAACTGTGTAATTTATATTTGACCATTTCTTCTTTACTTTAGACAAATGGTTATATTTTGTGAATTATATTAACTGACGTGTCTTAAAGATACCCCATTCCACAATGCGAATCTTTCTAACTTTTTCAGAAATTCATCTTCATTCCTATTTCAAATAAAATGTTAGCTATTCTCTTTCAGAAGAATGTAATAGTTAAGTTGATTCATGCTCTGTAGATACAAATGCAGTGCATCTTTGTTTATGGATAATTTTTTTCTGATGATCACTTGTACGTTATGCCCAGAAAATTGTTTCAAAATGCCGACTATTGGTACTTCTTCGGAAAAAGATGTTTCTTTTATCGGAAAAGGAAAAACTTAGCATAATATGTGAACAACATACGTAACACATAATTACTGGGCATGATGTAACACAGTGCTTCCCAACCTTTTTACTTTCACATACCCCTTGCTTAGGCTTTTCATTTCGAAGTACCCCCCCATTTATCATAAACACCACCCACTTCTCTCCTCCCCCAAATACTATTAAAATCTTTATGTCCCATGAATGAAAATCCATATTTCAAGAATTATTCATTATTATATTTTCTATTTATAAAGGGAGCACTGATGATTTCAGTTTTATTTAAAGTATTAGGTGTATCAGTTATCAGAACAGGCTTATTAACAGCTGCACTCAAGTTAACTTGCAATTCAAAATAATCAGATTGTTTCGAAGAACTTGCAGTTAACGAATCGTCAGGTTGAATTTCAATCACAGTTGCAGTACTAGAGTTCCGGATTTCAACCAGTTATGCATTTTTAACATAAACCAAATCATTCAAATAATAAGTAAACACTTCAAATTAAATACTCATTAAAAGGAAGGAAGCTTTCCAATTTATATACGTTAGTGATATAACTCCGCCTATTCAAAACCGAAAATAAGGGCCTGGTTGTAAATAATTTTTGTGCAAGGTAAATCACACGTTATTAGTAAATGGTGTATAAATATTTATGTATAATTAAAACTTAAAAATACATTAGGTAGACGTTTTGGTCGACTTCTACAACCATTTTCAGAATACAGTTGAACCTCGAAAATCATGACATCCAAATTCTGGAAATCTCTAAAATCCGGACATTTTCCCGATTTCAGTTTTATTAATATTTGAAATAAGACTTAGCTGTAATTTCCATATTTCTCGTGGAATGCAGTTAAACACTTTTAACTGAAAACTAAATAAATAAATATGGACATGTTCTGGTATATTTTTATACCGCCTGACCATTAATTAGAAGACTTTAATTATTAAAAAAACGGGCAAGTTAAAAAAAGGCATAAAAAAAACAGGAACAGGATTCTCAATAAAGTGAGAGAATTTTGCACATTTTAACCCTTGAGAACATTGAAGTGTTTTAAAAAAATCATCATAAAAAGTATTTTGTCAGGTTCTTTGTTTTTATTTCAGATTTTTTTAATGAATAAATAATAAGGGAGATAAAGGAATACATAATTACTGTAATATCCCGTTTTTTTGCCCCTCTCCCGCAATTTTATAAAGAAATAAAAATTTTTCAAATAATCTCAAAAAAGCAGCCTTCCCAATAAATAAATAAAGCACGCTAAATATTTCAATATTCTGGTCCTATCACTTTTCTCTCTCATTCACTCTTTCCCCCACTCTCTCTCATTCATTTTCCTTCTCAGCTGAATCATGAAGAAACAAATGCTTCTCCCTTTGTTCATTCTCCTGATTTGATCTCTCTGATTGGCCGAATTGTGGGTGTGCTTTTAGACGACATAGGATTCCTGTTATCATGAAAATCAGATTTTCTATCTTCAAAAACGTGTTCTAAGAAAGAAGGGGAAGAAGGAGAAAATAAAGCAGCATGACGATGTTTACAAAATATTTTATTTCAAAAGTTAAAATTCGAAATTTTTTTGATGGATTTTGGCATTTAAGAAAGAAAAGTGTGAAATTTAAGAATATGTAGTTAGTTCTTCCGTATTTTGAACGATTTTGCCGATGCGATGTTATAAAAATGATCCAAAAAAGAACATATGTCTGACAGTTGCATTCATTCAACTCTTGTATTCCACGGAGCATCGTAACTGGGCCACCTCTGATTATTTTACAGTTTTTTACCGCGTTTGCGAGGGGGGGGGGGGGGTAACGAGATTTTACAGTATCTTGATATGTAGAGAAAAAGTTAAAAATATTGAATAATAAAGCATGTTAACTCTTCAATAAGATGTGAAAAAGAAAATAAAAAATTACCAATTTTTTTAATTGAAAGTTTCGGTTTCAGATCGTTCAGTGTTCTGATTTTTAGAGCGTTCTGGAAATCAGAACGCTGGATAATAGATCCTATACTGTATTATCTATTGTGTACTATATTTTAATTTATTGTGTTTTAATATGTAGTTTAATATGTTGTGTTTTAATATTTCAGCACAGGTGTTATATTTTACTGTATTATTCCTTTTTTATTATTTAATCGCCAATTTGATCATAGTTTATTTTCAGTGGGGAAAAAATTGCATTTGGTATGTTATTATACTATCATAAAAAAATATTTTTAACAGATCTCCAATATCCGGAAAATTAAAAAATCCGGAATTGCCGCCGTCCGTCTGACTCCGGATTTTTGAGGTGCTACTGTATGATGTTAAACGTCAATCAGATTTATTTTTAAGTTTTAATTATACATAAATATTTATATACCATTTAGTAATAACGTGTGATTTACCTTGCACAAAAATTATTTAGAATAATGTTTTGATGGTGTAATGGTCCAGCTCATTCATTAAGAGCCTGGTTTTCAACACACTTTAAATAAAATATTAAAATCAGAAGCTCTGGCGTAATTTAGGGGTTTTGCAATTATTATTAAAAGCGGAACAATAAGAAAAATTAGGTGAGAAAAGAACATTGTATAATGATCGATGGCAATTTTTGCGAAGATTGGGGGAAAATGTATAAATACTCATGCAATATAATTAGCAGCGGCATTGCTAGTGATATTGAATTATTATCAATGAATTAATTATTAGGTCTAGTAGACCTTTAGCCTCATTTTGAGTGTAACATATTGAAGTTGCCCATGACACTAACTTTGTAATCACTGGTTGATTTGGCATGGAATGACCCATCAGCTTTGTTTATGTGTTTTCAGTTGAACCATTTTTGTGATTTCCGCCATTATTCATATTATTTTCATGTCCCCAGGTTGGGAACCGCTGATGTAACACATTAATTGAATGATTTTTTGTATTGTATTTGTGTGAGTCAGCTATGAGTGTAAAAGAGCTTTTATTCATGGAACAAATTTTAAAATAACCTCGTAAATGTCACCATGATGTCACTTTTTTGAGATTCTTTCAGTGGAGTTACAAACTCACTCCAAACAAACAGTTATGTTTTATTTCCCATTTTGTTTGTATACTACAGCTATATATCTTATAGCTATACCTTATATCTAAGTGTTTTAATACTTGAGATGCAGTGGTAACATTTTCTAAGGTTTATATTAAATAGGAAATGGAACATAGCAACCGTTGTTTTTTTAGATTGTTCTTTCTCTTTTCAAACAAAACTTTGTATCATGACTAAAAGCATCTAGAAAAGGCCGTCATTTTTATATAATCATTGATCATTGTAGATTTAGTTTTGAAGAATAAAAATGCAAGTTTCCATTTACAAATAATGTCATATGAAATAGAAATTTCACTAAATGCTACACCATTTGGTTGAATGGTTTGCTTTTTCCCTGTATTGCCAGGAAGATCATATATATTTCTATTATACACACACACACACACAAAAAAACTTGTATGCTCATTTATAAAGATGAGGTATTTTACTTTGATTGTGTCAAAGTAACCTCATTTTTTTCTGATTTGTCTTTTTAACGATTTATTGACACAGTTGCACTCTGTTATTGTGATTGCCATATTATGACAATTTTATTTACCATTCTACTTCATGATTAACACTTGCAAAGCCAAGTGGCTCTGCTAGTAAGTACAGGCACAATATTAAGGTTTTTTATTGGTTACAATAAAGGGCAAATTGGTGCCAGTCATAGGACCACTAGATGAGAAAAGTAATTAATAAAAAAATTATCTGCCAGTGGCCACCTTTCTTATAAGGGGAGAGTAAAATTTTCTTGCATGCCATCAATGATTCTACTTTTGCTGGTTACAATATGTTAATTTTAACATTTATATGGTTTATTCCCCGTGGCAGAGTGTACGCAACGCTGCGACAGGCGTCACAGACTTTTTAGGGCACCTGCAGACTAAAAACATACAGCGATGCCACGGACGTGCTATAGCACGTAAATTACGAAAAAAAAAGGCAAACTTCGTCGAAGGATCGCGAATAAAATGGTGAATTTCGTCGAAGAATCACGTAAAAATGCAAAATTCATTTAAAGTTCACGAAAAATGGCTAATTTCGGTGACAGATCATGAAAAAAACGCAAATTTAGTCAAAAGGCTTTGAAAAAACATGAATTTCGTCAGAAGGCCGTCAAAAAACATGAGTTTCTTTGAAAGATCGCAGAAAAATGTAAATTTTGCCGAAAAGCTAAGGAGAAAACGCCAACTTCATCTAAAGATCGTAGAAAAAACTGTTAATTTCGTCCAAAGATCACAAAAAAAAAAACGGTCAATTTCGTCAAAGAGACGGCAAATTTTGTCGTCGGATTGCGAAAAAAACTGAGAATTTTGCCGACAGATCTTGGAAAAACGGTACATTTTGTCAGAGGATCGCTAAAAAACGGTAAATTTCGTCGAAGGATCTTGAAAAAAGGGCAAATTTCGTCGAAGTATCTCGAAAAGATGGCAAATTTCGTTGAAGGTTCACGGAAAAAACGTGAATTTTGTCCAATGGCCAAAGAAAAATCGTGAAATTCATCAAAGGATCTGGGAAAATGGTTAATTTTGTCGACAGATTGCGATAAAAAATTCAAATTTCGTCAAAGGACCGAGGAAAAACTTGATTTTCGTCAAAAGACTGTAAAAAAATCCGAGTTTCGTTGAAGGATCGTTGAAAAGAATGGGAATTTCATCAAAGGGCCACAGAGAAAACGTAAATTTCGTCAAATGGCCGCAGAAAAAATGCTAATTTCGTCAAAGGATCATGGAAAAAGTGCGAATTTCGTCGAAGGGCCACGAAAAAAAAAAAACGAATTTCGCCAAAGGATCGCGGGAGAAAAAAGAAATGCTAATTTCGTCACAGGTTCACGAAAAAAACGTGAATTATGTGAAATAGTCCCAGAAAAGATGCAGCATTCCTTTAGAAAACAGCAGACACACAAAGTTCTATGCTTATTATATTAATATAGGCATAGTTTTTAATCTGAAACAATATACTGAACAAACTTTTGAAAAATCGGGTTAACCCAAACCCAATTTGCAAGAATCGACACTCAGCCTGAAATCAACTCGAATCAAAAGCAGAGTTAATCCGACCTGCAACAAGAAAATTATTGCCGATTTATCCCCTCCCCCCTCTGCTGCAACCTTTCAGAATATTTGCTGTGAATTTCAGAATTTTTTTTTACTCAGAAATGCTGATGCCTTAATTAATTAACACTACAACTACAACAGCAGCAAGAATAGATTAATATGATATATTGCATATTGCAGACTATTTTTGAAAACATTATTACCGTTGCAGACACTTGAAGATAGTTCTGCCACTGGGGGTTTATTTAATTTAAGATTAATACAATAAACATTTTAACAGAACTTTATTGTTCAGCACTTTTAAATGAAAAAGTGGCCACTAGTTTTTTTTTTTTTTTTTTTTAATGGCCAATAGTAAAATTGCTACTACACTGGCGACTAATGAAATTTCCCAGTTTTGTTCTATAGTTACAATAAATTGATAATTTCTTAGAAAAAAACTTTGTTATTTAAACGCTTCCTATTTAAATATCTTGTAGTGTGATTTTTTTGCATCCAGAGTAATGTTGTAACAGAAATTATCTATGAAAATTTCATTATTTTAAAGCTAACCTGGAAAATATCAGAAAGTTTTAACATAAGATGTTTGTGACCACACTGTTTCAAAAAGTTTATTCAGAATTCTTACAGCAATGTTTTAATTTTTCGCAAATTTTAGCCCAATATAGTAAATTTTGTTATTTGCTATATTTGAATTTTTCGTGTGATTTTACCTTTTTTTTTTTCGTGTCCCGTGGTGATTTTTTGGCAATATTTTTTTTCTGAAACTGAAAGTACTCTAGTAAATTTTTCTACTGCCATAAGTAAATTCATGTTGAAAAGAATGCCAAACCAGTTCCTATAGCAACGTGAATGACAATGTGGACAATATGAATTTAATCTGTTTTGAAATTAAAAATACAAGGCTTTGAACTGAACCAAAAACCCATTTTTTGCTGATAAATCGAAAACAAGAACTGAACTTCAAACCATTATTTTTAAAGGAATCAAACCAGGAACAAAAAGTATGGTTCAAGACCCTATATTCAGTAATTTATACTTTTTTTTTCTGAACAGCCACAGTTTTATTTAACTTTTAGCAGATTTCTGTAATATTTTATTAATTTCTGAATTCCAAATATGCCATATTTTCCAGGGATGTGAAGTCTGAGTCAGAGTTAGGCTACTTTTGAGGTAAAAGGAGTCTGAGTTAGTTTCTAAAAACACACTGAGTCTACTTTTTGTAGAACATTTTGAAATGAAATGACATGAATTATATTTAATTTTAAATAAAAAAATAAAAAAAATATTTTAGGACTATATACACCAAGCAATCAAATGCCGGCGCGGCTACCCAGGTTAAAGAAACCCGGTATACTGCTTGGTGTACAACTTAGATGAAAATCATTTTTAATTGAAGACTAGGTATTTTAAAAATAGTAAAATTTTTTTCTTTTTTTCTCCTTTCAATTTCAATATTTGGGTCTGCAGAACTCAAAATAAAGCCGTAAAGTTAACCCCTTCACGACAAGCTTCCTTTACAGAATTTTTAATCTTTTAACACCAGTTTTTCAAAACAGAAATTTTCGCCTAATTGAATCGCTGAAATGCTGTCATTAAATAAGGCAAAGCTTACAATAAAAATGAACTTGTGGGAATAATCGAGGATTCTGAGCATCTTATGTGTCACGTATACTACGTGTTGCTCGTCCCCAAGGGGTTAATGTGGAAAGTGTAAGATTTTTGTCTTTTTTTAAAAAGAAAATGTGATACCTAAATTAAGAACAGATTAGTGAAGAACTGCATGCAGGGCTGGCCTTCTAAGACTCTTCTCAAATCCAAACTGACTACTTTCTGACACATTCTTGAATTACAGCCAGGCATAACTATAGCCTGATGAGTGGACTAAGGCCCCCGTATCCACTTAAAAAAAATATTATAGCTGCCCCCCCATCCGTAAAGAGGGGGTAGAGCTGGTATAAAATACCGGGGCCCAACTCTCTTAGGGGGTCCACCTTTGGTTCTGGGTTTTGAATAAATTACCAGAAAAAGTAGATTTGTACTTCAAAAACGTAATTTTTATATAAAAATTTTAAAATAAAATAACTAACAAATAATAAAATTCAAGAATTTCCTAGAGCGACTTTATAGGCTGGCCAGGGAGGAGGGGGGGGGGGGGGCTTAGTGTCTGTACTCCTGTGTATATACATCAAATATTTTATAGTAGGGCATTTGCATTCGAAAACAATCCTGCTTTTATTAAAAATCAGCAGAATGCACATAGCAAAGACACAGGCAATCGGCACTGGTGTAATTTAAACAACCAATTTTCAAGTAATCCATATACTAATAAATATCCCGTATTATCAAGCATTTTAGTTCTTCATTATTGTTAAAGTTTTTATTATCCAAATGACTCAGTGGTTAGATGCTCCTTTTTCATTCAATTTTAACATAATATAACTAAGGAGTCTACAGGATGGAAAAAGATAAAAATTGCTATTGCAGGTAAATAACACTTTCTGATATATTTGAATTTAAAGAGTCAAATGGCCTTCAAAATGTCATAAGTCACTGTATGTTTATAAAGATTGTTGATTAAAATTATTAGACCCACTTTAAAGAAATATTTTTAATATATGTATTATTTTTAAGCCATAAATAGTTTTAAATCATTTGTACATGTTAAATCATACATTTTAAATCATATATTTAGGAAAGAAGTTTAAAAATAATATTAAGAGGATTTATAATAAATTTAATCGGATTTGATATCTTGTGAATGGACAAAGTTATGAATTTTTTTCTTGTTAAACTCCTATTTTTTTCCCCCCTTGAGGCCATTTTTAATGATATCGAAAACCTGTCATACATAAATTTTCGTCCCTTTTCCTAGAAGTAATACTAACTTTAAATGGATTCTATACTTGTCATAATTAAGAAGTTATGGGTTTTTTTCTGTTTTCACAAAAAGCCTCCCCATTCCCCCCCCCCCCCCTGGTTCAATTTTGCTCATTAACGAACTTGACCGAGATTTTATGCCCCTTGATTTTATGTATCAGTTTGGAAGAGATTTCTGCAGAGTTATTGAAGTTATCGTGTCCATAAAAAAGTGATTTATAAAGTTTTGAACTGAGGGTAGTTTTGGGTTCTGGGAGTCATGATCAGCATAGATCTGCAAAAATTTTCCAGAAACTCTAACATAGGGAAGAATGTAATAGGTAGTACAGTAGACTCTCTCAAATCCGCAACCCTAAAATCCGCAATTTTCTAAAATCTGCACATTTTTTCAGATGTAAACAGTGAAACTTACAGTTAAGATAGGTGGGAAATTTAAGCTTTTTTATTTTTATATCATTCCGTACTCATTTTATTATGTAATTCTGGTTAATATCATTGAACTCTTGCTTTTTCATAAAAGAAGTATAAATTTATTTCTGAAAATTTTCAAGATAACACTGATATTAGTGGTGATTGATCTTTTTATCAAATGCATTTATGTATTAATCAAGCTTTTTTTGTTTATTAAATCTGGCCAAACATCAAATAAAATTTTGTAGTAATTTTATGGTTTTGATGTAAATTACTAGTGTACCTTTATGAGGCGAGTTTCATTGAATAATTCAAGAAAAATTTATCTCGTCATTATTATGAATATTTAGTCATGTATTATTAATTATGTAACCTTTACATTATTTCCCATAATTATTTTAATATTTTACTTTATTGTAAGCATTCATGATAATTTTGAGTGCATTATTACATTCAAATTACTGTTTAAAAAATGTAAACAAAACAGTGACCAGAAATCTTCAAAATTCTAAAATCTGCACAACCTCTGGTCTCAAGCTGTGCGGATTTGAGAAAATCTATTATATTTCTTACGAAATCTACCTAATATGTTATATCTCACGAATTATTAGACTTAGAAGAATGTACTTGATACCATTTGATTCAGCATACAAAACTACATTAAAATATGTTATTTGACACATAACTATAATATCTGATTTTTAAAGAATTTTTTTTAAAGGTTTTTACTGTTCTTAAGGGTTTAGTTTTGGAAAATCCTTTCTTAGCATTTGTCTACGTCCTAAGAAGTATTTTCCCTGCAATTTTCATGTTTTTCTAGGTTCAGTAGTTTTGGCTGTGCATTGAGTTGGTGATCTCCCAGCCAGGACTTACTTTTATATATATAGATATCTTGATTTAATATCATTAATTGGTGAAAATTTATTAAGTAATATAGATTATGTGTTAAATAAATTTTTTATTGCTAAATATTTTCTATAATGCTATTTTCTAAATGTCCTATATAATATATATATATATATATATATATATATATATATACCCTATATTTTTTGTGAAAAATGTCCTATATTTTATGAATTGGTCACTCTGACCCCTGGTGCTGTAAAATCTCGCTACAGAACTCTTTTTCTAAAACAAAACTTTGCATATTGGAGAATGGCGGAGGACAAAAATACTTCTCAAAGAAATTATTGGAATGACCTGGTTTGGGGCAAGAAATTAGTCAGAAATTTTTTTTTCACTGTTGGAAACATGCCCGATTATCAGAGACTGAAGAAATTGAATCAGAAATTTTAGATTTGGATGAGTCCTGAGCTAACCACAATGTGAAAGGCTGTCAAAAACAAAAAATTAACATCACTTCACTGATCAGATGGACTTGGAGGATTTCTTATCTGTGGATGACAACATTCAAACATGCTCTGAAGTGACTAATGAATATATATTGTCCATTAAAAATAAGCTAGTTCAACAAAGTGACGAAAGCAGTGATGATGATGTTGATGTTGCTGACAAATCAAATGTTACCACTTTGGAAGCTTTCTCATGCTTGAAGACAATGCATACTTTTCTTTCTCTTCAAAAGAATGTTCCAGAGGGTGTATTTTCTCACATTCATTCATCACACATGTTTTTGTTATCCTCAACTACAGATTCTCTTGTACAAACAAAAATCACATATTTTCTGCAATAATGTACTACTAAATAAAGGTTAGTCCTTAATTTTGCATTTTAGATAGCTTTCATTACAAAAAGCTACCGATTGCAGCCGTTCGAGGAAAGCAATTCTAAAAAATTTTGGTATATTTTCACCGATCATGACCCCTAGACCCCCAAACCACCCTCAGTTCAAATGTTGATATATATATATATAGATCTGACATATGTCATGCTGTAACTCTCTTTCTCTTATATTTATGAATCAATTTGGATGTGACTGAGTATGTGTGTAGGACATACCAAGGTCTCGACCGAGTTCGTTGGCCAGCTTCATCTGCCATCTTGTTTCAAAATAATGGCCAGTTAAAAAATTTTAATTTTTTAAAAATTCAAAAAGATGTATAAAAAAAGTATAAATTGAAAAAGTTGTTCGGTTACGTGTTAGATCATGATACAAGGATTCCAGAACATTTTTTGTTTTGGCTTTATCTTAGAAAAAGGATGAGATATGGCAGTTTGAAATTCTAGGGTGGCTGACATTTTGAAACAATCTGATTTTTGTTATGCTGTAACTCTCATGCTGAAATTCGCATTCAAATTCAGTATTAACAAAAACTGGGATTGAATCTTCTGTAATCAGGTTCCAAGCATTTTAGCTTCGAGTGTTTGAGTAAAATGAGTTGAATTTTTAAAAACATGGACTATGGAAACTGCCTTTTCCTCCTGCTACAGGCCAGAAGGACTTTAATATTGAATTTGAACTTTTCCTATGGTCTAGTCTGCCATTAAAATCCTTTATAGTGAGAGGTAAACCTATCTTATATATAAAATTGACATGTATAATGTAATGCATTAGATAAATTAGGAGCGATTCCATTACAACAAAGTATTTTAGTGGTCCTGTTTAGTTCGTTGAAATGAGAATCTATTGTATATATAAAATCATGGGTGCAAGACTTCAGTCTCAGGACTGATTTCAATCCTGGAGAGATTCTTTCTTGATTGATAATAAATTCTACTTTGTATTTAAATTATAGCAATTTCATTAGCAAAACTTTAAATTACTTTATTTTATTGTAAAAGATCAATTTTTCGCCATAATGCAAGTCATTGATATTTGTAGCTCATTTCTATTTGTTTTTTCCCAGTACTCTGAAAAGTTTTCAGTCTTGATTTGAATGGACTTCTTGCACCCATGTATAAAATACATATTGATGTCTGACCGATTGATGAAATTTGCAATTTTCTGCCACAACTCATTTATGAATTTCATGATATTTTTCAAAGATAGATTGTCGAAATTCCCATTTTTTTTTCCTGAGATATCTATACAAAATTTGCGTTTTTTTTTTCTGAAATGCATAAACAAAATTTGTGTTTTTTTGGGTTTCGTTCATCTGACGAAACCCTATTCATCTCACTTCTCTGTCTATCACAGAGTTTCTTACTCAGAAATTGCATAAGTTAGAGACTTGAAATTTTGCATACTTATAGCTAGATCTCCTGTTTATTGACCTCCTGTCAACGGCAAATCATAAAATTTTGAAAAAGTTTTATATTATTTTAATTAAATCAATTAATTTAATGATATCCAATCATTTCTGCAATTTAAGATCTTAAAACAGAACCTTAATTTCAGTTTTTTTCCCATAGTTTTTTTCCAGCTAGATGGTTCAGTGTTAGCACATTTTCCTCCTAACCCAAAAGTTCTAGGTTCTATTCTTGATGACGGAAGTTCAAATTTTCAATTTTTACATTTCATTGTCCAATGGATTTAATTAAAAGAACTTTTGTATTTTTTTGCCATTTTAAGGGTTCTTTTCTTTTTTTTTAAAGCTAAAATTAAATAATGTAATTAAATATACTTTTCAGATATACTAAACATATGCTGTTACAGTTGTCTGAAAAGCAGTTCTTGAATATTTTTAATTTGATTTAAAAAATTGCTTCCTCTTGTTATCATTGTATTATTAAACTTAATGGTGCTGCTATCTGTGTTCTTATTGATAAAGTGTATTGATAAATTTTAAGGATAATTATAAATTAATTATTTGGATTTATTAATTAAAGGATGACGTGTTTTGGAAAGAATATTAAACGAAACCCTTTGTGCAATCTTCGATTCCACTCACTCGTTTTCTGTGAACGATTGATGTAATACGTAATTTTTCTCACAATCGATTGGCAAAATTTGCCATGTTTACTGTGATCAATTGACAAAATTCTCATTTTATTTTTTATTTAATTTATTTTTATAATCAGTAGATATCATGATCTATTTTTCGGCTAGTAAATTGTTTTCTTTTTCTAATAATTTTCCAAAATACTGATTTTTCGTAATTCTGCTAAAAACATTCGTGAAATTTTGTTAATTCTAAAAAAAAATCACATTATGATTGTGAAATCTGGAACTTCGTAGCTCGCAGAAAAACTAAAATCTAAATTTCATTTTTAAATTTAAAAAAAAAAAAATTGCTGGGTGGGTGGGTCTGGGGGGGGGGGGGGGGGGGGGAGGATAGTCACAGATTTTTGTATTTTCTAGTTTATTACCATATTTTATTCTACATTTATGGAGTAACGTCTGAATTTCCAGAGAAGCTGGTTTTTGTGTAGTAAACCAAGCAATGATAAGGCGCCATTTAATGAGATTGAAAAGAATTATTTTCTAATTTTCAGAAGTTTCTGTAAATTTTAAAATCTCAGTAAAAAATGGGAGAAATTCATACCTAAGCATAAAAATGGGAGATTGTGCAAAGAAACTGGAGAGTTGGCAGTTCTGTATTACAGTTACAGGAGCTATACCCCAGTTCTGGTTATAACATAACAGGTTACTATGGTATGTTCAACCGGTATTATACATTCCTGCCATCAGCAGGGAAATTCTAAAAGTCTACTCCGGTGTGGGCTTTGAACAGATGGGAGGCAAACACACAGTCCTACGCATGTCAATGAGAAAACAACTAGCAGACTTGCATTCAGGACGGGCACAACAAAAGACAGGAAAGGTGGCGCTTTTAAAAATAAGAGGCAAGACGGGCACTATTTTCTTAACCAAAGCTCTTTCATAATGTCTGGTAGAAATGTATACAAGACCTGAGATTAAAAGTGGGAAAGTAGCATTCACATCCAAAATTTCAAGATAATTTCTCAGGTGCGAGAAATTTTCCCAGTTTGTGTAAAATTTGATTTTTAATGACAATGGTCAAGTAAGAGAAGCAATGCAATGACCACTATGAAATTAAGACAACAAAAACTGAATGAATTTCAATTATATTAACCCTTTTGAAATGAGCATCCAATATACAATCCTATACTACCCCTTATTTAATCGCAGAAATTCGGTGATTAGATAAGGCAAATATTACAATTCAGAAATAGTGATATTCAAAAATAAGAATTGTATGTACCCTATATGGCATGTGTAAGGGTTATTTGCCCCAAAGGAGAATGGGCACACATTTTCTTAAATTGTTTACACAAATTCTTTCTATGAAATTTTGCTATGGCTGGGTTAATTTAAATAGCATTTTAAAATAGGTTACTCTCCCTCTCAAACAGTTCTTCTCTCTGCTACAGTCCAACACTGGTTGAATTATACCTGGTCTGAACCCAACACATTTTAACCAAAACTCAAACCAAACTCAAAATGGAAGAAAATTAATCTGTATTTTAATACAATTAAAAGAAAAATAGTCTACAATTATAATGTAAATTTATCTTTTATATTGAAAAATAAACATATATATACTCATTAATGTTCAAATCAGGCTTTGAGTCGATTATGGAGGACTGTAATTGATTACGATTGCTTTCAATTTCTAACAGCAGATTATGACAATGTCTTTATTTATGCAGGTTGGATTATGATTATATTTTTGCTTAGTATATATTTTTTTAAATTCTAGATTATGATTTATTATTATCATTTATTATTATTATCATTTATTTATTATTATTATCATTTAGATTTATTATTAATAATTTTTTGTTGGATTACGAAAACTGAACTAGTCGATTACAATTATAATTCGATTACACTGATTTCATAATCTGCATGTTACAAACTAGATTCCTGCATAGTGTCGAATGTCCGGCATGACAGGATTCGAGTTGGGTTGGAGCTAATTTTCTTCGCTGTGACTCGGTTTGGATTGACTTATTTTTTATTGCTGCAAGTCAGGTTGACTTTAAACGTTTCAGATTTGTGTTGGTTTTGGGTTGTGTAGTAGCGTTATGGCATTTGCGAGTCTGGTTCGGATTTACCAAATTTTTCAAAAAAAAGTCCAAAATATTTTGTCTGGCGGGAAAAATTGCATACTTGAATATTAATGAGTAGGAAAACACACACACATGGAAGTTTGAGGCCATACTAAGGAAAATGAGAAAGAAAATAAAACTCAAAAACTTGTTGGTATTTTAAGAAAAAAGTTTAACATCACAAAATATACAACCTGAGAAATAAAACTAGTAATCTAAATAGGGAAATTATCAATTATTGCTTTTTTAACTTACATTTTTTGATGGTACAAACAGTTTAAACTGATTTTGCATTGAAAAATCCTCCTTTGCATTTTATAAATTTTTTTGACATACGAGCAATCGATTGTGTCTTGTGTTCCAGCTTTCATGTAAAACCTTCCACATGTCTTCATGTGATGAGGGGCACTGATCATGAACGTTTCTATCGAGTTCTTCCCATAAAAGTTTGATGGGATTGAGATCAGGGCTCTGAGGAGGCCACACCATGTTTTTTAATACACCTTCTATTTCTTTTTTTTCTATATAGCTCCTGCATAATTTCGAACTATGTTTATGGTCATTATCTTGTTGGAAAATGAACCTATTGAAATGAGTCTCAGCCCGGAGGGAATGTCATTTGTTGCGAGAATCATTTTGTATTGTTCTTTTTTCATAATTCTTTGGATCTGTACCAAATCTCCAGTTCCATACACAGAGAAACAACCCCAGACCATAATAGACCCACTGCCGTGTTTCACAGATGGCACCACACAATCTAGCAGCATCTTTTCTCCAGCACAACGTCAAACAAAAATTCTCCTTTTTGTTCCAAATATTTTGAACTTGGATTCGTCACTTTAAAGAACATTTTAAAAATCTTATGTCCAATCTCGATGGGTATGGGCCCACTGCATTCATTTCTTCTTGTTCTGCAGCTTTAATAGCAGTTTTCAGATGGCAACGCAGCCAAACAAATTAGTGTCACTCAATCGCCTTTTTACACTAGTAAGTGACACAGGTTTGGATCAAGATTTGTTTACTTCAGTGCGAATTTCTAGCGCTGTTAGGCATCTATTCCTCTTGCTCAGTGTTTGAAATTAGCAGTCGTTAGTCGTCAAATGAATCTAAATTATCGCATTTGACGACTGCAAAATTATTCTCGGTCGTCAAATATGGCGCCTAGCTTTGTTATTTTAACATTAACTATTATTTTAACAGTTAACACATACAAAAAAATTAGTTACCCTTTTGATTTCATATTAACAAGATTCAAATGCAGATGCATTGTATTTTTTTTTTACTAAATTTAATTGTAATTATAAACATTGGGTAAAATTTTGTTTCTGATTTGATGGACGTTATCAAGTTTTAATTTTGTTTTACATGATTAGGCACATTTTTCTATTACTTTTACAATATATTTTTAAATAATTTGTAATTAAAAATGCTTTACATCAGTTTTACAGTTGCATCAATTATTATAATCTTGGAGATTAAGAACTTCAATAATTTTAAATAAAAACAAAATATTCATGCTTTTCTAAAAAGAAGCATACAATATTACCGTTAAGTTAAAAATAAATTTTAGAAATTGCAACTAAAAATTTTAATTTGACGCCTAAGATATTTACAGTAGGCATCATTTGACTCTTGCCTTTTATTTCCTAATTTCTATCACTGCTCTTGCTGGTAACAACAATGAAATTATCCATGCTAGAAGTGGTTGCTCTCGGCCTTCTTGAGCGTGGACGATCCTGATTACTGTCGGTTTCCTTGTATCGATTGTGCGATGAACACATGTCTTCGATAGTTTTAACTGTGCAGCAATCACGCTTTCAGATTTGCCTTCATTATATAGAACAATGATGGCTGACTGTGTTTCGGTGCTGATTTCCTGTTTTTTTTCCATTATTAAAACGTCTTGACAGAAGTAACCACAAAATCAGACTAAACAAGAAAGTGCGTGAAGAACTTCGACAAAATAGTGTATCTTAATATGAAACACCTAAAAAAAAGTAAAACAATAGTTAAATAAGTGACCAGTAAAAGTAAAACAACAGTTAAATAAGTGACCACCTGAAGTAAAACAACAGTTAAATAAGTGACCACCTGTGAGTCATAAAAAATAACAATGTCTCTACCTGACTTTCTCATACTTGGCATTCATTGATGTTTGGAAACAATGCGTTTATTCCACCCTTTCTTGATAATTAAACAAAAGAATTTGCTTTTTGGATATTCTGCAAGGACTATAGATGTACAGGTGCAGTTTGCAATTTATTTTCAAATATTTTTTGAGTATTTATAGATAGTAAAAGATTTTCCAAAGTGGTTTCAAACTTTTGGCCGGCAGTGTATATACAGTGAAACCTGCCTATAATGATACTGTAGGGACCTAGATAAGATATCGTTATAGACAGGTTATCGTTATAGACAGATTGAATATATAAAATTATATTTTTAAACTAAATAAGTAAAAGTAATAAGTAAGCAAATTAAAAATATACATAAAAGATACAAGCATAAGTTTATTTTGTCAGAAAATTGCAGAAACAAAAATTATTTAGAAAAGAAATCTGTTAATTTTGTTTGCTTACTTTTTGATGCAAATGACATCTGCATGCACATATGTTTTAACCCGTCTAACGAGTTCAGATGCACGTCTGAAACATTTGGAACTGTTGCAACAAAATCCTGAAGAGTGCTAATTAAGGATATAGCATCCTCAGGAGAAATTTGAGTTTTGTTTTGTGAACAGTCAACTGCTTCTTCTTCATCACTCATCATCTCATTCACCTGGAATTAATTCTGCTAAAATATCTCCATCGCTTGCACCGCTGAACACGTGCACATCATTGTCTAAGTTTAAAAATTCTTCAGCATTCAATGTAAAAGATAGGTTTGATGAGCTTTGGAAAGCTCTAACAGCTGTGGATAAACTCTCCACACATTCTTCTTCTTCCTTAACGATTTCAGTAAAGTCAATATTGGCCTTTTCTTCAAAGAATGAAGCTTTCTTCCAACAATTTTAGATTGTAGATGCTGTTATCGAATTCCAACTTCCGGAGACCCAATCACATGCATTTTTTACATCAACTGCATATGGATTTGGGAGATTGTTATCCAGATTATAAACAACGTTCTGAACTAACCTTTTTTGATAATATCCCTTGAAACACTTGATAATGCCTAAATCTAAAGGCTGCAGGATCGACGTGCAATTTGGTGGAAAGTAGAACAATTTTATATTTTTCAAACGTGGGGGAATGTTGTGTGGTGTACAGTTATCAACTATGAGAGCAAAATCCTTCTTTTTATTTTTCATTTCTTTACCAACATCAAGCAGCCAGTTGTTGAAGATTTCCTCCATCATCCAGGCCCTCTTATTTGCCTTGTAGTGAACTGGTAGACTCTTTACATTTTTAAAGCACCTTGACTTCGCGTACTTTCCAATCACTAAAGGCTTCAATTTGTCGGTTCCAGTACTGTTTGAAAGCAGCAGGATTGACTGCCTTTGTTTTGATTTCTTCCCACCTTTACAGCTGTCTCTTTTAAAGGGCATTGTTTTATCTGGCATTAGCTGATAAAACAAACCAGTTTCATCAGCATTGTACACATCATCTGGAGAAATTTTTTCAATTTTCTCTTTTTCTCGCTGTTTCCATGATAATGCAGCCTCAACTGGAGCTGACTTTTCTTCTCCCGCAATAGTTTTAAAAACAATTTCGTGACGTTCACGAAAGGAAGTAAGCCATCCATTGCTGGCTTTGAAATCATTGTTGCCGAGCAAAGAGGCGAATTTTCTTGCTTTTTCAGAAATCATTGTTGCCTAGCAAAGAGGCGAATTTTCTTGCTTTTTCAGAAATCATAGGTCCACTAATGGGCACGTTTTGGTTTCTCATCTCGTGGAACCATCTTAGGAGAGCTTTGTCAACATCATCATTTACGGCACCTTTAAATCTTTTTCGTTTGCAATCCACTTTCCTTTTTTCCCACAGCATCTTCAATATCTTTTCGTTTTTTTAAAAAAGTAGCTATCATTGACTGTGAAATCCCATACTTTTTAGCAGCATCAACTTGTTTCATTCCTTGATCAATATCCGAAATGATTCTTAACTTTTCTTCAAATGACAATGCTTTACGTTGAGCCATCACTTAAAATGAATAATGAAAAATACTAACACATAAAAATTAATTGCAACGAAAAAGTGGTCAATCCGAAGTGAGGGGTGTCTAACCTAGGAATGAAAAGATTCGACAGTGACTAGTCGAATTCGGAGAAAGAGGTAACATCCCTCCCAATTCCTTATCTAGTAAAACAAGTTTGACAATGATCAGCTGTAAAGACTTAAGCTCCATACATGCAGCAAAGTGACACCCCCTCCTCAACATCCCATAATCCCTTCTACAAAGAGGTCAAAATGAAGAAAGAGTCAACACTTGGACATAAAGATAAGCACAGACTTTTGTTATTTTACATTCCGGATGATGGGGTATCGTTTTCCAAGAAAAAATCTGGTTATATCGAGAACCTTCAGCTTTCAAAAGAGAAAAAAATATCGTTGTAGACAGGTGCAGCTAAAAATTGATTATCGCTGTACACAGGTTCAAAATACATTGAATAAATAGGAATTTCGCTGGGACCAAAGGAAAATATCGTTATAGACAGGTTTATCGTTATAGACAGTATCGTTATACAAAGGTTTCACTGTATATATATGTTCTTTTTTTTACATAAAAGATAAAATTGATATGAGAGATATAAATATAGGCTAATACTCTATAATTGTATTAAAATAAAGATTCATTTTCATACATTTTGGGCTTGGAAAAGTTTTTGGTTGAAGTATGTTGGGTTCAAGTTGACTTAAAATAAAATTTTAGGGTTTGGGTTGGGTATAACCCGACCTGTGCAGGAATCTGTTACGAACCCCTCTTGCTTCGAATTCATTGTTTAACTATTTTTATGTGAATTATGTAATATCTCTATGTAACTAACTTTATGTAAATTTAAAAATGAAGAAATATTAAATATTCAAAAATAAGCTTCTACCAAAATTTTACAAATAGGAGAAATGAAAAAGTTCATTTCTTTTTGTATGTGCGGCTCTGTCCCGCTGATCCCAACTTTTAAAAGAATTTGAAACACATGAATGTTAAAAGGAAAAAAATATATAAAAAACTGTCTTCCCATAGGAGGGATGGAGGGGCAGAGCCAACACCCCTTCCCCCCAATAGAAAATGTTAGTTCCACTTTTCTTTTAATATTTAATTATTAAGTCACTTAAAAAAATAACATTTCTGTTTCCTTTTTTTTTTTTTTTTTTTTTTTTTTTTTTTAAATAATTAGAGATAAAGAAAATTTAGTTCATTTTAAATTAAAAAATTCAGGGAGTTGTAATTGAACTTCATTGTTTCCCTTGCCTGTGCTTATGCTAAGAGAATGTACCATCAACTAGGTACCACTGCCTCCCCCCCCCCCCCCTCCATGTTAACAAAAATCCTGCAGATGCCCGTATATTTATCGACAAACCAATCTTACTTCCTCTTTTCTTTCAATTCTATTAAAATTTAAATTATATAAAGAAACTACCTTTTATTGCTAGCAGCATACTAAGAAAATTGATCTATATGTGTATCTTATCTACATAATGTTAAAATGCAAATCTATATATAAAAATAGACGTGTGTGTTCCATAGACATCTGATACAAATAGACAATGGACTAGTAACCCTTTGTTCAAGCAAATATATCTCCCACCCCACCATCACGTGATGGTGGGAGAATAATATGCCAAACTGTTTTTTCCCCACATAACTCATTGGTAATCCACTGCATCCCACTGCTACTGAGAGAGACTCGTTGCTTGTTCATTTCACTTGCGTTTGAGTTTATTGTGATATTTTCCTTTGATAGACTTTCAAACAGTTCTTTTAAGAGCTTATTATTGCAAAGTATTTCAATTTTCAGCCTTTAAAAACAAGCTTTCTAAAATATGTTTCATTTATAGAATAAAACTTGTTTATTTTATATTTAAATTATCTGAAACTGTTACGGGGCATGCGGATAAAAATTATTCAATATTATTGGATGTGATTTGGGATTGAATAGCTTTTTTCTATAAATGTATTAAAGCTTCAGTTGTAATTAATTCTATGAGTATTAAATTTTAGCATTTTTGTCCAGGAGAAAGGGGGTGGGGTGTGGGATGTTGCTCTGTATTCATCACTGATAACGAACTTTCCCTTATTTACAATGTATAAATAACCAACTTTGATTCCATTTTTTGAAAGATTCTTTCCCTTTATTGAAAAAATGAGAAATACTCTTCTATTTCTTATTTTGAAAGAATGTCTGCTGAATTTAATTTATTAAATAATAAAAAAATATTTCAGGAATGTGTTGGAAAGTATCCATTTTGGATCTCAGAATAACCTTAAAAGAAAAGAAAGTGTTTCCTCCTATTTTACATTTTCCTAAAATATTTTATTCTATATTTCTAAAATATTCAGTAATCCCATGAAATTTATCACGTTAAAATTTTAAGTATGAAATTAATATTCTGATAATTGATGAAATCAGTGTTGAATTCAGGCATTTTTTTCATGGAGGTATTCCTGCAGTTTGCACATCTAGACGGGGGGGGGGGGGGGGGGGGGGTGATATTCACAACCCATCCACCACTGAATTCAACACTGTATGAAATGATTTTGTCAAAATTTTTGCTTTTCAAACAGAAATCTTAAACCATTTTGGACTATCTTACTAATAAAGTGTTTTTTTTTTTTTTAAAGTAACTTGCATTAGATAGGAGTGCAATGTATATAATGCATCCGGTCCCAGGGCCTGATTACTGACAGGGCACACTTCCACTAGTAAAATTTAATAGAAATTTTCATCTTATTAAAACGCCCAATTCATTCAAGGAAAAAAATTTTTTTTTACTGGTGAAAGTGTGACCGTTGGTAATCAGGTTCTGTCCGATCCCAAGCCCCTTTTTTATCATTTGAATAAAATAATTAGATCATCAAAAATATTGCCACCCAGTAGTTAAAACTCTTTTTTTTATTTTTTTTCCCTGGTCCTTTTACAAAATAAATTAGGGCCTCAGAACCTTTCTTGTGCCAGGGCCTCTTTAAAGGGAAAAAAATAGATCTTGTCTATTGGATAATTTTGAAATTATAAATCATAAAGTAAAATAAAAAATGTATTTAATATAAATTATTATAAAAGATAAATTGGTTACTTCAATTTTATCTTTCGATTGGGTGTGGATTTGACTCAAAAAGACTCGTAGACTAGTTGAAATAAAATGCTAAAACTTTTTTTCCCTTGTGAATGCGACAGCTTGCTTTTCTAATTAAGTTTCAGTTTCGTTTCTAGATCTAGGTTTCTTTTATTACGAGAACGGAAACAAAAAAAGTTGCCAAGAAAGGGATTACTGCCAAAAAAACAGCACCCTTTCGCCGATATTTGGTGATAAAAGGGGAAAGATCTTTGCTTCAGCTCTCGCGGGAGAAAAAAATTATGTCTATTTGTATCGGATGTCTATGGTGTGTCCCTATATTTCACTTTGAAACCACAACTACTCAGTGCAGAGCACTGGTGTTTGTGTGTGGTAGTAGCCTCGAGTCTCTCATTGTGCACTAGGGTGGTTGCATGTTGGTAGCTCTGGGGTGAGGGAGATAGGGTGGTTGAAAGTGGTCAACCTAGGCCTAGGGCATTTTCATATTTCAACCAAAGTGTTCTAAAATATGTTTGGAATCTTCTTTAACAGAACTCGTTTATTCAGCTTAACATGAACTAATTAAGATATAGATAACTAAGATGATTTCGTGCCCCCTAGCAGTGGAAATTTAAACTAAACTTATTGCAGAACATGCATAGCATGTCTGCTATACAATGCCATAGGCAGCGGGGATGATTACTGGAGTTTTGTTTAGAAAGAGGTTTGTTTAGAACAGAATGTGTGCCAAAAATGATTATTTTTATCGAAACCGCAAAAGAAAGTTACTGATTTCTGGGCAACGCCAGACGGATCAGCTAGTTTTGAATAAATGGTTAATTTAATTAATAATTATGATTAAAAACAGTATATATACTTAATTAAATAAAAAAATATTTCAATAAAATTTGAAAGGAAAAGGCAGGTTATAAATATGCGATATTTCTAAAATAAATTGATAATTCACACAATATAAAAAAAAAACTTATCTGCAGGGGGGGTGTTCAAGTTGGATTTTATTTTCATGGAGACCTGGACATCTGACGAGTACATTTTACATTTATATTTCAGAAATTTTACGCCTTTGTCATTTAAATCTGATCCCGATTCATTAAAATAGTCTTCATTTTTTTACTGTTTTTCTTAGACGTTTCTGTAATATATTATATACGAAACATTCAGAAAAATTAAAAGTATAAACAATCGCTAAGAAGAGCAAAGTGAGAATGAGTTACATAAATTGTCATATTATCTTCTATGCAATTTAAAACTTTTTTTTTTTTTGGGGGGGGGGGGGGGGGAGTGTTGTGTGTAGTCTTCAATTGAAATAGTAAATAGCCGTAATACGTTTTCTCTTTCCTTTTTATTTTTTATTCTTCATCACTGCCATTCATTGACTCATGACTCTTGGAGTGACCACATGCCAAGATGCTATCCCCAATTCTCACATCTTTAACGAAGTCAAATCATACTACTTCTATGTAACAGTATACATCCTGTTTCACTTTTATCCCATTAATATAGGCCATCTACTGCTACTGTCCCCCATGATCTCTGACCTCTTCAGACTCCCTTGTTTAGTGTGAATTTAATGAGTTGAAAACATGAACAGGTCTAGATCACTTCCTTTCCTACAATGTTTAGCTAAAAGCCGAGTATTTTTTGGATTAGAAGCAAAAGAAAAAAAAAGAGGTGTAATCGTAGGCGTACAACTACAGAGCTTTTCGATAGATTACATTGCGATTACATTTTGTAGTAATTATGATTAGATTATGTTTGTAATCTAGTGAAATCTTTTTATTGTGATTATTTTGAAACCAAAATTTATGATTATGGTGCGATTATGCAGTTTTGTAATTTATTATAATCGACAGATTACACGATTATGATTACTCGAAGTCTGGTTCAAATATATAGTTTTTTCATCTGAAAAGATATTTTGGATTTTTTTTTTTTTTAAATCAGATCAACCCAAACCTGATCTACAATGGAATAAATTACTGTCAACCCAAAATGTCTCCAACCACGGGTTGGGTTCAGGTAAAATTGGATTACCTAACCCGATGGTGGTCTCTACTGCCCACCATTTATATGATTTTGATAGAAAGACACACTTCTTTAAAAAAAAAATAATTAAAGTCCTGTGTATAGGTAATTATTTATAATTATATTTCAAGTAAAGAGGCCATTACCTGGAGTTTTACATTTAATGTACATTTACTTCCTTGTTCTAATTAGAAGTAAATAAAGTGTACTTTTTATTTTAATCATGTTACACCAGTTAAGCAGTTTGATTAATTTTTTTATGCTTTATTTGTTTTAGGAAGATGTGCTTTTTGTTGATTCTTGTGGCTTTTGGAGTTTTTAATGTATTATATTCAGAAGAATTAACTGAAAATAGCCGTCAAGTTTTTCCTGTTGCTATCATCCCTACTGAAGAAATCAAACCAGGTAATATGAACTCATGTATTGCACCATTTCAAATGTAATTTAAGGTAACATTAACACTTATATTAACAGAATTGTTCATGTTTTAATTTAAAAGCTTTATCTTAAAATAGGGGTAAAATAAATCACATTACTGTAACCTACTTTCAAGAAGCTTAAAGTAAAAAACAAATCCATTTTTTGAAAATATCACTCTGCTCAGTAAATCTACATTTGGCTATCTGATTTTTTTCTTTTAAAATGATTCAGTAAGATTTCTAAATATATCCTATGTTTGTGTGGAATATTAAACTTTCAACTGATATTTAAACCTCAATTCAGCTTGCATAAGAATTCTGGTTTTTAAGTTATTATGCAATTCAGTTTAAAAGCTAAAATATATTATTTTTTAATTACTATAACTTTTGATACTTATTTAAAATTGCTTAGAATTCTGTATATCTTATTATAATACATTATCTTTCATGTGAATCATTGGTTAGTAGAATCTGCTACTTTTATGATCAAAACACTCAGCAAACTTAAAAAAACTTGAATTACATTGACAAAACTTGAATTACCTTATTTTTGTCCATCTTGACCATCAAATCCAATTTATGGATAAAATGTAAAATTAGAATTAACTTTGGAGTTTCAGCTCGGCCTGTTGGTTGAATTGTAAAACTCTCAGTTAATTGTATCTTTTATTTTCTCCAAAGTACCACCTTAAAAGATGGCATGATATATTTATTTGAATTTCTTTTTTTTTAACTACTTTATCAACTTGTATGTATATTTTAGATATTCATGCACTTTTTATGAACAAAATGTAGGTTATTTTAATTTTTCCATTGAAATATGTTTATATAAAAGTAAAAATATGTGATTTTTATAATCTATTCTTTGCTGCTTGTCTTTCCAGATGCTCATGATGAACCAGCAAAATCAGGATTATCATCAAAGAATCTGACTGAAATTTATGATTTGGCTAAAAACATTTCTCATTCTAAAGGGATTTATAAAGAAGTATTAAAATTATTTATTCACTTTAGATACTGTTTTTGGTTCTTACCATGTAAAATATTCAAATAATAGGAGAATTTTAAAAATCTTGTTTCTTTTTCTTTTTTATCTTCTTATTCTTATCTTTTCATTACACTTTGAATTTCAGTGTCATGTTTTTCATACCTTCTAGTAGCCTCTTGAATTTGTGTTATTAATTTGTATTTATTATTATACAAATTTCAGGACTTAGGGTTCTTAAAAAAAATTTTCTCCATGAAATTTTATGAAACATTTACATACTCATTTTTATGCATAAAAGCATGACACTTGCAGGCATGACTATTGAAGTGATTTGGAATAAAAAAGTTTTTCATTTTTCAATAGATGAATTACATCTTGAGTGATAAGTAACTTTTGTCTCATAATGACCTTTCTCAGTCTGCTGTGTCTGAAAATTTGGTTCAAAATGCTGTGACATTGACACCCTCTTACAGCTGAAGAGAGAAATCTCTCTTGCAGACTAAGACAGAAATCTTATTTTACAACTAAGAATGAAACCAGAGAGGGACTTCACTAAAGCAGAGTGGCATAACAAAAGAGAAAACTCACCCAGAAATGGCAGAATCCTCTGAGATAGTTGTTGCGTTATGCAGCAAAAAAGCACATTCTAACTTTGAAATGGACATTAACATATTGATAGCAACAATATACCTGCAATAGTTCTGGTAAAGTTCTTAGCTGTCAAAAACTATGACCAACAGTAGGCAAACCAGAATATTTCATTGTTATTAAAATTTGTGTTGTTTGTTTAAATATATTGCTGTAATCTATTTCATAATCCTTGTCAAGATAGTGCCTTTTGTTTAATAACGAGCCATTTTCATTACAAACCGTGTTAACCATTGGGGCATTCTGGATAAAATAAAAGAAAATGCAATATCCTAAAAATATAGTGATCACAATAACGGAGCTTTGTGAATTTGTGTCCATAAATCATTAAAACAACAATCATAAATAATTATTAGGTAAGTGACCAAAGTCAACTTACCCAGTCTAAAAAATTTCTAACACAAATTAAATTGAGCAGTATTCCGGGACCATCTACACAAACAAGTAAAAACTTTGAGTTAGTTAAAAAATGTTGGCTAAAAGAGTTAAAAATAGATGATGAAATATCATTAACTTCTTCTTGAAATATGAAAGTACTAGAGAGCTCATCCCCTTACTCGCTAACGCTTGCCCACCCCCGTGAATTACGAAGCAATTCACATTTAGACTGCTTTGCGATCCCAAGCAATTCTAGCTGGAATGAGTACTACCATAAATCATTTTAACATATGAAATTGACAACTGTTTTTTAAATGTAATAAAAGTAATTGAAAACTTTGTTGAAAACACAATTAAAAATGCATTTATATTGGTTCTACCAATGGACATAAATCATTTAAATACTATGAAAAAAGGATCTTGGAAAAACAATTAATTTAAAACTCATTGCTCCTATAACAATGTACAAGCACGGCTTAAATTCATTAAAAAAAACACTATGTGATAGGAAGATAGTTTATATACAGCGTGGCCACGTATAACCTGACCGACCTTTATTTTCGCAACTGTTGGTCCTAGAGCCATACTTCCAATTACAAAAATGGTTTAAATAAGGTAAAGAATTACTTTCAAAGCAATTTGGGGCAAGAAAAACAGTTATTAAAAAATTACGAAATTTAAATTTTTATACGGTCCCCCGGTCCTATTAGTGATATTTAGTAAAAATTTACTGTGACACTAACAAGTAAGACAAAAAAAGTCCCATTCATCTAGCATTAAAATTGACCGAGTAATAGCTGTTTAAATTGGAGTATATTTTTTGCTGCGAAATAGGGGTCATTCACAAATGTAGTAGAAATATAAATAATCGTCAGATATATCAAAAAAATAGTTGAGAGCAAAATTAACATAGCAATCTAATATAAATGTGAAATCTATAATCATTCTGACATATTAATGCAAAATATACCATTTGTACTGAACATATAACAGGATAAAAATAACAGAATTTTTGTTAAATAAAAGGATGAAAACTACAGCCTCAATTCTCTACAAAATGATACAGATTTTAAAATGCTGTTAGATTACACTGTCTTTCAAATTTTGGATTGTGATATGTTTTTTAAATTGTTGAAAATTGATTCTTATGTATTTTTTAGTGCAGAATCCAAAAATGACCTTCATTTTAAACCATCACGTCAGGATTTTTCACTAATCGCAAATTTTAAAGATATAAAGCTCAAAGTTCAAATTGATCCCCCCTCCCCTCCCAACCTCATCAGACCCCTGAGCTGTTTAGCTGTAAGAAACCCAGTATAAGCCAAAAATTTGAATAAATTATTGAATTAAATAAAGTTAAACTGAATAAAAAGTCTTACATCTAATTTATAGTATCAGATTTTTCGCTATTTTTTAACCTTGAAATTTACGATTTTCGAAAAATCCTAACATGATGGTTAAAAGTAAAGGTAATTTTTTTTTATTCAGCGTTAAAAAATACATAAAACGTAATTATAAAAGTTAAAAAACACAACCATCGCAGGTTTATGTTATTTAATCTAAAATTCTTTCTTAAACTTGTTGAGGGGGATCTATCCGATTTCTTTTGTGTTATCCTCTGATATAAGTATGTATAAGAAGGTAAGCATCGAAAATTATAATAATATTACATTGTCATCGGATTTAAGTCAGTATGTAAAATTTAACTTTGATCGGACACTTGAAAGTAACTTAAAGATCGAGTACAAATTTTAAACTGGAAAGACGATCGTTGCAAGTTAAATAAAACCTTATGAAAATAACATAATTTTTGTTAAAAGAAATCATAGCCTCAAATCCTTTCAAAATAAAACATATGTTAAAATACAAGTATTTTATATATATATGTTAAAATACAAGTATTTTAACTAATCTGAAACTTAATTAATAAAAGTTAACTCAATTGTAATAGATAATCGTATGATTTCTTTCAAAGCGCAGATACCTTGAAATAACTTTAAGTACTCGATATACGACCCCTGAAAGCAAGGCCGAAATCATTTGTTTTCAGATGCAAAAAAGTGGTATAAGTCATGCATTTCAAAGTTTCATAACTCAGTCAATTTTAATGTTAGATGAATGGGACTTATTTTGTCTTACTTGTTAGTGCCACAGAAAATTTTTACTAAATATCACTAATAGGACTGGGGGACCGTATAAAATTTTAAATTTCGTAATTTTTTAATAACTGCTTTTCTTGACACAAATCGCTTTGAAAGTAATTCTTTACCTTATTTAAACCATTTTTGTAATTGGAAGTATGCCTCTAGGACCAACGGTTGCAAAAATAAAGGTCGGTCAGGTTATACGTGGACACGCTGTATATCATCAATCATTGTTTAAATTTCGTTCGATATATTACTGTTCTAATTGATTACAGATTTTTGAAAAAGAAATTATTTTTTATTTCACCACTACAGCAACAGATGGCTGCAGATGCAATCTAGACAGTTGATATTTTTATTCTCTCCGGCTTTCATGTGAGTGAAATTCGTAAATAAATTCTAAATAAGAGTTGAGAATTCATTTGGAATTAACGCTATTACTCATAATTAAAATGAGGAATCATCACAAACGCTTTGGATTACGTACCTGTTATTTTATTTTTAATAATTGCTAGTTTAAGTTTCATGTTGATGGTTTCACTGCTCTCACAATGGCCGCTGAACTGAAACTGGAAACTACAATTGTTGCCAAACAATAATCTAGAATTTCAGCCTTTTTTCTGTGCCACGTAAGAGAAATATATATATAGATACTTTGCAGAAATATATAGCAGTTATGTGCCAAGAGATGTATGCAGAGCCAAGATAAAAGATGATTTGTTAAAAGCCAGTTTTATTCACTTTAAAAACAGTCAGTAAAATTAAAAATAATAACAGTTCAAAATGCATCTTTCACTAAGTAAAAATACTTTAACTTGGTAGTTACATATAACAATAGTTCAGAAATAAACAAAAGCTATGGAAAAACAACTATGGATTTAAAAACTTTATTGAGAAACTACATTCAATCATTAAATTTAAACAGTTCATTTTAAAGAAAGAGATAAACATATTGCTTTAGACTAAGGGTGCTTTTCCATCTAACGACACGACAACAACTAAATCGGACGGTAAATAATGCAACGATAGTACGATATCATGTCGTTTAGTAAACTGCTTTTACACTTCACCGATATCGTTTCCCAACATCGTGAATTTTCCTCATCATTTCGTTCCGAGATACCACGGCGTTCACACGTGTTGCATTATGGCTCCCCAGTATAACAAATTGCGGCTACTATTTTTATTGTACCTCCGTAGAAAAAAGAGAGATATACGAAGGCAATTTTGGATCCATGATATGAATAAAGCGCGATATGTGGAAGATGCTTTTTATATACTTTTTGAAAGATTGCAGAAGGATCCTGCAAATTTTTTCAATTACTTTCGTATGAGCAAGCAAACTTTTAATTATGTCTTACAACATATTAGCACTGCAATACAGAAGAAAGATACCCATTTCCGGCCATGCATTCCTCCAAAAGAAAGGCTTGTAATTACTCTCAGGTAAGTTGTATTTTTCTTACTCAGATTTTCTTTAAAAAAAAAAAAAAAAAAAAAAAAAAAAAAAAAAAAAAAAAAAAATGGAATCATTTTTTAAGACACTCTTTCTTATTACCTTTCTTAATTAATAAATAAATAAATGTTAGTTTTATAAATGTGATTAATCTTTTTTTTCAATTTATGTATAAGCACAAATATTTGGACTCAAATATTCATAATAAAAACTTTCAACAATTTACTTATTCCATTTGATACTATACCTATTTGTTTATAATTTTCACAAGAATATACATTTTTGAAAAATGTTATTGGCTCAGATTTTTTATAATTTTTGTTTTTAAAAAGGAACCATTCAATACATTATATTAAGATTATCCTCTCTTAAAAAAAAAAAATTAAAAAAAAGTTAGCAATTTATGTTTTATTATTATTATCAGGTGTCTGTCCACTTTTCTCAAAGGACCCTGTTTTAGTGAAATTGTGAAAAATGTAGTCATAATTTTGTGAATTTGATTTTATCATTATATCCAGGTTTCTTTTTAACAATTTCCGATATGTATAAAGTAGATAGATAATAAGTTCTTTGGCCACTTCAAACCATGGAAACTTTTATATCAGGGACTAACTGAATATAAACCTTTATTAAATTTCGTGCATTAGTTCTTGAGATAGAGCGCCCACAAAATTTTTGTCACATACAGACAGACAGACATTTTCTAAAAATAGTCAAATCGTGTTCAGGACCTTCTAAAACGAATAAATCAGTCGAAAATTTTCATGAATCCGATACCTTCTTGTAAAGACAGAAGAAAATAAAAATTGGACTGATAATCATTATTACTTAATTAAACTCTAATATTTTTAATAGTCTGTCTGCTCAATGTGATACTAACCTGCTATTTAAAGCAAAAATTTAAGAATACACATTTTTTAAAATATTATTGATGACTTGAGAGGGAGGGGGGGGGGATGTGTGAAATTAAAACACCCCTCAAAGCACTAAAAAAATATGAATAAAGTATTCTTTTGTGTGTAATGACTATGTAATGTGCAAAAACAAACATTAAGAAAAGCTTGAAAAACCAGAAAAAATTTAGCATAAACTACTTCAGTGCTTTGAAAAAGAAGCCCTTCTTCAAAATTAATGAGTAAGAAACTAATGTTGGTTTGTATTAAAGGGGCTCATTTATAAAGCCTTAAATTTTTTTTCATTCTGTCACTTCGTACTTTTCTTTATGTTGTCATGTCACACATTTAGCAAGAGCTGTTTGGTATTTTTCATTATGCAATTTTATAAATATATAGTTGTTTCATGTCTGCAAATTAACTTTGGATATTAATTTTATTTTCAGATATTTGGCTACTGGACAATCCTTCACTGATTTGGCATATTATTACAAAGTTGAAATAACAACTGCATCACGCAGTATTAAAATAACCTGTTTTCACATATGGGAAATTCTGCATGAAAAACATTTCCCCAAAGCCACACAAGGGAAATTGGCTGGATATTTCAGCGAATTTTGAAAAATATGCCCATTTCCCCCGATGTTTGGGTGCCATAGACGGAAAACATGTACGAATCGTTAATTTCCCACACGAGGGATCATTGAACTTTAATTACAAAAAATACCACTCAATTATTCTTCTGGCAGTGGCAGACTCAGACTACAAATTTTCGTACGTCAATAGGCTATGGCAAAGACTGCGACTCAAATATACTGCAGCAGACGGAGTTTTGGAGTCTACTGTGTTCCAAGAAATTGAATATTCCAAATCCTGCACCTTTGCCACCAGAAGGCATCAAAGTTCCATATGTGTTCGTTGCAGATGATGCATTTCTGATGCACAAACACATTATGAGGAATTATCAGGGGTCTATCCAGACTTTTTTTACAGGGTCCTGTTTTTGTGAAATTGTGAACAGCTTTTCATATTTGTGAAAAATCTAGTCGTAATTTTGTGAATTTGAAATGATCATTATATTCAGGTTCTTGTTTATACATTTTAAAGAAAATATATGGATGTAAAATACACATATTTTCTTTATATATATAAAAGTGACAGGTCAGATTTTACTTTTAAATGATTAAATTTGTAAAAAGTTCAGTTTAAAGATGGAAAATTTTGTAAAAAGCCTGTTTTTAAGCCAAAGAATTTTGTAAAGGGTCCTGTTTTAAGATGAAAAATTTTGTGAAGGGTCCTGTTTTGAAATGAAAAATTTTGTGATGGGTCCGTTAAAGGACCCAATTTCTTTCTAAACAAATCCCTAATTACGGTGGCCATAATTTGACCACCAAGCAGAAAATCTTTAATTATTGGCTTTGCAAAGCCAGAAAATATGTCGAGTGTGTGTTTGGAATTCTATCCAATAAATGGAGAATGTTCCTAATGCCACTCAACTTATCCAAAGAAACTGCAATTGAAGTTGTAAAAGCCAGTGTTGTTTTACACAATTTGGTTCGAGATATGGACGGTTATAGATCTGATGATCTAATTCAATGTCCTTTGAAACCTGTTGCAAACAATAATACAGAAGCTACAAAATAAAGTGGACGTGGCACACATACTTCTTTTGCCAACTATTTTACAAGATGCTCAAGGGAGCCTACCATGGCAATTAACAAAAATTTAAAAATAATTTATTCTTTTTTTTACCTATTTAGTTTTGTCATTTTTTCCTTTTTATTTATTTTTTGCTGCAGTAACTGGGTAATTCCACAGGGTGACAGACATTCACAAAGCAAAACAATAAGTATTTTGTTACAAACCACATAAAATATACCTTTTTAAAATTATTTTTTCTCTGCCTCTTTTTACGCTAAATCCAATGTTATAATTGAATTTCCAAAATAATTTTTGATTAAATGTAAAAAAAAAAAAAAAGTTAAAAGCATGGTAACTGGCTGATAGTAATGTAACCAACATGTGAGTCAGTTACCATACTTTTAATCCTTTTTTTTACAATTAATCAAAAATCATTTTGGAAATTCAATTATAACATTGGATTCAGCATAAAAAGAGGCAATAAACCAGAGAAAAGATACTTTTAAAAAGGTATATTTTATGTGGTTTGTTACAAAATACTTATTGATTTGCTTTGTCAAAGTCAGTCAGTTACCCGTGGAATTGCCCAAGTTCATTTTGTGTACATTTCATAATTTGTAATAAAAAGTAAAACCTAAACAGTTATTGTGATTAATTTTCTGTTGTTAGAAATTATAATTTCTTTATTAGACTTAAACAAAAACATGAATAATATAAATAATTCAGTTAAAAAAAAATATTCCTATAAACAATATTTTGTTGAAGTTGCAATATAAACATTTACTTAAATTACAATGGAAAACGTTAAACTAAATACTTTTCACCATGATTTATTAAAAATAAATTTAGACTTTTCTTCAAAAAATCAATTGCAGATAACATTTATTTAATTTTTCATTTATTTATCCCCCCCCCCCCCCCAAGATTAATAAACATTATACACTTAATCATGCAAAACAAAATTAAAACTTGATAACTCCAATAAATAAACAAAATTTTATCAATGTTGATAACCCCGTGCAGAATGTACGCGATGCTGCGACGGGCGTTGCAGACTTTTTAGGGCACATGCAGACTAAAAACATACAGGGATGCCACGGACATGCTATAGTGCATAAATTGCGTAAAAAATGGCAAACTTCATCGAAGGATCGCGAATAAAACGGCAAATTTCGTCGAAGAGTCGCGATTTAAAGTTCGCAAAAAATGGCTAATTTCGTTGACAGATTGCGGAAAAATGCAAATTTAGTCAAAAGACTGTGAAAAAAACGTGAATTTCGTCAAAAGGCCGTAAAAAAACGTGAGTTTTTTTTCAGGATTGTAGAAAAAAGGCAAATTTTGCCAAAGGGCTATGGAGAAAACGCCAACTGCATCGAAAGGTCATAGAAAAAACTGTTAATTTTGTCAAAGGATCACAGAAAAACGGTCAATTTCGTCGAAGAAACGGCAAATTTCATCGTCGGATTGCGAAAAAACGGCAAATTTCGTCAGAGGATCACCAAAAAACGGTAAATTTCATCGAAGGAACTCTAAAAAAGGCAAATTTCGTCAAAGGATCAAGGAAAAAACGTGAATTTTGTCCAAAAGCCAAAGAAAAATCGTGAAATTCATCAAAGGATCTGGGAAAATGGCTAACTTGTCAACAGATTGCGATAAAATGCAAATTTCGTCAAAGGGCTGCGGAAAAACTTGATTTTCGTCAAAAGACTGTAAAAAAAACCATGAGTTTCGTTGAAGAATCATGGGGAAAAATACGAATTTCATCAAAGGGCCACAGAGAAAACGTAAATTTCGTCAAACGGCCGCAGAAAAAATGCTAATTTAATCAAAGGATCACGGAAAAAGTGCGAATTTCATCGAAGTGCCACGAAAAAAAAAACTTGAATTTCGCCAAAGGATCGTGGGGGAAAAAAGAAATGCTAATTTCGTCAAATGTTCACGAAAAAAACGTGAATTTTGTGAAATAGTCCCGGAAAGGATGCAGCATTCCTTTAGAAAACAACAGACACACAAAGTTCTATGCTTATTAATATAGGCATAGTTTTTAATCTGAAACAATATACTGAACTAACTTTTGAAAAATCGGGTTAACCCGAACCCAATTTGCAAGAATCTACACTCAGCCTGAAATCGACTCAAATCAAAAGCAGAGTTAATCTGACCTGCAACAAGAAAAATTATTGCCGAGAGAAGATTTTCTCCCCTCCCCCCCTCTGCTGTAACCTTTCAGAATATTTGCTGTGAATTTCAGAATTTTTTTTTTACTCAGAAAGGCAGACAAATGCTGATGCCTTAATTAATTAGCACTACAACTACAACAGCAGCAAGAATAGATTTATAATGAGATATTGCGTATTGCAGACTATTTTTGAAAACATTATTAGCATTGCAGACACTTGAAGATAGTTCTGCCACTGGGGTTGATAAATATACTTAGAATTTAATAAAATGGGAAAAAAAACTTATGCAACTACAGTCAAATCTTGTTAACATAAAATCAATAGGTGAACTTTTTTTTTAATTAACTATTACATTAATAGTATATATTTTCTGTTGGGGCTGAATTACTAATACATATCAAGCAAAATTTCACATTAAATGATTTAATGCTACCAATGTTTAACTGTATATATGTTAAAACTCAAGCCAATAGCCAGTAATTTAAATGCAATGACAAAAAGACATTTTTTTGGCAGTCATTGGCAAAGCAATTTTTATTGTTTATTATTTGGCGATTACCATGAATTATAAAACATGCAAGAAAGAGTTATGAAAAAAATAATAAAAGCAAAATTAAAAGAAAAACAACAATACTGTTGAAAAAGGTCAAGAATTTAATTCAACAGGATTTTCTTTTAAGTATTTCTGAAGTTTTCATCATTAACAACAAACAGATTTTGACAATGACAAAAAATAATGAGAATTTTTTTTATTATGTATTATTAGTTGTTAGTATTTAAGAATATTTATTTGTTAGTATGTTAGTAATTTTACATTAAAAGGGGGAAAAAAATCTTCACGTAAGTCTTCATAGAAATAAACATTTTGTGTTCTCTTAGCTTTAATGTCAGATATCGATTTTAAAATCTGCATATGAAGATCAAACTTTTCTGCTTCTGACATGTCTGTAACATATTCTTCAAATGAAGTGAAGAACGTGCACTTCGGCTCCTCCGATCTCGTTTTTTTGCAATTCTTTCAGAATTTCTTTTTCTATGGTCTCAAGTTCTTTTCCACTTCTGCACTGTTTTTTTTGCTTTTTTGGGGGGGATAAATCCTCATTAGTTTCATCTTCCATAGCAATATTGTCATCAACCCTCTTGCCCTCTTGCATTTCATTTTGCATCTCATTATCCTCGTCCAACACCAACATACTACTTGACTGCGTCTCACTTGGCTCTTGCAACACCAACAGAAACAATAACTGGTCATGATATATTTACTTTTTTTTGGCTGCTTGGCCACTTTTTGTTTTCAAACTTTGCATAAATGCATCTCTTGTATTTGTCCATTTGTGTATTTTTTTTTCTCCTAGAAAAGAAAAAAAATTAAGATTAAAAAATTACTTTTATAACTGCTAATTTCTACATTTTTAAAAATCATAAATGTGTCTTAGCCTCTCCCCCCCTCCCCTAAAAAAAATGTGTATAATACTTATTTAATGAAATGATGCATACATATTTTATTTACAAAGTAAAATTTATGGTTAAGTACTTATCTTTATTTTACTCCAAAAATTCAGACACATAAAAATTATTATTCTGTAGACACATTATTAGAACACATCGGTAGAATGAAAAAACCCACGATTTTTGCTAATCAGTCGCAAGAAACAGCATTAAATTTTGCCGAATAGTAGAAAGAAAAATCATTAAATTCTTCAATTTGTCATCAATCAAAGTTCAATCAGTCGAAAAAAAAAAAAAAATTCATCTCGCCGTTTGCTTAGACAAAAAAAAAAAAAAAAAAAATGCCGTTTGCTTGTGGTAAACTATTGCAAAGTTCTACTCATAAAAGGTGACAAACCAGTTCAAAATACTCGTATACTTTTTTAATATGGTGCAAAAAGTGCCCTCTTTGAAAAAAATTTCTACCCAGTGGGCCTTTTTTTCCTAGAGTCAACACTAAAATTTGATACACTTAAATTTAAGAAAATTGAAAAGATATAACAGTTTAAATTTTAGATGCGATGTTTGTGCTATGTATAAGGAATATTTTTTAACCCTTAAACTTGACTTCACACAAAAATTTTCACTGAATTTTTTTAATTAAATGATAAATTTTCTGAATGAATACTTTCCAATGTTCTGCAATGAACTTCAGCTGATCAAAAATGTTCTGCGGGAATAAAAAAGACATAAGGGGATTTTCTTATATGAAGAAGTGCAATTGCATCTTTTATAGAAATGCAAAAGACATTTTGTAAAACGCTGACACAATCGAGAGAAACTATTGGCAAATTTTGCAATTTTACCCCAATAGACTGATGAATTTCGCAGTTTTTCCGACAATCGATAGACTATTTTCACAATATTTCAGATTTTCCCCTCTGTCAACTGGCGAATTTTGCATTAGTTGTCCTGAGACCCAATCATCTAATTTTGCAATTTTCTTCCCGCGACTGATTAAAGAATTTAGAGATTTTCTACAATTCGATTTTCTTAACTGACTGATAGGCAAATTTCATTATATTTCTTTTTACCAATTGACAAAGTTTTTCTCTTTTTCTTGCGACTGATATGATCGATGAATACTGATTTTTTCCAATGATCTGCTAAAGGATTTTGCAATTTTTAGCTGCAACCAATGGACAAATTTCGCGATATTTACTTTTTACCGATTGGCAAACTTTGTTCGCTTTTTTGCTACCAACTGGCAAAAATTGTGGGTTTTTTTCCGCGGCAGATTGACAATTTCTGATGTTCCACTGACGAATTTGATGGTTTTTTTACCTGATGAGCAATTCATTGTATGAAAATGCATTGTATTTTTTTGAAGTCACATACATTTTATCATAACATTCTTCAAATTGAATTCAGTGTGTTGAATTCAGGCACTTTTCCTCCCAGGTGTGATTTTTGTGGCTCCGGGAGGAGGGGGCATTATTGAGTTCCAGGGAGGAAATTCCAATTTTTGACTACTCATAATCACAAATATTCCAGGGTGGGGAGAATGCCCCTCCAAGTCCACCCCCTGAATTCAAAACTGCTTCAACTTGACGTTGCATCTGGCCAGTTGGGAAAATAAATCTTTGGCTGATTAAGATTTTCTAAAATTTCCCCATTCCTTTGGACCTTGGTGCAACATAGAATACAGTGAGTTAGGATGTGACGAGAAAATTCACAAAAGCACTTTAAGGTACTTTTCGGTTAACCGGGCACCAGTGAAATATATACATATATGTATGTGCATATACATATGTATGTGTATGTATATACAGTGGCGGACAAAAAAACTGCATCATCTGCGAAAAAGTGCAAAACGCTGCAAATAATCTTTTTCAAGTACAGATATTATGGAAGGATGATATTTTTACGATAAAATACAGTTGTAGGATTAATCTAAATTAAATTTTATTGGGATTTATAAATTATTTATGCATAATTATTTTAAAAATGGAAAAAAGTGAAAAACGCAATATTTAAAAAAAAACTTGGAGCAAAGTAATAGATGCACAAATTCTGTAGTTAATGTAAATTTTACATAACTGCAGTCATATTATATATACTTAGATGTGTATACATGCATAAGGATCACTTCAGTATTTAGTAGATCCTCCAAGAGCTGCAATGATAGCCTTGCAGTGGTCCGGTATAGAATGTATCAAATTCTGCATGTAATCCTGGCCAATTTCATGCAACCAGACACTAATAATGCTTTCCAGCAGTTTTATTTTAGTAGCAGGCTTCTGAGCAACAATTTTTGTACCCATTATATGCCAACAATTTTCAATGGGAATCAGGTCAGGACTATTCCCAGACCATTCCAAAACTTTAATGCCAGATTTTTTCAGGTAGGCCGTCACCTAAAGGGAGGAAACTGGGTGAAAATTACTTTTCCAATATCCTTAATGTTATGTAGATTAAAACTTGTAAATTAGGCAACAAAATAATTCAGGAATAAGTTAGATTGTATTTATCAATTTCGCTGTATGGCAGGGTACAGAGTCCTGTTAAAAAAATACAATTTCTAGCACCTTTAAAATCATCCTTAATAACTGGTTTTAAACACTCCTCTAAAATCTCGGTATAAACGGGTGCATTCACAGTTCCAGTAATAAGTTTCAGACATCCAACACCTTTGCTGAATATACATCCCCAGACCATTTGGCTGACTGGGAATTTTTCAGTAGGCGATATGCAGTCTGGATGATAAGTTTAAAGTTTACGTCTTATAACATACCGCTTACCGTCTGATCTATGTAGGTTGAACTTAGGTTCGTTCGAAAACATTACTGAATCCCACAGGGCCTTTGTCCATGAGACATGCTCTTTTGCCCAAGAAAGTCGTTTCTGCATCATTTTTTTTGTAAGTAAAGGCTTTTTCTTTGGGAGATATGCTAGCAAACACACAAGTCGTCTTGGGATAGTTCTTGCGCTTAAATTAACACCGCAGATATTCTCAAAAAAGATTTTTAAGTCAGGAGCACTTGCATGACGATTACTCAGATACATCCGTTTCAGATATCGATCATCGCAGTTTAGGGTCACCCTCTTTCGGCCCGATCCAGCCTTTTTCTCAACATTACCAGTTTCATGTTCTAATTTAATCGTCCTCCAAACTGTCGATTGATTGCAACCAATTTTTTTAGCGATGACACGTGTCGAATATCCTTCTTTAACTAAAGCAAGTATCACACATTTTTTTTCTTGCGTCAATTGAACATACGAAGCCATCATTTGACCACTTAAAGAATAAGACAAATGACCGTTTTTCCCTTTTGCCGCATTATTTTTAAAAATTTGATGACGCAATACTTCATAAGGAGTAAATTATCCAATAGAAATGTAGAATGATATCTTATCTTGCTTTGCAGCAACTAAGATTAATTTATTTGAACGAAATAACTCATTAGCATTACAAAATGTTAATTTTTTTAGGTGATGCAGTTTTTTTGTCCGCCACTGTATACATATATGTGTGCATACATGTATATGTATATATATATAAATATATATATTTCATTGGCTCCCGGCTAACCGAAAAGTACTGCACTTTCTATCAATCTGCATAAAATAACATTTCAAACACACAAACAATTTCTTTAATTTGGGGAACCACTTAAGGGGAGTCTTCACTCACTTGAAAACACCCGCTCACTAATGTTAAACCTATGGCCAGGTTGTTTTCGAATTTCTCGTTTAAATTTGAATATTTTTAAAAGATTTTTTTTGCATAAGATAGCTGAGGTCGATCCCTAATATGGCTATTTTTTACTTATTCAATTTCAGTTACAGATTTTTTAAATAAAGGTACTTTCGCTTTCAGAACCGGTTTTGAAAGTGAAAGTACCTTTTATTAAAAAAAACTGCAACTGAAATCGAAAAAATAAAAAATATCCATATTAGGGATGGACCAGCTATCTTACACAAAAAAAATCATTTAAAAATACTCAAATTTAAACGAGAAATTCGAAAGCAGCCTGGCCATAGGATGTGATGACTCCCCTTAATACATGTTACTCTAAGAAATTTAATCAGAATAAATGACTCATATAATAAAACGGAAAATATATAACACCTAGTAGCATAAGTAATCCATATAAAATTAGAATATTTGCCTTCGGTCACTACTTCGTTTTTATGAATGTTTTAAATGTTTAACAAAAAAGAAACTTTCTGAAGACTAAGCTGTTACTTTTTTCTCCACAGAAGTTTTACCTTCATAATCGTCATCCAAAAATTTGAAGATTTCTTCCCAGGATCTGTCGCAAACAATTTTGTTTCTGTAATCATTATCTCTTTTATCCCATAAACAGGATCTTTGTTCAACTAATGAACATAAAATACTGACGTCAAATTTTAAAGCCATTTCTTTCAATAAATTACATAAATATACAAAAAAAAAAAGTTGACTTCACAACTTGAAAAATGTAAACGCAGCGAGTGAAATGTCGGAATGATTTTAAAGGAAGATTGTATGTTCCACGACAAAATTTATCGGCGGCCGATATTGGGTAATCGATGACGACAAAAATTTCATCGTATCGTCCAGTGGAAAAGCAAGTAGTTGAAATGAATGCATTTTACATGCAGCGATGTCAGATAACGACAATCGTGGACAATTTATCGGTGTCGTATCGGCAAGTGGAAAAGCGCTCTAAAAGAAAATAAACCATAATTATGTCAACTTGAAAAATGTAGTAAGTAATCATAGTATCCATTTCCACTTCAGGGAAAAATGTTAAAACGAATGGTCACCTCATTCCGTAACACATCCCTTACAAGAAAACAGCGTCTAACGATAAAAGTTTTATCTATTTTTACAAGTGGCAATGATACATGTGCTGATACCTCTTTAGAAAGTTTGCCAGGAACATGGTAATGACAATCATTATCCAATATTGATGCCTGCTGAGATCTATGGTACTGACATCTGTCATCATAAAAGGATACATTATCATTCTTATACATGTCCTAGACTTAGAGTTTTTGCAAGTAATGAAATATCGCCGAAAGGAAAAGAAACTGAACCGTAAGGAAATATAACTAATGGGTGGCTGAGCTGAACTAAAAGCAAGGATTAACAAGATAAAAGGTAGGATTAAATATAGAAACTGTTTTTAAATAGTTATTTAAAAAAATAAAGTTAAAAATAAATATATTTGATGCACCGGGAAAATGGAGAAATAAACTTTAACTGAAACTAACTAAGGCATTAAGACAAGTGGGAAAAGTGAGCTTGTTATTTTCTAATAGTATACCCTCTCAATCTCTCAGACTTCGAAAACTAACAGAAGTAAACCAAAATAAGTAACGTGAAAAACTGCTAACAAAACTACTGTAACTCAAAAACACGATTAAAACTTCAACAATCACTGGCTTTAAATCCCTCTTTTACTTTCAATATAACAAGTTAACAATAGAAAAAAAAACTGTCAAAATATAATCACTTCCTCAAAAAAAAAAACTTTAATAAGCTTTAACGTTTAAGGAACTGGCAAATTTTCAACAATTAACAAACTTTAACAAATTTAAACCTAAAAGAAAAACTCTGCCTTTGAAAACTTCAAACCACAAAACCAGTAGTAAAAACTTCCAGCCTAAAGCTAACTGCCTACAACAAGGTGAACAACTTAAACCCCTAACTACCATGGCCTCTTTACAGATTCAAATATTCAAGCAAGTTTTAAATACAATAATACAATTCTATAATGATACAACAAATACAATAAACTAAACATAAGTAACATAATTAACAAGTTCCTTCAATTTGAAATGTTAGACCAACTTCAACCATGCTATCTTGACCATCAGTCAAGAGAGATGAGTTCAGCTCTCTTTTCGGAGCCGGGCCTGCCCGAGCTCGACAATTTTTAATCCAAGCCAGCCCAAGCCTGAAACATTTTGTGTCATTAAAGCCCGAGCCAGATACCGAAAAAAATGCATAATATTTAAAAATTGTTTTAAAAGTAACTAGCTGACCCCCGCCCGGCGTTGCCCGGGCCTGTGATAATAAATTAAAAAAGAAACATCAAGTTTTTATTATTTTATATCTTTAACTGAATTTTGTATGAAATATTTAAAAATTAAAAATTCGCGAAAAATATTGATATTTAGTGATAAAAGCGCTCATTTTCTTGTTTTTTTTACGTCGAGTCGTTTCATAGTTTTAAAATAAAGTTCTCTTTGTCCGAACTCTTTGAAATCTTTATTGGTGATAAATAAAACGATTTTACAGCCTGTGTAAAAATTTCGTGAAAATATTGTTATCTAGTTGTAAAAGAAATGTTTTCTTCTCGCTTTTTTGTTTGTTTATTTGTTTTCGTGTCGGTTCCTTTAACATAGCAATAAAAATATTGTTCTCATCTTCCGAACTCTCTGACATTTCAATCTGTTATAAATATATAACTATATCCAAGTCGACTTTTCGTAAATTTTTGAGAAAATTTCCAATTTTTATCTGTTAAAAAAAAAAAAAAAAAAAAAAAAAAAAAAAAAATCCGACTTTTGACGTTTTTTTCTATCTGGCAACGAAAAAAAAATGCGCCATACGAGACAATAGGGGTGATTCTGGTCCGAATTTTCCGAAAAATTAAGGCAATGATTTCCGGAAAAAAAAAATATCGGTCATAAATCCGAAAATTTGGATATAAAATGTATCAGTATTTCGGCAAATGATCGCCGAAAAAAATCAATCACGTCATTCGTTCAAAGAAAAGTCGCCAATTTCGTCAAAGGATCTCGGGAAAAACGTGACTTTCGTCAGAAAATCGCAAAAAAACGGCAAATTTCGTCAAAAACATTGCGAAAAACGACAAATTTTGTCAAAAGATCGTGAAAAAAACTACGAATTTTGTCAATAGATCGCGGGAAAAACATGACTTTCGTCAAAAAATCGCGAAAAAACGGCAAATTTTGTCAAAAACATTGCGAAAAACGACAAATTTCGTCAAAAGATCGCGAAAAAAACTACGAATTTTGTCAATAGATCGCGGAAAAAACATGACTTTCGTCAAAAAATCGCGAAAAAACGGCAAATTTTGTCAAAAACATTGCGAAAAGCGGCAAATTTTGTCAAAAGATTGCAAAAAAACTACGAATTTTGTCAACAGATCGCGGGAAAAACATGACTTTCGTCAAAGAATCGCGAAAAAATGGCAAATTTCGGCAAAAACATTGCGAAAAACGGCAAATTTCGTCAAAAGATCGCCGTAAAATGACAAATTTTGTCAACAGATCGCGGGAAAAACGTGACATTCGTCAGAGAATCGCGAAAAAACGGCAAATTTTGTCAAAAGATCGCGAAAAAACGGCAAATTTCGTCAAAAGATCGCGAAAAAACAACAAATTTTGTCAACAGATCAAGGGAAAAAACGTGACTTTCATCAGAGAATCGCGTAAAAACGGCAAATTTCGCCAAAAACATTGAGAAAAATGGCAAATTTCGTCAAAACATCGCGAAAAAAACGACAAATTTTGTCAACAGATCGTGGAAAAAACATGACTTTCGTTCGAGAATCGCGTAAAAATGGCAAATTTCGTCAAAAACTGCGAAAAAAACGGCAAATTTTGTCAACAAATGGTCAAAAACGGCAAATTTCATCAAAAAATTGCGACAAAAAATGCAAATTTTATCAACAGATCTCGAAAAAAAAAACTACAAATTTCGTCAAAAGATCGCGAAAAAACGCAAATAGATAGAAGTTTAGATCAAATATATATGATTGCTTTTTAAAACTCATTCTTGCTGATAAAAAATTTTCAACTTTCATTCTTAAATTCAAAATCTGACACCATTAATTTTATTTTTTATAATGAATAAAATGCAACTTCATGTTGCAAACTGTAAATTCATTATTTTAAAAAACGTTTAAAAAATCTTGCATTATTTTATTTTTATTATTAATAATTTCTTTATTAATAAAAAATTATTATTCATAACTGTATATTTTTCTGAGAAGACAAAATCCATTCCTGGTATTTATAATGATTTTTAAATTGTTTTAAAACATATTTTATGTCATTTGCTTTAAAAGCATTTTTAAAGTTATTAAGTATATATAACTTTAATATTATTTAAAATTAATTTATTTTTTATGATTATTTTATGTTTGCATTTAAAAAAAAAAAGGTTATAGAAAACTCTCCTGATTTCTTTTTAAAAATCTCTTTATTTTCACCCTCTGGAACTTGGCAATTCTGCAAAAGTGAAATTCTATACAATATTGGAAAAAGGCTGTTTTAAGTTTTACTTCGTGGTATTTGTCAATATTTCAAAAAAATCATAAATTCTGTATTTATAATTTATAATCAAAATAATATTTAGTATAAATATGAAGGCAGTCTTGTAAGAAATTTACTGTATGGTAAATAATAATGAAAAGTTGCAAGAGAGTTATTTGTATTTTTTCTTTATTTCTGCATTTTGATTACTTTGTTGTTTTAAATCAGAACTACTGTACATAAAACTTAACAGTTTATAGGACTTATAGATGTATAGAAAACATTAAATAAATAATTTTTTGTTGTAGTAAAATTATTCTAATATAAGTATGTAGTATTATTATACATTATTGTTGTGTATTTATGAGAAATAATTATTGCATTTTTAATTTTATTTTTAAAAACTTTTGTGATGTACTTGAGTAATATAGTTTTATGCATTTTTTCCTTTTGTGCAAAAAATGGTTTCGCACGTGGTTTTTTAGTGTTTTAAAAATTTTGAACTTACGCGTATTTTCAGACTTTTTGTTCTTTACCCACTCTCATGCCTGTATAACAACCATACTCAAAATTAAAATTTTGGAATACAGATTCAACAAATTTTTCATTTGTGTTTATATTGTCCCCGGCCAGAAATAGGATAATTTAAATAAAATAGATTTTTATGTGTTTTTGATAAATCTTCATATTAAGTTTCTGCCTTGTAAATTTTATGTTTTGATTAAAAAAAATTACATGATAGGTTTTTTATATGCTGGTATTGTCAGGAAATTTCATAACTAAAAGTTTGAAATTTATTTTTTTAATGTTTTGTCATGTGGTAACCATACTTCAAGTTAAAATTAGATAGGATGATTTAAACTCAATTTTCTTTAATGACACCTAGTGAGAAATATATTGTTTAACCAAATTTAAATAAATTTTTTTTATGTTTTGCTGTATGACGGCCGTACTTGTGATGGAGGCTGATGTTTGCTTTGAAATGGTCGCGTAAATTTAAATTGATCCATTCTCATTTAAAATCAAAATAAGTTTTTATTGTATTGAAAAATAAATAATATAAGGGAAATCTTGATTAAATAAGATTCAAACAAAAAGGGTTCATAAAGCTTTCAATCAGAAGGACTAATTATAGAAAACGTCTTCTAAGCACACCACTGGGTTCAGGGCAAATCACAAATGACAGAGTTCGTTAGGTTCTATTTCTCAAGATAATCTGTGATCCCTCTTAAAAGTTTTGTGTAAACTCCTTTCATATAACACTCAAGATGAGGTGCTCTTTCTCATTGACAGGATGTCAACTTTCCTTTAGCTGTTGACAGTCCTAGGTGGATGCTCTTTCTCCTTCTGATTTTGGCTGAGATCCACAGCCTCAGAGCACAAACCTTGCTGACTCGCTAATAAATATCTACACCGTGATCCTGGTGATCCATGAAGAATTTAATCTCAACCACGATTCCTCCAGTCTATGAACTAAAACTAAATCTCTGAATTTAACTGATTCTGATCCTTGATCCTCTAAAATCTCTGTGCATCAACTTATATAACCTATGTTTGGGTTACAAAGATCAAGGGCTCCTTCCTTCGCCACTCAGAGTGCTGGAACATGAAATCATAAACAAGGTTCTTTCCCATAGGACAAGAACAGGGTGCACTGCTGTACAGTTAAAATTATGGTTTCATTTACAGGTTCCCTTCTAGCTGACCTTCGGAGAGTTGTAAGGATGGGTATTCAATCAAGTGTCGCTATGGTGTCAACTGTAGTGATTGGTGAAGATGGAGTGAAACATTTGAAGTACTGATGCTGGGAGCAGAACTTAGCTGATATTTTTATCAGAATTTCTTATACATGGGGTTTACCTATACTGGATTCTGAGCATAATACATGGGTTCTTTGTGAGATATTTTTGCAATTCTCACCTACTCAAGATAAAAATAGGTAGTCCTGATTCAGCACAATTTTCATTTGCGTTTATAATGACCCCGGCCACGAAATAGGCTATCTACATATAAAGTTGATTTTTTGTGTTTTACTGTATGAAGACATGTATTGTGATAACTGTGAATTTAAACTCCTTTAATAATGCAAATAAAATTTTAAATTATAAATTTAGAAATAAATATAAATTAGCTATTCATTACTAAACTATCAACTAAGTTGCTACATAAAACACATAAACACAAGGTATGTGCAATTAATCTGTCTGCCAGCCTGTCCATCCATACACAATTTAAATTTCTTAAAATGCTTTTAATTCCAAGAAACTTTAATTTGTCATTATGGTAGATTACACTGTGTTTCCACAAATGGATGAATTAGGAACAAATTTGCAATGCACAAGTCTGTTGAAAGTCCGGAGGTTGTCACACAAAGAGTGCAGGGGGCAGAGCCCCCTAGTTATAAATGTAAAATTGGTGAGACAATCTAGGGTTCTGTGAAAGCCCCAACTGAAAAGAAAAGTATTTTTATCTAAAAAATATTTAAAAGAGTGAACTTCCATAGAACATTTTGTTGTGAAATTGTGTTAAACACAACAGTCCATAAAAATTAGATTTCCTGAAACTATGAAAAATCTTATGTGCAGTAAAATTAATATGAAAGAAATGAAACTGCAGACAGTAGGATTTTAGGTATTAGTAAAATGTGACTTGCAGGGCTGATGTAGAGGCCTATCTGCATATTTATTTTATCTTGAAATTAAATGTATTTTAACAGAGCATTTATTTTTTGTCTTTATTTGTTAGAATTTTATTAAAAAAGAGAGATAATTTTGTATTGTGTGAATTTCTTTCAGGATGGTGATGGAAAAGTACTGAGGAGGTCTATTGTAAAAAAGGCTACAGTTTCTTCTAATTCGGATATTATTAAAGAACTTTTGCTCACATTTGAATCAGCAGAAAATAAATTGCTACTTTTAGAACACATGGAAGACTTAGTTCATGATGTAATTTCACATTTTATTTTTTAAAAATATGTTGCAATTTCCTTTTGCAAACTCAGTTTGTTGTAAAATTGATCTAGTACAGTATATATTTAAAAATATATAGCAATCAGTTTTTTTTATGTACAGTTTTGTATTTATTTATTCTCTGTGAATAAGATTAATATTATTATTTTAATATATATGCTTAAAATATTGCTTTTGCAATATTGTGTAGTATGTTAACCTGATAAATCCCTTCCTCTCCCAATTATTTAACATGTTTTTTAAGTTTTGCCTCTGATTTCATGAATTATTTAGAGTTTCTGAAATTTACTTTTACCTAAATCAATCCTGGTATTATAGTATGTGATTTATATTACTATCTCTGATAATATTACTATCTCTGTGTAATATTGCTCTCTTTGATAATTCACTATTGCACTGGGAGAAGCTTTTTAATATTGAAATATAAAATCTGCTTTTTGGTTCACTGAACCCATTTTTCTGAAACAGATGTTTTTGTGAATTTTTGTTTTTAATCCTGTAAATTTGCTGCATAATACTGCATTTACTCGTGTATAATGCACACCTTTTCTTCAAAATTTTAGGGCTAAAGAGCGAGATGTGCATTATAAATGGAATATATCTGAAATCTATATAAAACCACACCATCTCTATTGTTGATGGAATCATTACTAGCACAGTCTGTATTTTGAAATATCATATCATTTTCAAAGTTTCTCCCAGACTTAGAAAAGAGCAGGATGTTGCTGGTGGGAAAAGGACACATATTAGATTTTTAGGGGCACATTTTAGTTTCTGAAGAGCAGTTTTTAGATTTTGAAGACTACATTTTATATCCTTATGGGCACCTTTTTTTAATTTTTAAATTTGTTCTTTTGATATTTAAAGGCACATTTAATATTTAAAAGTTAGGGCACTCTTTTCAAGACATAACAGGTTATTACTATGCAAGTAATTTTTTTTAGTATAGAAAGCAGAAGGGGCACAGTTTTTTTTGACTGAGGGGCAAGAAATATGCTATTTTTTGACTGAGGGACAAGAAGGGTGCTATTTTTCAAACCAAAGAGCAAGAAGGAAGCAGCACCCTTCTGAAACTGCCTGATGGTAACTGTCATTTTTACTTCCATACACCATATTTAATATTCTTGTCACTTTGAAACTTCAATGACCATCATTAGATGGGGAAGATTTTCTTTTTAGTTAGGATTTCTACAGAATTTTTTCAAATTTGTGGATTATCTGATATTGAAATGCTATGGTGTGCATTTTAATTTTTAAGTTTTTCGCAATCAAAAATAGGGTTGTGCATTATACACAAGTGTGCATAGTAAATGTGGTATGTATCAAGTTATTAAAATATTTTGTTTTTATAGGAATAAATTAGTATTATAAATTTGTTTAAAATATATATAAATATATGGGGTGAGTGCAAAAGTTCTACCCTTTTTTGACAAAAACTGAAAGGCAGAGAACACAAAAAGTTAAGCACCTATGGATTCACATAAGTATCATCATTATGTATGACCTCTTGACATCTGTCTGGTAGTAAGTGAATCTCACACCACTAAAACTCCTCTGTTTTAGAATAAAAAAACTGTTGCAATACCATTTTTACAGCCTCCACATCATTGAAGGTTCAGCGAGTGAAGGTGTTGTGTAACGATCAGAAAAAGTGATGTCCGAAGGTGCAAGGTTAGGGCTATATGCCGGGTGAGGTAAAACTTCCCAACCAAGGTCCAGTAATTTTTGCTGAGTCCTTAAAGCAACATGAGGGCTGGCATTATTGTGATGAAAGATAACTCCTCTGTGATTGATGAGTGCTGGCCATTTAGACTTGAGTTGTGCTTGTAGTCTGTCCAATTGTTGACAGTAGAGGTCTGCATTGATCATTTGGTTTGGTGCGAGGACCTCCCAGTGGATTATTCTTGTGACATCCCACCATACACTGGCCCCACCAGTGGCTGAGAGGTTCTGCTCTCGAAGCTGGTAGACGGAAAGTGCTGGGTTCGATCCCAATCGCACCCGTCGGCCTAATCGTTCGGAGTTTTCATAGTTTTCTTCGAGCCGTGGATTTATACATGCGTAAATACGGGTTAGGTTCCCTTAGAAAGACTCCCACAAAGGGCACTTCCCCCGGGCCTATATCCCAAGTGTAGATAATTGGCCGTCAATAATCAACCCAACCCACCATACACTGAGCAAAACTTTTTCAGGATGGAGTCCTCCTGTTGAGGTCAATGGAGTACCCTCTGCAACTCAACACACGGTCCTTTGACACTTCACATTATGGTACAGTACCCACTTCTCATCACCTGTTACAATTTGGTTCAAAAAGGGTTCCTTACTGTTACGGGAAAGCAAAGAAACACAGGTGCTGATCCTCTCTTCTCATTGCCATGCTGTAAGCTGGTGTGGTACCCACTGATTGAACTTAGTGATGAAACCAAGTGCATGCATCCATCTTTCGACTGTTGTTCTGTGTACCGAGAATGTTTCTGCTAATTCTTCAATGGTTGGATGTGGAGAATTTGTTATGGCTGTGTCCAGATCCTAGTCAGAAACCACTGATGGGCGTACAGAATGGGCATGATCTTTACAGCTCCTGTCTCCATCCCAGAATTTCCTAAACCAATGGCGGCAGGGGCTATCATCCACGGTATCCTCCCCATATACTTGACAAAGCTGCTGTAACACTTTTATAATACTCGTATAGTAAACAATGTCTGATGTGGTCCTTCTCACTTGCCATGTTGTTTCCCGTTCCGCATGAGTTCTTCTGACAAGTGTTGTGCCTATATATACTCTACAGCTCCATATGTTATTGGCCATTTTCTTGTCCTCAAAACGTCAGCTGTGATGTTCATACTCCACTTGACATTTGTATATGCTCAAAACAGGTAGAACTTTTGCACTCACCCAAAGTAACTTGGTTATTCTTAAAATAATTTAATTTTTATGTTATAAACCTAACATTTTCAAGTGTGCTGTAGTATGATTGAATATCTTAAACTGTTTATTTTCACACCCTAGTATGATGTTGCAGTGATTTTTGCTACTCTGGGAGGTATGCAAATCATTTCCCCTTTACTCTTTTCCAATGATGATGAAATAGTTTCTGCAGTAGCATTAGTTCTTGGTTCAGCTATGCAGAGGTAATTAATTTTCATCTTAACTTAAAACTACTTTTACTTTCTAATGTACTAGTTTATTTATTTATTTGGTTAAAACAAAGTTTTTTCAACTAAGGATGAACCGGATATGGATTTTGCTGGATATCGAATTTCGGATATCCGAAACTCTTTGCCTTCCGGATATCCGATTGGATATCTGCCACTAGATATGCTGCTTTTAGTTATGGTGTAGGCTTACTTATTTCTTTATATAATGCCATCTCAGAACAATAAATTACAAACATGTTTCACACATCATTAAAACATTTTAAATATATTGAAAAATAATTTACAAAAACTATATCTCTTTAAATATATGTATATTAATAATGTTGCATAAAAAATGTAATTTAAACATTAAAATATTCTGTTTATTTGTACAATGCTGTCAGAAGTAAACAAATTTTAACCATAACACATTTATTAATATACCTATAATTGTAGAGTATTTTCGCAAATAAATACATACTTTTTTTTTAAATTTAAGCATAAAATATCTACTAATATGGTTGAAGAGTTATTTTCTTCAAATATAGGTTTAGTTGATGCTTTTTTTCTGTTTTAATTATTTAATACTGTAACCTTAAACAGAACTCAAGTTTGAATGATTTTTTTAAAGAAGCTGCACCAAGGGCCCCAAGAAGGAGATTAATATTAAAAATTGGTTGTAGATGAGGTCCGAGAAATTTTTTTGTTTTCCAAGGCACAGAAAAGTCAAGGGCCCCAGACTGGGAAGCAGGGTCCTAAGTGGAATGTAGAAATGAGGGAATAACTAAATAAAGAAAAGGCCCCCAAAAGGAAGAAGATCGGATTAAAAAGGGGGTACGTTATTGGCCATTTAGAGATAAACTTCAAGGGGCCTTGTACTGGGCTCTAGGGAGCTAGGGTCTTAACTGGAATGGAGAAATGGGGGAATAACTAAATAACTAAATGGAGAAATGGGCCCTAAAAATAAAGGAGATCGGATAAACAAGGGACAACTTATTAACAATTTACGGCACAAAAACTTAAAGGGTGCCTGGGTCTTGTCTGAGAAATTTTTTTGTTGTTCATGTAGTAGCTGGAAGTCTTAAGAAGTTGTTAGAAAAACAAGTTGGAAATCGTATGTCAAACATGACAAATTACCTGTGTTCGTACTCTAACTAGTTTCAGTGAAATAAATTATACCGTGTTTTATTATGATATGATTAATTTCCGTAATAAAATAAGTGCATTTAGCGTTGGCAACATTTTATCTTTTGTTGATATTTACTGAAAATTCCAATGGAAAACTTAAGCCTAGCTTTGAAAATTTCAGAACTTGAAATCCATATTTACACTCTTTTTCCATTTAATATCTATTTCTCTGGAAACATCTGTGCAAAAAACAGTTGGTAGATTATATAATTGCTATAATTAAACAATTTTAGAATAAAAATTCGGTTTTTAAATTGTGTAAAAAGGAAATAATGACTCCATCTTAAATATGATGTAAAATAATTAAATTTTTGTTAATAATTAAATTTTTGGTTTAAAATAACTAAAACATTAAGATAGGCAATTCAGTTATTATGGTATTAAAGTTGAAAATAGGGTTGCAATGGATATCCGGCTGATTTTTCAATATCCGAAATATCATCGGATATCCGAATCACAATCACCGGATATCCGACTTCTCTGCCGGATATCTGGCTCTCTATTACATAAGTTCTATCAATAATATGCATAGGACATGATGGCAAATTGTATTCAAACATTCTTGATAAAAGTAACTTTTGTTTGTAATGCGAAATATGAAATATAATAGTAAGTTCCTTATCCATGAGTAAAAGGTTTTAACTCTCAAAAGTTTAAAGAATAGTCAGCTTTCCTACTATAGATATTTGAACTCTTTATAATAAATTTAAGAATTTACGTTTACATCTTTCAGAAAATTGTTCCTTTACTGTCAGATTGTAAAATAAAATATGAAGTTGTTTATTAAAGTATGACTTTATTAATTTTCTTTCTTACTTTTAAGTTAAACAATTAAAAAGACCTATTATTATTTTTGTTTTTTAACTTGTATGTTAAAAAAACTTTATACTTATTATCTACTAATAAAAGAAAGTTTTCCTCTGTGTGTGTGTGTGACGGCTACCAAAATCCCCTTGGCAACCTAGAAACATTACCTATCATGGAATATCATTGAATTAATTACGTATGATAGGATTTAATAGAATGAAGAAAGTGACTATAACTTGGTCATATATATGACTATAAACGTCATACATGTCAGATAACTTGGTGATACATCTCAGTCACTTGACGATGATCCTCAGAAGCTGCTATAACAAAGAAGTACTGATTTTTAAAAAATTCAAATTACTTACTAAATATTTTTATTAATATCTTTTTAAGTTTTGATTCAATTTTCATATAACTTAAAATGACTTGACAAAGTTCTGCATTGATTATATATATATTAAATTTCAAACCATTCGGTTGGGTAGTTTTTGCGCTGTTATATGCGGACAGACCAGCAAATGAATATGGGTGCTATGTATTTATATAATTACGAACACACCTAAGCAGCTAGTGAATCGTATGATTTTTAAGGGAGCTATTGTAGAGGAACCAAAAGGAGCCAACTGATAGTTTTAAGCAGGGCCACGAGAAGAAAACATCTTAAAAATTTCCTAGTAATCTCCTAGTAATTTCCTAGTAGCACTTTAGATCTTCAGTTAGTTGAAATTAAGCATAAGGTATATCATTAGAATAAAATTTTTAAGAAATGCTTCAAAAATTGGGCCCTAGGAACCAATAAAATTATGAGGGTAGTGGCCTAGAAAGAGGTGTCCTAGACTCACCTTTAAAGTTACCGTACATACTCGCGTATAAGCCAACCTCTGAAATCAAGATGAAACCATGTTTAATTCAGAATGGTTTTCTATGCCTTATTTTACCTCATTTAATTCTAAATAATTTACGGCGTGAAGAAAACTACTGCAAAATATTGGTATTAAACCTGTTTTCATCTCGAATTTAGGGGTTGGCTTACATGCGAGTATATACAGTATGCATTGAGAGGGTAACACAATTGGGGGGGGGGGGGGGTAAAAACACATGGCACACAATAAGTTCAAAGGGCCCGGGTTTTAACTGGAATGTAGAAATATGGGAGAATAACTAAATGAGAAAAAGCCCCAAAAACGAAAAGGATCGAATTCAAATGAGGCAAGTTATTAACAATTTAGGGAACAAAAAAATCTACAGGGCCCCCCCCCCCATACCGGGCTCCAGCAGGCCAGGGTCTTAACTAGAATGTCGAAATGGGGGAGTAACTAAATGGAGAAAGGACCCCAAAAACGAAAAAGATTGGATAAAAAGGGGGCAAGTTATTAACAATTAAAGGCACAAAAACGTAAAGGGACCCAGGTCACAAAAAATTAAGTCTGATCCTCAGGTGCATCAGGACCTGCCGTAGACTATCCTCACCCAAATTTTCAGACTCCTATGTGCGGTAGATTTTGGTAGCCGTCACACACACACACAGAGGAAAACTTTCTTTTATTAGTAGATAATAAGTATAAAGTTTTTTTTAACATACAAGTTAAAAAACAAAAATAATAATAGGTCTGTTTAATTGTTTAACTTAAAAGTAAGAAAGAAAATTAATAAAGTCATACTTTAATAAACAACTTCATATTTTATTTTACAATCTGACAGTAAAGGAATAATTTTCTGAAAGATGTAAACGTAAATTCTTAAATTTATTATAAAGAGTTCAAATATCTATAGTAGGAAAGCTGACTATTCTTTAAACTTTTGAGAGTTAAAACCTTTTACTCATGGATAAGGAACTTACTATTATATTTCATATTTCGCATTACAAACAAAAGTTACTTTTATCAAGAATGGTTGAATACAATTTGCCATCATGTCCTATGCATATTATTGATAGAACTTATGTAATAGAGAGCTAGATATCCGGCAGAGAAGTCGGATATCCGGTGATTGTGATTCAGATATCCGATGATATTTCGGATATTGAAAAATCAGCCGGATATCCGTTGCAACCCTATTTTCAACTTTAATACCATAATAACTGAATTGCCTATCTTAATGTTTTAGTTATTTTAAACCAAAAATTTAATTATTAATATAAACTATTTCTCAACTTTTACCTTTCCTGTGTTGAAAACAGTCTTCCATGAAATTGAATGTCCAGTTTTGAGTTAAAAAAGGGAGAAACACCTCTTGAAAATTTGTCAAACATTGTCTTCTATAAGTTACTGTACATGAATTATGTTTAGTAGGACTGTTCCAATTTTGAAATTTTTACAAACTTTGAAATTTCTAGAAGTAACTACAATTTTTGACTCTAAAATTCTAATCTGTCACTAAATTGAACATTAAGTATAAAATTTCAAGTCATTTAAATTGGTTTTAGGATCAAGTCATTTAAATGGATTTAGGATCAAGTCATTTAGGATTGTAAATCCACTCAAACCTTGATTTATTATCTCTTGTGCAGACTAATTAAAGAAAACATGCATATAAATAATGGATGCAAGTAAAAGGTTGTCAAAGGAAAAAAATTGCCAAAAAATCACAAATCGCTGTACGAATTTTGCATAAACTTCATTGAAAAGAGGATAAAATTTACTACATCGGGCTAAAAGATTGGAACCGGATTCCGGTTGTTAATGTGGGTAAATCGCAGCAAAATGTCAAAAAACACTAAAAATCACATTTTTAAAATCATGATTTTTTTATCTGTAAAGAATTATCAACTTTCTCCAAGCTAAAAAGAGAAAACAATGACGATTCTGAACATATCTTGGCTGAAATGGAAGCACAACCACCGAACCAATCAAGCATTCTGGCAAAATTTCTTAGTGTCAAAGGAAAAAATTTGCCAAAAATTCAAAAATCGCTGTACGAATTTTGCATAAACTTTATTGAAAAGAGGATGAAGTTTACTATATTTCGCTAAAAGATTAGAACCAGATTCCTGTTACTAATGTGGAAAAATTGCAGTGAAACATGAAAAAACACTAAAAATCGCATACAAAATTAAAAAAAAAATCTATTCAAAAATTCCAAAATCTCACTTCGAGGTGCAAAACTACATGCATAGAGGTACCTTCCCACCAAATTTTGTAGTTCTGCGTGCAGCGGTCTCTTCAGAACACAACCGAGAAACAGATACACAAACATCCTTCTTTATTATAGTTGGAGATGTGCTGGAAAAAAATTAAATTTTAGCTAACAACAACAAAAATCATACTTGTAAGATGACAAAATGTGTTATGCTCCCTAAACTGTGAAGTTTTTAATTTCAACTGAAGTTTCAATGCAAAATTATGAAGATTGTTAGTTTTCATAAAAATGAAACATGTTTTGAAATTTTAAAATGTCATCAAAAATACTTTAAAAGTTTGATTTATATTGAAGATTAATAAGTTTCATGAAAAAAATGGTAAAATTCATGCATTCCTAAATTTGCTTGAAGTTCTTTAGGGTTAATTAAGTAAAAGAATAAAGGGTTTTAAAGTGATTGACATTTGCTAAATCTGTGTGCTAAATATGAGCATTAGTTGCTCCCATCAATAAAATTTACCATCTTTCCTTTCATTTGTAGCAATTCTGAAGTTAAAAAGATTGCAAAGGATCAAAATGTTGGACGGAAATTATTTCACTTGCTAACACATAAATCACCATATGTTGTGAATCGAATTGTTTTTGCAACCTCAAGCTTTTTGAGAAATTCCCCTGAAGCCCAAGAAGAATTCCTGTCAGCGAATGGAGTATCAAGACTTACAGACATCCTGAAGGATCCTTTGTTTACTACCAACACAAAATTAAAGGTTATTGACTTGTTTAGTGATTTAGCAGCTGAGCAAGTAAGCACATGATTTTAAATTATATTTTGTAGCAAATATTATGTATTGTAGGGGTGCATAACCTTTATATGAGTAAGGCCACTCACAAAAATGACCGGCTTGTCAAGAGCCACCATCTGTAGCGTGAACAAAATTTTGTTTTGGAGAAGGAGAGGGGATCGGTGGCCTATAAGCTCATAAAAACGCAAATTTTGCAAAGGAGGAGTTATAGCCACCCCCCCCCCCCCTTCTCTCAATTACCTCCCTATTCAGCATTCCCAATTCAGTTGGCAACAATATCAATAGTTTAGTTTGTATATACAGTGGAACTTGTTTAAGAAGTTTTTCTGCTTAAGAAATTTTATATCAGTGGTACCAATTGGTTTTCTATTTCTTTAATGCTAAAATCCACTCTTTAAGAAGTTTTAATTTTGAAAGTCTTCCCACTTAAGAAGTTTTTCTTTTCATGAAAATCCTCTTTCCAAATTTCACTATGCAGAAACATTTTTTGCATTTACAATGTTCTTTCTTTTAAGGGAAAAAAAAAATTCAAAATGTACATATGAAGAAAGGAATAGATAAGTGGAAAAGCAAAAGAATGTGACACCTGTCCCCATAAAATACATGGTAGCCATTGTTCAGAACTCAGAGGAAGTAACCAGCCAGTTTTGAGAATTTCATTCTTGTAAAGCAAGGGATTTTCTTTTCTTTCTATAACGGACTTTAGCTTAGGAGGGGGGGGGGGGGGGTTATTGTTGTGAATAATGTAATTAAATATGCAAAAGCAAGCGGTGTATTGCACAAAAATACAGTTTGAAATGAAATTGTTTATTTTTTTATGTTTCTAAAAGGGCATTAACTTGTTTTTGAGTGACCTTACAAGCTTCATTCACAGAAAGAATCATAAATAACTATCCTCATTGACATTTTCACAATAGTATACTTTTAGACATCTGTGATTGCTCTACAGACATTGTCCTGAACACAAATGATATTCTGCTTGCATTGTCAAGCTCCATTCTTATAACTAGCTTGGCAAGTTTTATAATCATGGTGTATTTCTATGCAATGGCCCATAAATGAGAGACAGTAATTTTAGTTTCAGTTTTTCTAAGGGAGTAGGTGTCGAGTGACTTTTTTTTCTATAGGAACTTGTTTTGGGATGGGTGAAAGTGGGGGATGCCTTTTTTTCTTGTTACGAGATTTTTTCTGCTGTTGGTGTTTTTTCATGAGTGGGGGCAGGATTTTTTAGTTTTGGTTTTTTCTAAGGGAGGAGAAAAGGGGTGTCACGTAACTTTTTTTTGATAGGAGGAGGCTTGTTTGGGGGGGGGGGGGGAAGTGGGAGATGAAATTTTTTCATGTTCAAGACTGGGGTGATTTTTTTCGGTTGTAGAAGGTCAGGGTGCTTTTTCAGGAGTGGGGGCAGGATTTTTTAGTTTCGGTTTTTTTTCTCAGGGATGTCATGTGACTGGATCGTATAAGAGAACAAGGGGGTAAATGTTGTTTTCTGCTCGATGTCCCACTATAAGTTACAACAAGAACAAAAAATCATGTGTCAAGCATAGATTATGAAACACTTTCCAACACAGCCAGAAAACTGAAACTAAATTTCACCGTTAAATAAGGTGAAAGAAGATATGTAAGTAAACAGTTTAGGAAACATATAACATATTGAAAAATACAGTTTTCAAAATTACCTTACAGTGCCAAAAAAGTAGTCTAATTATTTTGTGCAGCCCTGTATATGATCAACAGGTGTATAGCATGATAAACTTTAGTTCAGTTAAAATATTGACATTTAGCAATTTTCGCAAATCGATGGAATTACACTCGAAATCTTTTATACAGCCCTGTATATTATCTGAAGACTTTTGTACACACCACATATTAAGCTAAAAGGAAAAAGGAAATTCATGATTTTTTCAATGAATGATTATCAAAATGCACTATTTTTTTCGTGCCTAATTAACAAATTAAATTTGTAAAATTCTGAAAAATAAATAATTTTTTTAAAAAATCACACACTTTAAAAAAAATTAAAAAGTATTCACTGAAGAATCTTATTCCTATGAAAGAAGTTAAAGACAGAAAGTCCTGCATAGCATTTTGTATTATGCAGGATTTTCATATTTTGTATGTGATTTGCACAATCCCACATGCTATTACAAATCCTGCCCATCATAGAATTATCTTCCCTCCCTCCAAGAAACTCTTGAAATAACAAGTTACTGCTAAGCATTCATTGCGATCCGAAAATTCGATCATGTGCACACTGACCAACTTTAATCCTTTTTCCCTGCTGGGATTTAGAACAAAGTTTGATCCGCCGTGAGCGAATTTCATTTTCAGAAAACAAAAGGACTCCCCTATTTAGACTGGGTGACATCTTTTTTGAAGAATTGGGTTGGGCATATATTTTTCCTGTAGATTCGGGCTGGACCTGGAACTCATTCTTTCTGGACTGTGCCAGGCCAGCAATTTTACAACATTTTGTTAACAATGTACTTTTGTTTAACAGAATCTTTAGAATTTTATTTTATTAAATTTCTGAAATGTTCTTTAAAATGTACTTTTTTCATTGATAGACCTTCAAAATTATGGTTTTTAAAACTTTTTCTGTATTTTAAACTATATTAGATGTCTGCATGGGCTGAACAAAAGCTATCGGCCTGGTGTAAAAACTGAAAGTCTGGGTCACTTATATTTTCACAGTTCATGTCCCGGCTTAGGTTCTTACAAACATCAATAAAATCAGGTCCGGTCCAACTCAACTACTATAAAAAATGCCAATTTTCTTAATCTTCAATTAAGATTCTTTTAAAGAATACTACATAAAATTTCTGTGAAAATTTTACAAAATATTTCAGACTATATGTCCACAAGCCATAGAATATGTAGAATAAAATCATTAATGACCACTTAGACTCTTACAAGGAGAGGGCCAAGCTTGGTAATCACAGGTTTTAATTATTTTTATATTTGTTGTTGGATAGAATCCGCTTAGTCTCAGGTTAAATGGATTTTATACAACGCTCCTTAGTTCTTGAGAAATAGGAGGTCTAATATTATGACATAACTTAAATACTTACTTTGTAATACAATTACTGTGTTTGTCGTAGCTCAGTTATTATGGTATCTGTTCGTTGATCCACAGACTCGGGTTTGAGACCGGACTACACTACATTTGTTTTTCTCAATTTTTGTTTTATAAATATACTTGTAATTATTATTTAATAATATCACAATTAAAAATTATAATATTGTGCATTAATTATAATGTTAGCCTATTTATTTTTTTATTGTAACTAAATCGTTGTATAAAACATCATTAAATAGTTTTTTTTAAATGTATTTCATATATTCTTTATTGATGCAATGATATTGAACAATTGTGTCAATTTATGATTTTAAAGAAACATCATTTATATATTGCCTTAACAAGGGAAGTCAATGCGATGATAATACTACTCTGTTTTTAAAGTAAGAAGCATAATTATATTAAAAATTTGCATAAGAATTACATGGACCAAATATGATATAACTAACCCGGGCCAGACCCGGCCCTATACAGATACCTATGCTGGATATGGTAAATTTCTTTATTATGTCAAAATAGGATCAGCTTGTGCTGCACATTTATACTTATTTTCAACACAGCCAGATCTATTGAAAATTGTTCATATTTTGTCGGTTTAGTCCAGCCCTCTTAAATTTCTTATATGAGGTCGGTCATCCCGTTTGATTTTTTTATCAGCCCAACAGCCCTGTTTAATTTTCTTATCAGCCCTGCCCATAAAAAAAAAATTGTCTTTGTTCTGTCGGCCTGTATGAAAATTTGTCTTTATTTTGAACTATGTCTTAACTCTATCTCTCTCCCTAAAATAATTATTCACTGTCTCGTCTTTTTATTTTTTGTTGTCCCAATAGGCTTTTTACCTTCTCAAAAAAGTGATTTTGCTGCTCAAAAATTATGTTCATACTGTTCCATCCAAGGTGGTGCAAAATTTTAATTAGATTAACTATTGAAAACTAACGATTAAAAGTTTAATCATGACTAAAGGTTGACCATTGAACTTTATCGTCAATCTTTAGTCATGATTAAACTTTTAATCGTTAGTTTTCAATAGTTAATCTAATTAAAATTTTGCACCACCCTGGTTCCATCACTGAATAATACCATTGTAATAATAGCAATGATCAGGCCTTACATTTTAATAAATTTAAGCTGTTCCTAATAAAAGTTGAAGTTCACATAGATATATTTGGCAGAACTATCTTGAACATTGTTTTTCTTCACTCTACGTCTGTGTTTTCATGGGAGTATTAGCTCCATTTAAGTGAACTGACTCTTTATATAAAATAAAGATATAATTTTTATGAAGAAGAATGTGAATGATGCAGGACATTATTCTCCGGATTAATTGGTTCAGTCCATTAGTGAATACTCGACTTCATGTGGTATGGCAAATGAAGAGAAACAGCATTTTGAGATCTTTTGGTAAAACTATATTTGTAAAGTTCTAATATTTTCTTTTGTGTTCTTGTGAAGTGCTGGAGGACTTGAAATAATATAGTGATGTTTATTTACATTACGGCAAGCTCATAAAGAAATATAATTCTATTTAGCTTAGCCATTCATAACTTTAGTTATATTGGAAATCCTATACATTATGAGTTCTGGAATCACTTCCACTTGTTTAATAAAGGCAGCTGTAATGCAAAGGCATCACTTACAGTTCACATGTCATGATGTATTTTCTGTTATCAGATAAGTTTAATATACTGTCTTAGTTAATTGATGAAAAGTGATGTTGTGAATATTTAGTTTATTTGATTTTAATTTATGTTTTGTTTTTTAAGTTTTAAATAAATGTGTTTGTACTTTTAACTTGCCACATTTAATTCCACCACATACATATGTTTATTTTACAGCTAACTATTTTACTGGGTTTATTAATCTTAATTTAACTATTCAATTTACTGGGGTTTATAAATTCAGCATAATGCTTCTATTGCTACTTGCTCTCTGCTATTATCTGCTCAGGACATTACATTAGTAAAAGTCTATTGCAAATGACAGTGGCATTTGACTTTTGAGACGTTAACCATTGCTATTTGATTATTTTTTACACATTTGAATTTTATGTATAAAAACTTATGTCTTATTAATTTTTTAATTTGATTAAATAATTTTGCTTCCTAAATAAATAGATAAATCTAAAGGTGCAGTAAAGTTAAAAATAGATTTTAATGGGTAAAATGATTTCAGTAGAGAAGGGTTAGAAGGGTTAATTTTTTTCATGAATACATGTCATCAGAATGCACATTTTTCTTCACATTAGAAACATTGCGTGATTCTTCACCTGTAATGGGATGCTGATTCAGTAGAAACTCTGGACCAAAAAAAAAAAAAAAAGAGTGCTAAACACAGCAATGATAAACAAAATAGCTGATTATTGGCTTTTGTATGAAATAGCATTATACCAGCACAACTTTCTGTCAATTTGTTTTATAGAATTTGATCAGTATGCTACATTATTTGTATTCAGTTCACAGTGATATAGATTTATTAAATATAAATTAACCAAATAAATAGCATTGAAAATTGGAGAAAACATCATTGTCACAAGTAACTATACTCCTTTAAAATTTTCTGATTTTTTTTAAATTTTAAATTGAAATCTGTCTACTTTTGTTTCTTTTAATTCTTACCCATCATACATAGTATAGGGTAAGTCTTGTAATCGTTTTGAAAATCGAAAAAAAAATTTTTTGACGGATTTACACGTTTCAGACACTGGAGATTCCGAAAAACATATTTTTAGAAAAATTTTTTTGCCGTTCGTCTGTGTGTCTGTAAATGCTCTATCTCCCGAAAAAATTGAGATAGAGACTTGCAATTTGGTATGTACTTAGTATGTAATAATGGGAAGAAGCCTATTTCATTTCAATAACCTTGATTAACCGGAACTATTTTTTTCGGACTCTCGAAATATTCGTTCTGATAAAAGGTATATAAAAATTTTCGAAATTGTTTAGTTTAAGAAATGAATATAAAAGACAATAAAAAACATAAATTTTACATAAAGCATGAAGTCGATCGGATAATTAGTTGCCGAGATATTTGGAATCCTATTTTCCACACTCTTCGATTTTTCATGACCCTGTATTTCATCCAAATTTCACTTTAAAGATATATTTTAATTGGAAATTTGACGCTTAATCAGATGCAATAAACCGCTAATTAATAGGATTATTATTTTTGGAGTTATAAGGAAAAACCTCTTTCAAGCAATTCAGTAACCGAGCCTTTAAAGTTTATGACGTCATCAAGCCACGATTTTATTTGAATTGCAATGCATTTTATATGTAGTTTACACATTTTTATTTTAATATTTTACATTATGCATATCCATGATGGGTAAGTATTACGGTGGCCCCCAACGACTAGTTTTTTCTTTTTATAAGAGGACTCAGCACCCTACCAATATCAAAATTTCGTAAAAATTTTGATTTTCATATTTTTATGTTATTACATACTATATACTGTCGACTACATCCTGACAAAATTTCAGGATCATACTGCCTATTGTTAGACCTCTGGTGACAGTGCTAGGTTCTTTGAACCCCCCATCTTTAAGTCTACTGCCTATTGAACAACAGTTACGGCAGACTTAAAAACATCTGTTGTCATTTTGTCCTTTTAAATGCCACGCCGACCTCTTTATTTACACAAGGTTCTGAGTCAATTTTTAAACGTTGTTCCATTTTTAGCCTTTGTTGGCATTACTTGTGGTTTTTTAATACATTTTTTTCTTTGGCGCAGCTTGTCCCCAATGGGACCTTGCGCCATTAAACCCTATACAACCAACCAACCAATGAGTCAATTTATTGGTGCCCTTGACTGACATAATGGTTTTAAAATTACTCAAAGAAGAAAAGGAATGATGATTGCGTTCAGTTTGCTTGTATTTGTAACTGATAATGTTGTTTATTTGGATTTGAAGATAGTGTTTTACTTTTCGCTTTTTTGTATCAAATTTTTACTTTTTGTGATAAAAACTGTCTTTTTCAAGACAAAATTACAATTAATTTTAGTCTAAATGTGATAGTTATCATTATTATTCTAATTGATAGACATGCCTTGGAATTCTAAAAAATATGCTAAATCTTTAAATGTGAACAAAACACGCTGTTGTGATAAGAAACATTTTGAGAGAAATACTTCCGTGTTTGTTCCAAGTAATACTGATACCAGACAGCAAAATATTTCTTTTTCAAATAAATATGAACAGATTCCAGTGATGAATCTATTATTGTCCAGGTTGCTTCTAAGATTTTTATGTAAAGGAAAATAATTTGATAGTTTGACAATCTCCATTTGTATATAAAATGTTATTTTTATTGTTTCATCTTCAACCAAAAGTAAGTGATGTTATTGACATAAATTACATATCCAATAACAATAAGTTTATTAAATGTCATTTAGAGCAATACTAACTCATAATAATATTATTTAGTTCTTTAAAGCCATTCTTTAAAAAAAAAAAAAGTACAAATTTCTCAAATTACAACTTTTTGTTTGTTCTCAGTTAAAAGCCTATAAATAATAGTGAAATAAGAATATCTGCCTTCCTTAACAATTTTTTGCAGTTGTTTATGGCTAATGAAGTATGCATAAAACAGATAACCAAAAAATTGATAAATTAATAAAATTATGGGCAAATGAAATCTTAACCCATTTATCTCAGTTCGTGTTTTTCAGATTTTTCATGTTTTCAAAATGCTAAGGCTTTTCCAGGTATGAATAAAAGTTCTTGAATTTTTTTCCTAGTTGAACATCATGCTATATGTAAGAGATTTAAGGATCCAATTTTTAAAATTTTGATAACTTTTTAAAAAAAAATTCATATGTACAAAAACTAGTCACTTTTTCTGCTTTTTTCTACTTGTATTTAGGTAATATTTTTTTCTCTGAAACTATTGCTATTTAAAAAAAATCCTTAAATCTATTCAAAATATCATTTATAACCTGCAAAAAAAAAAAAAAAAAAAAAAAAAAAAAAAAAAAAAACTGAAAATTAAAAAAAATACTAGTAGTGTTTTGAAATAAGTTGTTAAAATTGAATTTTTTTCAAATTTGTCAAAAAAATAATTTTAGTTTTTAAAATTTTTTTGGATTAAACTATTTCTATTTAACATTTATATAATAATATACAAAAAAAATATTTTTAAAATTTGATAATAATTTTTTTTTGTTTTGGGTGCTGAGTCGCCAAAGAAAGAGTAGGAAAACATAAGTTAAATTGATAAGTGTTTCATTTAATTAAAAATTTTTTTTATTGAGAATAACTGTAACCATAGCTAAGCTGTCGTTTTATAGCTGTCAAATCTTCCAATGTTTTTCAAATCAAATGTTTTAAACCAGAAAATTTATTTAATGAGATGTGTATTGCTTCTATTTGGTATTTATTTGGTTTTAATTATTAAGTAAAACTTCCTATTTAAAATATGCCTATTTGACTTAGAGAGGGAAAGAAGATTTTGAAGCTACGTTGTTAAATAATAATTTAAAAAAATGTTCCTATTAAAATCTTTTACAGAATAATTTTAAAACAAGCAAATAAAATTTTGATTTCCCCCTCCTCTTCTCTGTTTTACTATATTAAAATAAATACAATGTATGAAATTTTTTTTCTGTCTATGTGCGAGTGTGTGTGTTTAATTTCAAATCAAATATTGTTTGTCTCTCTTGAATCTAGATATACTACATAAAACTTTATGCCTATGTAACGGCTTTATGTTTTTTTTTATTTCTTTAAAAAATTCTAAATATTTACTATATAAATGCATTCCATAATATGTATACCTTTAAAAAGTATATTTCTATGTTTTCTACAATGTTTTTACATAGCTTGTTTTTTTTTCTTATACAAATTTTGCAATTCATAGCACATTCAGGGAATCAATTTAATTGTGTAATTACTCTTTATTGATGATAATAGATATTTTTAGTAATAATGCTTTATGATTTTGCTTAACTTGAACATATTTAAATTATTTTTTTCTCTCTTTTAACTTTTGTAAGAATTCCCAGAAATGCTGAAATTTAATATATTATGAGATGCGAAGTAGGCTATTTATTACAGAAAATGATTATTGTATCAAGCCATTGTCAACATTTCATATTCATGCTTCTTTTCTGTTATCTGACTTAAAGTGCATCCCCCTCTAAATGTTTTCTTAACCCATCCACTAAAACAATATTGGTATGTGGTATGAATAAACATATCATTATAATTAAAAATATAAATTATTTTGTGTTAGGTATGTACTTTTTGCCTTTATTTAATCCTTGTTTTATTCTAATTCTTCTGCACTTTTCCCTCACGTGTTTTGAGCCTTAATTTGTTCAATTGTAAAATGATTCTGAAACAATTTCTTTATTAAGAATGATAATTAGAATGAAAGTATTGTTTTAATAATAAATTTTTCAAAAAATTTCCCTAATAAAATTTTGCATGGAAGAAATAAAAAGCAAGACAAATAAAATTTTAAAATATTTATTTTGTTATTGTTCCATGGTATTAAGATAAATATAAATGTAACATAAATGTGGAATCTCCCCCTCTCTCTCTCTGTGTGTGTGATGTTGGTGTTAATAACATTTTTTTTCTGCAGTAGAAAATATTTTTCAGGCTCCACACTTAGATGGGATAAATTATTACAATATTAAAAATTAATTTAAAGGGACATTGTACAACACTGTGGTCGTCTAAGAACAGGGCTGTAGAGTGTTTGTATGAATAAATAGAAGATGTATACAAAATTTTGGTAAACATGTCACAGGGTGACAGTCTAAACTTTGAAATGAATTCTGCAGCAAATAATTTAATAAAACAAGTTGATTTTAAATTTATTTGCTTATTTATATGTGGTTTAATATACTTTGTTGCATTGATAGAGTGAATATTGTGCTACAAAATAGAAAAAATGTCGATTGATGGTGCATAAAAAGTGATCAATGGACTAATATTTATCCACACTTTAAGAAATGCTAAAATTCAAACCACTTTAGAAAAATCAAGAAAAATGTGTGAAAGCATTGGAATAGAAAGAAATTTCGCAATAAATTCAAAAATAAAAATGAAAAGACTGAATCTGAATGTAGCTGAAGATGAAGGATTTTTTTTTATCATCAGAAAAATTAGTTGAACTTGAATGTAAAGAAGCAATAGATAGTAATTTAGAAGAACTGAAAACAAGATATCAAGCACTTTTTAACATGTGTACGTTTGATTTTTTAAATGGAAAAAAATAGCAACTATGTCTATAGATACTTTAAAAAAGGGAACAGATTTAGCAGTAAAATATTCTAACAATATTTATTGATGTCACTGAATTTTATTTAGAAATAGAATGCTTTTAGCATCAAGGAAAATATTTATGTAAAAATCTTGAAACAGCACTTCCAGTAAAAGTATTACAACTATCTGTAATTATGAAATCCAAAATGTATATCCGAATGTCGCTATATCATTGCAGACATTTTTAACATTACCAGTGATGGCAGTAAGAGCAGCTTCCTGTGAGCAAAGTTTTAGCAAATTAAAAATTATCAAAGATTGACAGTGTCCCAAGAAAGATTAACAACTTTGGGAATATTCTCCATAGAATATAAAATAGCCGAGTCACTGGACTATAACAGTATAATTAGAGATTTTGTGGCCACAAAAGCAAGAAAAATAACATTTTAAGTTTTATGTTACTTACTTTTCTTTATATAAAGGGATAGATGTTAGAGTATGGAGGGTGACAGTGTTGTATGTATGATTAATGCACAATGGTTAATTTATTATTTAAAAAAAAAGATGAGTAGGTTGTTAATTCGCAATGCACTCATTCATTACTTGTGGTTCATTACTTTAGTTGATTCAGCACATTTCCTTTCTATTTAACAGAAATTGTTTCTTATCATGTACTTTATGCAGCTTTAATTTAATTTATTAATATTTAATTAACTTCTTTGATTTGTGTGGGACAATGTCATATCTAAATCACTTGACCAATCATCTTGCTTTAATGTAATTATATTTGTCTTATAAAAGATGAGTAGGTTGTTAATGAGTAGGTTGATGAGTAGGTTGTTAAACAATAATTGTTTGCTTCACCCTTTTAATTATTATTATATACAGTGGTGGCCAAAAGTTTGGACATTTTTTGAAAGTTTCATGTTTTTCAACTTTGTGTGCTTGTAGAATATATTAATTTTCACTTAACTACAAACGCTTATATATCAAATTGAAGGAAATTTAATGTAGAATTTAATAATAAAAACAGTATTACAATATCTATATTACAAAGTAAAAGTTATGCTCATTTTAGTAGAACAAACAGAAATCCTTTTGAATAAGGACGTGTTTTGTAATAAAAGCGAACTAGCCAATCACAAACACTGTTCTGAGGACCAATCAAATGTCTAACTATAGTTTAGGTTATTTAGAACTAAAAGAGTTATTGTTATGGAAATATTTTGCGGAATGATGCATACTAGTACAATTAAATAGAGTATTGCTGTTTTTGAATATTTAAAGTCCTTTTTATTTAATTAAACTAATTTTAAACAATGTCATCAACAAGAAGAACTAATTGGACATCTACAAAAAAGAAGCCGAATTGTCATATTGAGAGAAAATGGCCTCTCATATGCTGAAATTGCAAGACAAGTTGGTGGTTCAGTGACTTGTTTCGGTGTATGAAAGTTCTGTTTACGTTATGAAAAAAAGAAATCAGTGGAAAATAAGGCTAAATCAGGCCGAAAAAAATGCACAAGTGCTACTGCCGATAGAAAAATTAACCGGCTATGCCTTCAAGATAGAAAAATTTCATCAGATGCCATTAGATGTGAAATGAATGCAGCGGGTATTGCAGTAAGTTCAAGAAAATAAAGAGAAGGTTATCAGGATTTGGACTACAAGCTAGAATTCCAAGGAAAAAACCATATTTAAATCCAAAGCAACGCGAAAAACAGGTTAAGTGGGCAAAAGAACACGTTAAATGGTCAGAAAATGAATGGCAGCAAGTAATCTAGAGCGATGAGAGTAAAATATCACTCTTTGGTAATGATGGTAGTAAATACGTGAGACGTAGAGTAGGAGAAGCACTTCATCCTGCTTGCATTGAAGCAACTACAAAAAACCCAACAAATGTCATGATTTGGGCCTGTATGTCTGCAGATGGTGTGGGACGAATTCAAGTGATTGATGCATCCTGAATGCCAAAAAATACATCGAAACTGTCCTGGAACCAAAATTGATACCTTCCATCAGGAATCTCTTCCCCAACAATGCACCATTTATTTTTCAGCAGGATTCAGCTCCATGCCACACAGTAAAAGTATGCAAAGCATGGTTTCAAAATAAAGGCATAGATATATTACCATGGCCAGGAAACAGCCCTGATCTCAATCCAATTGAAAATTTGTGGCGACGTTTGAAAATTCTTGTATGAAAAAAATGTCCACCCAATAAAAGACAACTTATTGAAGCTATAATTGATTCTTGGCACCATGTGATTACGAAAGATGAACTCCAAACACTAGTTCACTCGATGAAAAGACGCTGTGAAGCTGTCTTAAAAAATAAGTGTTATCCTACTAAGTATTGATTGTGTAAGTATCACTTTAAAAAAATGCAAATCTAATATAGATCTTACTATTAGTTGCATAACTTTTTTTGTAATACAGATATTGTAATACTGTTTTTATTATTAAATTCTACATTGAATTACCTTTAATTTGATATATAAATGTTTGTATTTAAGTGAAAATTAATATATTCTACAAGCACACAAAGTTGAAAAATATGAAACTTTCAAAAAATGTCCACACTTTTGGCCACCACTGTATATAATATCATTCTGTACTGTCATAGAATTAATTTGCTTATTTAATTTTCTTTTATTATATTTTATACATAATTTTATAAATCATCCATTTAATTAATGTATTATTATATATATATATATATTAATTTTCTTAATTTATTAACTAAATTTAGGTACATAATTTAAATTGTAAGATTTTTCCACTTGTAATGAATAATTCTGATTTTCCATATTGTAAATTTGCTACTTGATAGTTGCACTGTTCATTTATTTCTGGTTTTATCATGATATTTAAATGTCTGTGGGGTCATTCCATGTCAGTTCATCCAGACCATGAAACCCATGGTCTCAGATTTTGATAAAAAATTTTGTAGTTGTTCCTTTTACCACCCTTATTAATAATCTAAAATAATACTTCAATATCTCAAGTACTTTTTGTGAAAAAAAAATGTTGAAATAAACAGAAAAGTTGCATAAATGACACTTCAAAGGGTCTGTATTTAAGAGGCATTGTTTCTGAAAAAAAAAATCATAATTTTCCTCATTTTCAACATATCAAGTTGAAAATTTCACTAAAATGTACACAAAAGGATGGAGATATAAGAAAAAAATAGTTTGATGTTCATATTTTAATTTTAGACCCCCAAAAGTTATCTAAAGTTTTTTTTATGAAAATTTTTGTAAGAAAAATGATGATTTTTCAAATATCATTTTTTCAAAAAGGCATAGGAGTTAAACAAGCAATTTTGGTTTTAAATTATACGTAAATGTATAAACTGAAAGACTGTGAAAAAAAAATAATGGCTTTTTGAGTGCTAATATATTTTATTCATCTCAAACCAAAAAAATGCATGCATTTGGCTGCAAAAAGCAACTGTATGTGGAAATGGCATTGGCAATCCCAAAAAACATTAAAATAATTGTTATATTACATGTGATCATTTTAAAAATATACATTTCTATTTCTATTTATCTTACTTTGATTTAAAAAATTTGATATTACATGATAATTCTAAATAATTTAGCTGAAATTGTAGGTGAAAACTGGGAAATTTAGTTAGTAGCCAGTGGCCGGTAGACTCAGTTTCATTTGTGGCCACTTTTTAAAGTTAGTGGCCACTATTATGTTTCAAACTTTCTTGACATCTAGATAAATTATAATTGTTGTATATAAACATATTTTTCTATAAGAGTTTTATACCTATTGTATGAGTATGATTTTCGCATGATTAAACAGTATCTCTTGCAGAAACAATCCAACTGGTGAGCATGTGGCAGGAATCGAAATATTGAAGATACTGAAATGTCTTTAAAATCCACTTGTATCCAGTGGGAAAAAATAGAATAAATTACTTGAAATGCATGTGGAATGAATCAAAGCTGATGAATATATTTTGCAGAATAAAACTATTTTTCTTGAAAAAATAATCCAACTAAAGAGTAAGCACGTGAGAAAAAGCCGAAATATTGAAAATACAGCCAAGTCATTGAAATCTGTTTGCATCTGGTAGGAAAAACAATTAACCAGTTATCTAATTAGATGTAATCAGTGTAGAGATGCATATTTCCATGAAAAATGGTGTATTTCACTTGACGATCGATAACAGATTTTTTTAATCGCCACTTGGCGAGTGGCGACTAGGGTGGCGATCGATGGCTGATTTTTGTAATCGCCACTTTTTAAACTTTAATCGCCATGTGGCGAGTGGCGACTGCTAATTTTCACCTATAGCTGAAATGTGATTTACTTACATAGTACGTGTATGGCAAATTAACAAAATTTTAAATCAACATAAAACAACTTTGTAAAATAACATTTATCTTACTTTGTTTTAAACAATTTGATATTACATTATAATTCTGAATAATTTTTATAAAATTTGGTTTATTTGCATAGCAGGTGCATGGGTATGAATGTACACAAATTCTTACAATTATTTAAATTAATTAATTTAATTTAATTAAGTTTTAACTTTTAAAACAGTAGGATTACTTTAAATACCCAATGAAAATTTTAAAAGTATTACCTTTTAATTATGATGCCGTGTTTTCTTCAATAATGTGGTGAAATGTTGCTAAATATAAATAGTATCTTTCTCAGTGAAATGATATACCCTTCCAGATCCTTTTGCAGATTTGCTTTTGTAACTAGGTGCTTTACAGTCCCATTAACACCATCATAAGGGGATTTCCCATGGCTAGTTGAAAAAAAAACCCATGTTGCATTTAACTGAAAGTCTTTCTTGAGATGAGAAAGATTGATAAAGTTCTTTCAGCTCTTGTATTGTGCTGCGCACCCATCACTAAAATAACGTATTTTTTCACAGTAGGAAATGCTTTTCGGATATAATGTATATAATTATTTTTTGGTTTCATGGACAAATGCTACATCATGTTCTAAATCATCCTATAACACACATAAACTTGTACTGATAAGATCAGAATCCTCATTATGAGTGTAAATTACTACTGGATGAAGTGAAGCACTGTCGCATGTTCAGTGATATCCCAGCACCTCGTCTTGAATAACATACGAATAATTTTCACTGAAGTCGAGGAAGACTACAGTAGCATCAGATTTCAAATTTTCTTTATAAATCGATATTAGCTATCCAATGTAAAAATAAATATATAAAAATATTGATTGAAATGCAAACTAAATATTAAACAAAATTTCTCCAATAGAATTAACATTATTGAGCAGGTGTGTTCATTTTTACTTTGAAAAAAAATCATTTAAAATTATGAAATTTCAAACAAGATATTTAAAAAAATTCTATAGGATTAACATTAGCGGACTAGTGCTTTCGCATTAGTGAAGTAGCCCCTTAACCATGTGTTCTGACGGTAATTTTAAGTACCACTGAAGAAAATGTAATATAAAATTTATTTAATTCATCTACTAATAAATATAGATTGTACTTTCCGTTTTCAAACAAAATACTTTGCTCGATCATATTTAGAAAGCATGGTGGTCAGTGACACAGTCAAAGCTAAATATTTTTTAATGTGGCTATTTTTTCAGTCATTTACATGGGTGTAGTTTTTCTCCTATTAATTTTTTTTCTTTTATTTATGAAATTTGCTCGATCATATTTAGAAAGCACAGTGAAGCAGTCAAAGCTAAATATTTTTTTATGTGGTTATTTTTTCAGTCATTTACATAAGTGTAGCTTTTCAAGTATTAAAAAAAAAATTATACAAAAAATATACAACAAGACACTTCTCAGTTAACAGTTACAGATAGGATCACAATACATTTATTTACATTGTTCTTATAAGAATTGTGTGGTTTCCATAAGAGTATTTTTTGTCAATTGAGAATCTGCTTCTAGCCATAAAAAAATGAAAAAATCTAAACAATTTATTTACCTCTGCAAAATTTATATTAAACCTACATAAATTTAATGATTACAAATAATTAAGGATTTATTGACTGTTCATCTTAAAAGCATACATTAATGATAAACTAAATCATTAAATAAGAGGTTGGGTAATTTTTATTAAAAAAACAATCTATTTGTAGTTTACCGTTCACTATGCAAATCAGTTTCAAGAATGTATTTTTGCAGTTTATACCCCACAGTTTTAATGTATTTATGCAGTTTTATTTAGAATTTATTTAACTCGGCTAAATAATTCTTTTGATGTTACTTTATTAAAACTAGGTTTTTGACATGACGGTTTTAACCATGGTTAAAATCGATTTAAACCGTCGCATGTCAAAAACTTGCCAACCATGAAAATAATTTATGTAAAACAAGGTTAGGGGCTAGTAGTCATGGTTACGCCAAACTTCACCCCCCCCCCCCCACATACACACACCACCTCCCCCCTAACTTTCTTTCAAGACTAGCTTTGGTTAAAATAAACACATTAGTACTCAAAAAGTCATTATTTTACAAACTTGTTTTATCTTGATTTAAAATTTTGTTAGAATTTATGTATATCAATTTGCTATACACGTACTCAAGTAAGTCAGATTACAACTAAAATATTTAGAATTATCAGGTAATATCAAATTTTTAAATCAAAGTAAGATAAATAGAAATGTATATTTTTAAAATGATTACATGTAATATAAACAATTATTTTAATGCTTTTTAGGATTCCTAATGCCATTTACACATACAGCTGCTTTTTGCAGCCAAATGCATGCATTTTTCTGGTTTGTGATGAATAAAATATATTAGCACTCAAAAAGCCATTTTTTTTTTTTTTTTACACTCTTTCAGTTTATACATTTACGTATAATTTAAAACAAAAATTGTTTAACTCCCATGCCCTTTTGAAAAAATATTTGAAAAATCGTCATTTTTCTTACAAAAAATTTCGTAAAAAGACTTTTCGTATTAGACAACTTTTGGGAGTCTCAAATTAAAATATGATCATCAAACTATTTTTTTCTTATATCTCCATCCTTTTGTGTACATTTTAGTAAAAATTTTCAACTTGATATGTTGAAAATGAGTAAAATTATGATTTTTTTTTTTTTTTCAGAAGCAACGCCTCTTAAATACAGATCCCTTGAAGTGCCATTTATGCAACTTTTCTGTTTATTTCAACATTTTTTTTTCACAACTCGAGATATTGAAGTATTATTTTAGATTATTAATAAGGATGGTCAAAGGAACAACTACAAAAATTTTCATCAAAATCCGAGACCATGGGTTTCATTTTTGTGTTTGGCTGGGTGATTTGAAATGGAATGACCCTTTGACGACTTTGTTTGAATATTTTGTGAGTTGTTCTTTTCTCATTTAATACATCTTTCTGAATTTGAAATTATTTTTTGGCAACATTTGCAGATTTGTCAAATCATGCATGTTTTTCTGGGATTTTTTTGAGGAAATGCTTCCTTGCTTCAATCTTTTCATGTCTTATTTATTCATTTTCTAAGTCTATTAATGTGCAATTGTCCAAATCTTGTATTATTTTAGCTTATTATAGCTTGTACAAGAATGAAATGATACATTTTTTATGAAATCTGTGGTAATTTGGGCCTGAAGATTCTGCCACAGTTCCACAAATATTTCACTACTTCACTATCTTCCATTTTCATTTATTTTTTCTAGGTTACATATTTTAATCATTCTTTTCCTGGATATTATTCAAACATATATATGTTCATATTTCAATTTATGATTTTTATTCCCCATTTTTGTATGATTTTTCTGTGTTGTCTTATAATGGTTATATATATATATATATATATATATATATAAAACTTTAAGTAAAATTTAACCATTGAAACATAAGAAACTGACCACATACACTGAAATCCCGATACCAAAGAGCCCTGTCAATCTACAAATTAAAAATGTAGTCCTAATAAATGTAACATTATTAATTCAAATTAAGAAGAAAAAAAATTAAATAAATAGAAAATAAGGAATGAAATATAAACCACACGAGTATATACACAAATAAAAGCTTATAAAGTAATTTACTTTTTCAAGGGCAAGAAAATCACATTTATAAGCAAAGAACGATTGTTTTCTGTATATGACACCAGCTTTTGCTAAATATAGTGCCATATCTCGCCTGAACAATCGCTGAAACAATATTGAATAACAAGACCTTTACAATGGAATATTATAAATTATACATACAATTTGAAAAGGAGTGTGAAAAAGAAGAAAAAAAAATAAAAAAAATATATATATTACTTATATTAATAATATCCCAAGATATTTAGTATATTGTGAGCACATGTACAAAATTGTATCCAAAAGAAGAGGTTAAATTCACAGTTAAATAGAGAATCCTTCAGATCATAAATTGTATCCTACAGTTACAGTTATTTTTATTTAACTACATATATTACAACATTTTAAAAAATGTAGAAAAAAAAAATTATGATATACATATAAATAAAAACCATTAATTAATTTATTTTAATTTTAATTTAATAAATTAAAATATATAATATTACTTGATAATTTGAAAGTATTTCATAGATATTATTACCTCCATACTAAATTTCCAAGTTTTAATATTTTAAATAAGCTATACTACTGCCAACTATTGTAAAAATATTAGACTATTTTAGCATACTATCAAATTCATTATATAATTTACTTTTGCTGCTGACATCTGGTGTACAGATATTCTACTAAAACTTTAATATTGTATGTATAATTACTTATATGCAGCTGTAATGTAGTGTAAATATATTAATTTTACTAGTTAATATTAATGATATATATAGAGAATAAGAGTTACTAGTATAATATAATTTCTATTTTAACTAACCCATTTAAAATATATCTTAATTTAACCCAAACATTAATGTAGAATCCATATGATGTTTTCATTTTATAAATTAGTATTATACTTAGAAATAACATAGATTATTCAATATGGCAATGCACTTATTATAATTTAAATCTAGCTATTTAAATAATATCTACCATGAAAAAAAAATATTAAAAAAATATATTAATTAAATTAAATGATCTAAAAATAAAATAAAATAAATAATATAAAACTAAGAGATATGTTTATTAGTGTACTATATTTAATAAATATTTAATATTTACTAAAATTAAATATGTTTAACATATTAATATTATATTGTATTGATTAACCCATTGTAACATCCTTGATAATTTTAACTTTTGTTACAACCCCAATAATATTAACTCCATATAATCATAACAACAATTATAGAATTCGCCCACATGTAAATTTTATTTTATGAATGACTTTTAACTAAGATGATCCTATGCAGCACATGCTCTTAATATGAGTTATAATTTAGCGAAATATATCAACAGTCAAAAGTTGAAAATTAACGTTAAATTTTAAAATATGAATGACATTAAACTAGGATAATCCTATGCAGCAACGCACACAATAGGATTCATAGTTTAGCCAAATATATCAACAATCAAAAGTTGATTATCATTTTTATCAAGGAGATTTTAACAACAAAAAAAAAAAATACAGACATTTAACCCAAATTAAATCTATATTTATATGTGTAAAATTGATTTAACTAAATAGTAAGGATATCCATAAACTTGTGCAATTTGAAGGATATGTTTTAAATTTTGATTTTTAAAGTTATTTGAACATAGATTATTAATTCTATGTGCGAAA